>CAXITT010000045.1:0-53944 GCA_964033795.1 Lymnaea stagnalis | reverse complement strand
ATAGATAGATAGATAGATAGATAGATAGATAGATAGATAGATAGATAGATAGATAGATAGATAGATAGATAGATAGATAGATAGATAGATAGATAGATAGATAGATAGATAGATAGATAGATAGATAAAGAAAGGTGTTACATTTTTAAATCCAATGATATTACAGTTGTAAAAAATAGATGCTATATTTCTCATTTTACAAAGGAACATATGTTTACCAAATAAGAAAATCAATGGCATTAACAAAACTTAATTACATTTACATAAGTATACCCATGAATATCAAAACCCAATCATTGTCCATGAATATCAAAACCCAATCATTGTCCATGAATATCAAAATCCATATCTTTTAAACAATGGAACATTTAATTTTCAAAATAGAGATGCGTTAAAATTTTCTGAGATAGACAGAAAGAAAGACGTGTGGTGTGTGTGCCGACCTATTGGTTCATAAAGAGTTTATTTATTGACGTTGCATCCTTAGATTAAGGTGACCAAATCATGAACTGGCAAACATGGGACACACCCAAGATGGTTTGGTTGGGGGGGGATACCCTCCAGCTAAAGAGGGGTAACGGGGGCCTCTGCCGGAAACTGTTTATTGAAATATGCTCATTTTAACTATTTTGAGACCTTTGTAATTTACTTTAAACTAAGAGGCATATCATAAACGAAAACAATAATTTTGTAGTGAATACCTATTTATTTATACTTATAAGATCTATGGCAGGGACACTGTCGTTTGTGCAGGGTCGGCAGAGTGGTGGACGGGGAACAGAGCAGCCATCACGCGAGCCCAAATCACTACTGGCACTGGCTTCACAGCTAGCTCACATCACTACTGGCACTGGCTACACAGCTAGCCCACATCACTACTGGCACTGGCTACACAGCTAGCCAAAATATTACTTGAACTTGTATCATAAATTAAGACCTTTTAGTGATTTGAAATTGTGTATTTGGTTTGAGACCATGGACATTTAGGTGTCGCGAGAGACTTTTCCTGGAGACCGGGTACGGGGCAATATCTTTTCTTACGGTACATTTGGTCACCGTACCGCAGCAGGGCTACCACAACTTGGGAAATTTCACAAGATCTTGGGAATTTACGACGCCCCTTGGGATGTGGGGAATAATTTTGAAAATCAGGCAAAACCTTGGGAAATCTTAACTGGGTGAAGATTTTATTATATTTTTCGAAAAACGCAAACAATACATGTGATACAAAAATAAAGTGAAAATAAAGCAATCTAATTTTTAACGTAACAAGGAAAAAATTAATTTTTTAAATTTTATTTTCTGGTTTTAATTTTTAAAACCATTTATAAAATTAAGTAAGAACTCTTCTGAAATTAAAAGTTAATATTGTAAATTAATAACGAGTTAATAATGAAAGAAACATTTAATTTTCTCGTTTTTTTTTAAAGATGAAGATTTGCAAATTACATCCAGGTGTTAAATGTTTATTAAACAGAGAAAAGGGGGGGGGGGGCGGCGGTAGGCTCGGAAACTTTATCATGCGTATAGGACATTAGCAACCAGACAAGAAACAGTACAAGCCAAAGAGGGAATGATAGTGTTCTATCAAATGATAGTGTTCTATCAAATGATAGTGTTCTATCAAATGATAGTGTTCTATCAAGAACCCATAGAAAAATTTGATTATTTCAATTACTTATACAATGTGTTCAAAGTATTATGCATCTTTAAAAAATCTAGCCTAATTTTCATCTATTGGAAAAAAATATTTGTGGATTGAAACACAGGTAACTTAGATATTAAAATTATAAATTGTAGAAAATAAATGAAAAATTCCTTTAAACAGTATGTCGTTTAAAAAAAATAATTATAATGTAAATTTAAAATAAAAAATAAAAATACTTATTGTTTTCATAATACTAACAATCCATTTTAACTACAATTATTATTAACAAATTAATAATCAACAGACTTACAATAAGAAAACACATTTTTTGATGAAGAAACTTTTTCCATTGTTAAAGGAATTGTGTGTTGATCAGTCTAGTGAGCTTTGTTTCCAAGTGACTTCTATTACACGTGGATTGTAGATAATGTTTTCACCGAGAATTTGGAGGTAAAATTTAGTAGCCTAACTCCAGTGGGTATTGATATTTTGGATAATAAAATAATATATATTATTTTTTTTTAAAACAAATTGTTTATTTCTTTTATGTGATAAACTTTTTTTTTAAAATGTCTTTTTCAATAAATTTCAGTCAATTATTGTACCATGTGTTTCAGGGGCATTAATTCAATCCATTATTTCATTAAGGACATTACCAAAATAATTGTGAGGAGAAAAAATGATAGCAGTTGACCGGATTGGGGATGTGAAACCCCTAGACCGTCTTACAAGCCCACTGATCTACTGACCTTCTGACCAACTGACCAACTGACCTACTGAACTACTGACCTACTGAACTACTGACCTACTGAACTACTGACCTACTACTCGGTCAGAGATGATTTTATTCAAATAATCGTGACAGCATTGTTTTTACAAGAAATTACAAAATGGTCGGATTGTGATAACGAGTATTGTGATGAAAAGACTAGGAAATATTTTTAATAACAAAAAACAAAAGCAAAATTTCATTTAACTCACTATTGCACATTATATAACAATGTTTAGTTTTTGTAACACATCGAAGAACTAGCGTCACGTCTTAAGATCTTCTTCTTCAAAGCCCAAATTTAAACGATTCTGAGGAAATCAGCATGATACTTGGAAGTAGCTGGTACCCGAAACCCACCTGGAAAGAGGGATATCATAGGGCTACGTATTATTGGTTCGACAAAACTCTGCGTGGTACTGACTGGTTCGACAACACTGCGTGGTACTGACTGGTTCGACAACACTGCGTGTTACTGACTGGTTCGACAACACTGCGTGGTACTGACTGGTTCGACAACACTGCGTGGTACTGACTGGTTCGACAACACTGCATGGTACTGACTGGTTCGACAACACTGCGTGGTACTGACTGGTTCGACAACAATGCGTGGTACTGACTGGTTCGACAACACTGCGTGGTACTGACTGGTTCGACAACACTGCGGGGTACTGACTGGTTCGACAACACTGCATGGTACTGACTGGTTCGACAACAAATATTTATGATTCATGGGTGGCTACTAACTTTGACTTGTCATCCCATCCCCTTTTCTCCAGAAATGTAGCATGGGTCAAGATTCAATCGTTTATTGATACGTTGTGATTGAATAATTTTTACTTTGTTTTGATGGTGTTAACTGGCAAAGTTTTATTTATGAGTTTACGATTTAGCACCAGGTAAAAAGATAAAGGCCATTCTCGGGTGAGCATAAAAGAATATACATTTCAAAAATTACTCCCTTTGCCCCAGGTTTGGGTTAATACAATTTGAGTGTAATACAATTTGAGTGTAATACAATTTGAGTGTAATACAATTTGAGTGTAATACAATTTGAGTGTAATACAATCATTTTTGTAAGCTTTTAAGACAAATTTATTAATTTCACGTTGACTTTTAGTAAGAGCAGAAGTAAATTTTGATGTTTGTTGATAGGTGTTTGATCAATTTTATGAAGTGTAAAAAATTATTTAAAAAAAAAAAGAGAAGAACAACTTTTCCAAATCCCTCTCGCCAACAAAACATACATATACCACAACAAAACATACATATACCACAACAAAACATACATATACCACAACAGAACATACATATACCACAACAAAACATACATATACCACAACAAAACATACATATACCACAAAAAACATAGATATACCACAACGAAACATACATATACAACAACAAAACATACATATACCACAACGAAATATGCATACACCACAATGTCGGCTTGTTGTTCTTCCCCAAAGATATCACCATCTCATCAGTGGTGTATGTGCCAAGTGATCTTGTTGAGATCTCGCTGCAGATGTTATTGACGAGATATTGTGTGAGACGTAAAGCCTAGTTTAGCAGACCCCATTAAGCTCAGAATGGGGCGGGCTTGTTGCATCCCTTGCTCGGATTTGAGAGATGTATGGATTAAATGGTCGCCTTTGCTCAGATCTACCTGTGACTTCAAAGAGAACTAAACTGGAGATTCGTAAACATAAATTAAAGCAATAGAGAAAGAAATTGGCGAATATACAAAAAAACAACAGGCACAGCACACATGGAACCAAATTAACGAAACAATGTTTGCAGGAAGAATTCTTTAAAAATGTAGATTCGCCATTTAGCCGAAACGACATTTTAATTGTTCTGTTTTTTTCCCTAGCCTAAACATATTTTGTTCCAATATTTATTTACCCCACACGGCTTGAACGCAGTCCAGAGAGACGTCATTTTTGGTATGACACGGTGGGGCATTCCCCACACCCCCTGAATTTGCAGGTTTTATTTAAATTGTTATGTTCTGTGGCGACTCGAGAAATAAACAACAAGCCGACCAAGTTTTGGCTTTGCCCCCCCCCCCCTTTCCCCTGAAAAAAATCTGAAATGACGCCCCTGACGCAGTCCCCCATATATTAAAATGTAGGCAATTATATTTATTTACCCCACACGGCTTGAACGCGGTCCAGGGAGGCGTCATTTTTGGTATGCCACGGTGGGGCATTCCCCCCACCCCCTGAATTTGCAGGTTTTATTTAAATTGTTATGTTCTGTGGCGACTCGAGAAATAAACAACAAGCCGACCAAGTTTTGGCTTTGCCCCCCCCCCCTTTCCCCTGAAAAAAATCTGAAATGACGCCCCTGACGCAGTCCCCCATATATTAAAATGTAGGCAATGTGAGCATGGCCTGATTGAGAAAGAATGATCTTTTAAAATTTAATAATAACTGACAAGACTGCAACATTGAACATGACCAGGACGTGAATATCATTTAATAGAAAGTGGGTGTGGGGAGGGGGGGGGTTGTATATCTAAATGTCGGGTTTTAACATTACATATGTATTGAAGAAGTAGCTAGCTATTCCTAATTGTAAATAATACTTTTTGGGAAAACAATTTCTGTAAAAAATGATCAAAACTACAAAGTTATATTATCTATCAGATGCACATGTAGCCATGCTCTTCGAGGCCTAGTTTCAATAGCTTGGATCGTCGACATAACGCAAATCAGAAACATAATATAGGAGATTGGTGGCATCTTATTTACTGCTTTCTTTTTTTAACACATTATATATATATATTTTTAAATAGTGTGTTGAAAAGGAAATTTGACGAAAATTTGATTGTGTGAACTGATTTTATGAGTCATATGACAAACATGTTGTTGCTACAACTGGGATGAGAATTGTAGTTAAAATTAAACAGTTTCTGTTCTCTTAACCAAAATAAATGGAGCTACTCGTCAGAAGAACTCCGTTAAAATAAAGTTTTGGGTTGAAGGGTTTTTGTGTTTTATTTCATATCTTCAAGATATCGCCTTGGCCTCGGAGCCAAATGTTGGATAAAAGAAAATTATGAATTTTAGCTTATTTAAGGATGAAGGAAGAGTAAAGATATCAACATTTATTATGAGCAATTTGTTTTTGTTTTGAATAGCGAATCACTGTGGTTTTTTTTTTTTTTGGGGGGGGGGGGGCGTGGAGAGGGTGGTGTTTTGATGAGTACGCGAAGGTCAACGATCGTTCATTCTTAAACCCAAGCTTTGAGGTGTTAGCAGCTATTGCCCAGGTAAATCTATGGAATAATTACGTCAGCAAAAGAGATCAGCTTGTATGCAAGAAAAAAATGGAAAGCGAAAATGTTAGAAAGATGTGAGAGCGTAAAGAGAGTTAGGTGTAGGATCTTTGAAGTTTTTAAATTGTGCGTGAGTTCTGATGGCGGGCAACTCCCTGAAGGTGGATGACATGAGGGAGGCGTTTAATGTTGTCTGGCCTTTCTGACATAAAAAGAACATTTCTGACAACGTTAATTTACATATATATTTTTTTTTTCTTCGTCTTTTTAAAATATAATGGTAAAACTTGGATTTTACGGGGGGGGGGAGGGGGGGGGGGGAAGCATGAATATGTTTTATTTTCCACAATTTTTATATTCGGATTTAATACCTTAAAAAGCCATTTGTGAAAGAGGGCTGAGTGCGACACTAGTTTCCTCAAAGTCAAGAGTTGATTTTATCTCCAGGTGATAAGATATGTCAAGAGAAAAGAACATTTGTTCTAGATGACTAACGAAGTCATCAACATGCGTTGTATCATTATGTTCAAACTGTTTAATTGAGTCCCTTACATTGGTCGAGTCAGTGGTCGCGTCATAGGTCGAGTCATTGGTTGATTCATTGGTCGAGTCATTGGTTGAGTCATTGGTCGAGTCATTGGTTGAGTCATTGGTCGAGTCAATGGTCGAGTCATTGGTTGAGTCATTGGTTGAGTCACTGGTCAATTCATTGATCGAGTCATTGGTTGAGTCATTGTTCATGTCATTGGTTGAGTCATTGGTCAAGTCATTGGTTGAGTCACTGGTCGATTCATTGGTCGAGTCATTGGTCGAGTCATTGTTGAGTCACTGTCGAGTCATTGGTCGAGTCATTTGTCGAGTCATTGATTGAGTCGTTGTTCGAGTCATTGGTCGATATGCTAGTGTTAACACGTTGGATGTTGTTTTTTAATCTACCTGTCATCAACTTGTTATGTACCAGTCCTCTAACTGTCATATACCTGTCATCAACTTGTTATTTACCAGTCGTCTACATGTCATATACCTGTCATCAACTTGTTATGTACAAGTCCTCTACCTGTCATATACCTGTCATCAACTTTTTATGTACCAGTCCTCTACCTGTCATATACCTGTCATCAACATGTTATGTACCAGTCCACTACCTGTCATATACCTGTCATCTGTGTTTCAGTACCGAAAGAGTAGATCCCTCCTGTCTGCATGCTGTTATTGTGGAGGAGATAACTGTGCTCATTACCTCGGTAATTACTTGTAAAAATCTAGACACGTACTCAATACGGACTGGAATAATGCTATCCACAAAACTGGTCATTAATCAATATCGCAGAATGCACGCCTGAAAAGGCAAAGTGACTTCGGATTTTATTTTAAGCTTCAGTCTTCCGTTTAAGGAAACGGCCTCTTTGGTTTTGACATGAGTCAGCTGTCTCCGATTGACATAAGTCAGCTGAACCCGATTCACCGTTGACAATTACTATTCATGAAACACTATAGGGCACCATTCGTTTATATGTTAAGAATGATTATTATTATTATTGTTCAATTTTGGTTGCGCAATCTTCGTCAGAATGCTGGTCTACCCGAAAAAAATACTGGATCCCAACCACCCTCGAAAACATTTAGTGCGGAAAATTGACGCTCTGCTGTACATTCTGAGTCCAACACTAGTAGTCGAAGTCGCGCGGAAAATCGACGCTGTACCGTACAGTGCGAGTCCAACACTAGTATTCGTAGTCGTAATCGTAGACGAACAAGTTTGCAGTATCGATCATGACATTTTTGTAAAATAAGTGTCATGAAGACCTTCCATCAGTGTTAACGTATTCGACAAGTGAAGAAACAACAAACGCAACGACATCCAGACGGAATGAAGGATACATCCGACAAGATCCACCCGTGAGCTCCCGGGAGATTTGCTGACGTCATGTGCACCAGAGAGTCATGGACGTGTTAGCTGCGCGCGTCGCCGCCATTTCGGAGCTGCTCTTGTGCATCCTTAGATCTCACCTCAGTTGTCTGCCCTTTCCGTGACGTCAGTGCTGGCAAAAAAAACAACAACTGACACCTAGAAAATAATGATAGGGATTTTGTGTCTCAAACCTGGAACGTGTTCATCTTTCTGTTTGACCGTTTGTACTTATGACACCCACTCCTGGTCTGATCACTTATTTATTTAAAACACATATTGCCAGAGCACATACATTATACAACCATTAATAAAAAAAACGTTTTTCGTTTAAATCCATTATCGGTATTTTTTATTATTTTATTTTATTTTAATATTCTAATATACCATCCGCTTTTACACCGCAGATTCATTTCAGATTCATTTCAGATTCATTTCAGATTCATTTCAGATTCATTTCAGATTCATTTCAGATTCATTTCAGATTCATTTCAGGAAAAAAAATGTTTACGCATCAGATGCACTTGCAATAGTTAAAAAAAAAAGAATCTGATTTAGCAGAGTTTTTGAACATTTAATAGAACGTATTGTCGTTGACGAGTCTATGTGCCATGTTTCAGATCGATAGGCTGACGGGAAGTGGGTCGATTAAACAGACATCAAGTAAACACATATCACATAAACAGATATCAAATGTAAATCAAACCAGCAAACATCAAATCAACAGATATCAAATAAACAGGCATCAATTCAAAAGATATCAAATCAACAGACATTAAATCAACAGATATCAAATTAACAGACATCAAGTCAATAATCATATCAAAAGACATCATAATCAAAAACCATCAAATCAACAGATACCAAATCATCCAACATCAAATCAAGAGAAATCAAATCAAGAGACATCCAATCAGCAGACATCAAATCAACAGACATCAATCAACAGACACAAAATCAACAGACATCAATCAACAGACTTCAATCAGCAGACATCAATCAACAAACATCAATCAGCAGACAAATCAACAGACATCAATCAGCAGACAGTTCTTTTGTTGTTTTCATCTTAACTTTTTTTTTTTCCACCTAAATGTTCTTGCAAACAACGGGTTTTGTAAACAGAGTTGCAGCTCTTGAACAAAAAGTCAACATAATATGCTGACACGAACACCATTGCCAATTCTTGCATCAACAGCACAGATACTCCGTCTGCAGCACAGATACTCCGTTAGCAGCAGCTTCTTTACACATCCGAATCTGAACGAAAAGGATGCATTGAACTATAACGATGGGTTTCATTTTAGATACGTATCAAATGTCTGGCTCCGTGAATTGCCATATGAAATATCAACATATGCACTTGGAAGTGCTGATTAACTATGATAGGGATTTTCTATTACATTACGGAAATGTAATCAATTTAAATATGATAAATATAAAATAAATCTGCTTATGTTTAAGCATATGTTTAATTAATTATTATAAATAAAAAATAATTGTCAAATAACAACTTAAAGTGTTTTTTTCCGTATTTGAAAATTAAGATATTCTTTATACTATCTATATTATCAATAAATAACGAATAAGTATCTATATTATCAATTAATAATGACTAAGCATGACTATTATGAAGAATAATCATATTTATGGGAAAACCAAAACATAAAAAAAAAAATATTCCGAAACTGTTTTGTTAATAATGCGAAGTTATATTTAAATTTATCTTGTCCAAATGTCTATACACGATATCAAATAAAAATTTTCCATTGAAATCAAAGAGAAGAAAAAGTAGAATAATCTTATAAGACTTTAATTAAAATTCGCAGATCACAAATCTTAACTTTAGCTCAGGCCTGCACATCATACGGCCCGCCAGCACCCACTTTGTGGCCCGCAAAGTAACGGAATATTCTGTATCTCTTATATATTTCTCTTAAATATTTATTAGGCTTCTAGTATGACTCCTGGACTGCTTCCTAATGTACTGCTTGCATTTCCGGTTCCATCCTAATCAGCGAATTGGGGATTGAGAGTATGTTATAAATAATTCTATTTGTTTGAAGGAAAGTGAGGTTCAATCATGAGTTCAATAGCGCGCAAAATATAATTCCCAATCACTACGCTAAGTGATTTTTTTTTAGCTTTGTATCCTTAACATTGGTTAAATTATTTTACTTATTTTTCATTAAAAAATTTTCTTTTCTCATATTTGTATGATAATAAAAATTTAACGTTTAAAAATATTTTTAAAAAGAAAAGTCCGTTTACGCCATTAAGTACAACGAAAATCATGGCCAAATACCATTCAGTATTTCCCCTATCACTCATCCAAATAAGAAAAAAACAACATAAAAAGTAGCAATTGTTTCTTTTTAATTTCAGTATCTCAAACCACAATTATGTTACAGATTCAAACTTTGGTATAGATTGTGTTGTTAAAATAGTACAATACTAATCTTTTAGTATACTTAGATTTACGTAAAAAGTATTTGATCTCTTTTTAGAAAATGGAAAACAGTGAGTTGTAAAACGTCTGCTCGGGGGTCTTATAATTTTAATAAACTTTAGGGAAGTGCAAAAAATGTGTGATTGTGCATGTAGGGGGGCTACAATCCCGTGGACGATTTTATTATTTTTTTTACATTTAAAAACTGGAGGAAGGGGGATTTTCTACTTTCAATTTGCTCAATGCAGCATAAGATACGCCTCAGAATAAAGGAATGATTTTCATTAAAAAATTGACATTCTTTGGTACATACATATCGGGGGTAGGAAATAGCGTGTGTACAATTTTACGTGGATGACAATATCTTTATATCCAATGATATTACAGCCACGATAATGAGATGCTACAAGCTCTTTTTATAAATAACATTTGTTTGACAAATTTAGAAAATCAATGGCGTGGACAAACCATGGGTACATTTACATTAGTTTACCCATGAATTTCAAAACCCAATCATTTTACACGCGTGAAAATTTAAACCTAAAAAATAAGGCCATTTTAAAAAAAAAAAATTAATGTTCATGAGCAAAGATGGGTTAAGAATTTTTTTCAATTTTTTTTTTATATTTTACTTCACGAAAAGTTAAGGGGTATATATAGGTCAAGAGATCAATAACATTTCTTAAAAAAATTCACCCATGTCTGTTAAAGACATTTAAAAAAATGGTTAGAGATTCTTATTTAGGTAAAACAATTCTTTTTTTTAAAGATTTTCCGATATTTTAATAGAAAACAAAGGAAAAAGTATGGTTAAATTTAATGACGATATCAACGAGAGGGAGAAGAAGAGGAAGACAGAGAAAAAGATGGGAAGACAACTTCAAAGAGTGGACGGGGCTAAGGCTAGGCGATGCTGTGCGAAGTGCAGAAAACAGAGAGGAAAAGGAGGATAGTTTTCATGTCATCTGTGGTGCCTCAACGGTCCAAGGACTAGGGGACATGATGATGATCAACATAATCTTCATCATCATGTCAAATTTAATTAAAAATATATTGAAAATTGTAAAAAGAGTGTTTGTTGTAAATTTAAGATTATGTTTTCATAATTTTTAGATTAAAAAAATTGTAGCTCAGTGCCACGAAAAATTGTAAGGTAGGCCCAACATTTAACAATTTAAAAACGCAAGATATCCAAAGAATATTTCTCTGGCGTAGATAGTTAAACAACTTAACAACCCTGTTAATGTCTAACATCAAATACACAACCTTGCTAATCTCTAACATGATCTACACAACCCTGCTAATCTCTAACATCATCTACACAGCCCAACAATCTCTAATATCATCCTCAAAGTACCGCTAATATCTAACATCAACTACACAACCCAGCTAATCTCTAAAATCATCTCAACAGATCTACTAATCTCTAACATCAACTACACAGACCTGTTAATCTCTAACATCATCTACACAACCCTGCTAATCTCTAAAATCATCTACACAGCCATGTTAATCTCTAACATCATCTTCACAATCCTGTTAATGTCTAATATCATCTACACAGCCCCAAAAATCTCTAACATCAACTACACAGTCCCGCTAGTCTCAAACACCATCCACACAACCCTGCTAATCTCTAACATAATCTGCACAGCCCTGCTAATCTCTAACATCATCTACAAAGTCCCGCTAATCTCTAACGTCATCTACAAAGTCCCGCTAATCTCTAACATCAACTAAACTGTCACGCTATCTCTAACATCATCTACACAACCCTGCTAATCTCTATTTTCAACTACACAGACCTGCAAATCTATAACATCATGTACACAGTCCCGCTAATCTCTAACATCATCTACACAGCCCTGCTAATCTATAGCATCATCTTCACAACTCTGCTAATCTCCAACATCATCTACACAGTCCCGCTAATCTCTAACATTATCTACCCAACCCTGCTAATCTCTAACATTCTACACAGTCCCCGCTAATCTCTAACATTATCTACACAGTGATTCTCAACCATCCTAATGCCGCTACCCTAAAATATTGTGGCGACCCCTAACCACAAAATTATTTTCATTGACACTTCATAACTGTTGAGTATATGTTTTTTCCAATGGTCTTCGGCGACCCTTGTTTAAGGGTCATTTGACCCCAAAAGAGGTCACGACCCACAGGTTGAGAACCGCTGATCTACACAGTCCTGCTAATCTCTAAAATCATCTGTACAGCTTTTAAATCTCAAACTAATCAAGCTTCATATTCCATTCTCGTTACTTTTTGAGTTGCATCGTAATTATCAACCAGCTGAGTTATCATCTTCTCCTTTTCTGTTACAGCTGTGCGTATGACATGTTTGGGGAGAGCTTATGTCCACTGGTCAGAGGTAGAGAATGTGGGCCATCGTGGAGGGAGACAGAGAGTGGAAACGGTGGACTATACAGCAGACGAGGATTATTTCCAGTTCCGGTTTCAGTTATGGCCGAAAGGTGAGCAACACCACCATGGTACTGTGTAGCATTTCTGGTTGATTATTTCTTAGATATCAACATTTTATAGCATGTTGGCACTTAGATTTGTTGGAATTTTTTATATTATTCTTATCGAGCTGACCTATGCCCTTCACAAATTCTTTGTCCCCACAGACACAGGTTACAAGTCATGGATTTATGACCTTTAGAAAATAATTTCCTTACAATGTAAAATATCATCAGGCAGGTAAACGTTGAACCACGGCGCCACTCAGCCCATCCTCATGTCATGTGTCAATCACCAGCAGCAAATCAGAATAACCAGGCCCCCATGTCTTCACACATCCTCATGTCATATGTCAATCACCAGCAGCAAATCAGAATAACCAGGCCCCCATGTCTTCACACATCCTCATGTCATATGTCAATCACCAGCAGCAAATCAGAATAACCAGGCCCCCATGTCTTCACACATCCTCATGTCATATGTCAATCACCAGCAGCAAATCAGAATAACCAGGCCCCCATGTCTTCACACATCCTCATGTCATATGTCAATCATCAGCAGCAAATCAGAATAACCAGGCCCCCATGTCTTCACACATCCTCATGTGATATGTCAATCATCAGCAGCAAATCAGAATAACCAGGCCCCCATGTCTTCATACATCCTCATGTCATGTGTCAATCACCAGCAGCAAATCAGAATAACCAGGCTCCTTGTCTTCACCCGTCCACATCCACATGTCACATGTCCATTACCTGCAGCTAATGGGAGTCTCCAGGCCCCCGTGCTGCTAAACCCATCCACTCACCCATCCACATGTCACATGTCCATTACCTGCCGCAAATGGGAGAACCAAAGAGCAAAGATAATCGCCCCCAGTCAAATAGCCGTCAACAAAATGGCGTAGGCTGTACGTTCGTCTGATGGATGTTTCTCTTCAACTTACAACTTGGAGCAATCGTGTCCCACGCTGAGGCCTCTCTGTTGTTAACAATAAATGTTGGCATTACATAATCGAATGTCTTCTAGGATCGGCGTTACAATTTAACATGTGTAAGGTGGGGGGGGGGGCCGGCGGGTTAGAATAAGTTTTGCAGTTTGACCATCAGACAGTTCAGGGGACAAAACAGTTCATTCAACCAATGAAGTGTTTCCAAACCTTTCTATCTCATCCAGTTGATTCGGTCGTCTAAACAGTAATTGCAGTTTTCGTTGGAGTTAAGCAATGTTGGGCATTGTACGAAACAGGTGGGGAAAGCCTAAAAGCGGGGATTAGTTTTGTAAATATATCTCGAACTCTAAAGGACTACAAAAGTCAAGGTCTAAACTCTTTGAGACGATTGTTTAAAACGTTGTATGACAAAATACAACGTAAAAGGTGTACTCAAAACTGGAAATTACGCATCACTGGTGCTATTTATATTCTCAAAGTAACAAGCTTGCAACTGTCCCAAATAGTCTACGTAGTATCATGTCAGTAGCATTGATTACTAAGTTGCATCTAGTCAGTACCATTGAGTATTATGTTGTATCTAGGCAGTAGCATTGAGTACATGTACTATGTTTTATTTTGTCAGTAGTATTGAGTACTATGTTGTATTTTGTCACTAGTCTTGAGTAATATGTTACATCTTGTCACTAGTATTGACTTCTATATTGTAATTTGTCAGTAGTATTGAAAGCTATGTTGTATCTAGTCAGTACTATTCAGAGCTATGCTGTATTTTGTCTGTGGTATTGCGTTCAAAGTTCCAATACTATAAAGGACAAGGTACGCTAGCGTTGTAAATGTCTAGAGTGGCTCCGAACACTTGCGATTTAATGACTGTGCTTGAAAGTATAACAAGTATAATCTTTTTTAAAAAATATTACTATCTAGTTCTATTCATTTAACTCTGAAACTCCAGCTCGCACTCCGGAGAGAGAATTGAAATTTAACATAAATGTTTTTTTTTACTCATCCTCCGCATGAAGAAATTCAAATTTTGTGTAGTCTTGGGACATCTGTTCTAGGCAAACTCCAAACAAGTAGAGCAGTGGTTTTGTTAGATAAAAACTCTAGCATTAACAAGCTGAAGTATATTCTGGGTGGGAATGTGTTCCCATTTAACCTAAATATAGACCCCGAAGTCTCTCGTGTTTGCCCGGGGCTCGTCATAACGGCTCCGCTTTTAGCGTGCACTAAAAAAAAATCCTCGCTGAGATGAAGACAGATGACTAGGGTGAGTTTAGGTAACTACTAAATTACCTGATATTTGGACGGTGCGATGATTCTCAAACTGGAGGTAAATACGAGTAGTAGCACCTCTTAATTTTTATAGCAACATTTAATTTTTTATTTTTTTTAAAAATTACTTCAACCATGTATCCAAGGATTCAACCATGTATCTAAGGATTCAACCATATATCCAATGATCCAACCTTGTATCTAAGGATTCAACCATGTATCCAAGGATTCAACCATGTATCTAAGGATTCAACCATGTATCTAAGGATTCAACCAAGTATCCAAGGATTCAACCATGTATCTAAGGATTCAACCACGTATCCAAGGATCCAATCTTGTATCTAAGGATTCAACCATGTATCCAAGGATTCAACCATGTATCTAAGGATTCAATCATGTATCTAAGGATTCAACCATGTATCCAAGGATTCAACCATGTATCCAAGGATTCAACCATTTATCTAAGGATTCAACCATGCATCTAAGAATTCAACCATGTATCTATGGATTCAACCTCGTGTCTAAGGATGACGGCCTAGAGATTACCCAAACTAAGAAATGCAAAGTAACTTTGCGTTTTGCATTTAACCAATGTTACAATCATTACATTTTAGTGGGGAATAACTGTATCTAAATATAAAGGCTTATAACCAGAGTACAATAAAGTTAAATTTTAAATGTCGTTTGCCATAAGAGTAAATTTCGTTTAACCGAACTTCCTTTTTTAGGCTTTCTTTCTATTTTTATTTTTTTCTTGCAGATTTTAGAAATTTGTTTCTTGAGTCTTGAGTGATGGGTTACGGCAGGGGCGTCATTTCATTTTTTTCAGGTTGGGGGGGGGGACCAAAACTTGGTCGGCTTGTTAAGTAGTTTATTACTGGAGGTGCCACAGTACATAACAATTTAAATAAAGACTTCAGGGGGTGGGGGGTTTGAGTGATGGTGTACGGCAGGGGCGTTATTTCATTTTGTGCAGGTTGGGGGGGGGGACCAAAACTTGGTCGGCTTGTTAAGTAGTTTATTACTGGAGGTGCCACAGTACATAACAATTTAAATAAAGACTGCAGGGGGTGGGGGGATGCCTCACACTGCCCTACCCAAATGACGTCCCTCGTTTACAGGTCTCTCACAAGACTTTAATTGTCTTGTCAGTCTTTGCTGCAGACCTACTGGAATTACTCACTCATATTTTGACACGTCATAGCACGACGAGTTCATGTGAGCAGTGGTTCTTGATTAAAAAGCAGTTTTATTAAATATCATATGAAGATGCATTTAACCAACCTACAAGATAATAGCCTAACCAACGTGTACACAGTGCGAGACCCGACGAATTAACGGTAGTAGCACCCCCCCCCCAGCCATCCCACCCCACACGACCCCCCAACCCCTAAGGTTCGGCTGCCAACAATCTGCTGAACCGCGAACATCGCGAGCAGACTCCAGGGTTAGATGTTCATGACAACATAACAACCCCGGCGTCTACTCACGTTCGTCTGCTGTTAGCGTATCGTACGAACGTAAACAAATATGGTGGGCCGGCCAGGTAGGGGAGCTAATGTGTGTCGGGTTAACCTCTAAAAAAAAAAAAAAAGGGGGGGGGGGGGGGGCGAGGCGTGGAGACTCGGATGTATTGACAGGATTTAATGACATAACCATAGCGTCAGAAGTCAGAACGTATGTCGCTTAAGTTAAGCACACACACAAAATTAAACAAAACAAAATATTAAGTAAATAAACGCGGAAGGTGATTATGTGCTCCGTGTTTACGAAGGTGATGAGAAATTTGGCACGGCTCAGAGCTGGGACGCTCTGTGGCTGGAATCAACGGGGCGCGATTTAGCGTATCAACGGTGTAATAAGAAAGCTGTCGATTCTTAACAAAAATTGATCAATCAGTTATCAACCATTAATAAAAAGACGTACAGGTTCATTCCTGGTTGTCGGTGTGGTATTTATTTGTCCGCGAGTACTGTCAAATTAAAAGAAAAAGATATTATTTCAAAACTGTTGCTGCCAATTTAAACTCGCTGGGTAATATAAACATAAACATAGGTGCTAAACGTCACATATCTGATGTCAAAGGTCATAGATATGATGTTAAAAGTCACGTATCTGATGTCAAAGGTCATATATCTGACGTTAAACGTCACATATCTGATGTCAAAGGTTATTAATCTGATGTCAAGTGTAATCTTAAGTCACTAGGTCAAGTATTATCTAAATTCACTGTCACGATTAGTCTTAAATCTATGTTAAGATATTAGATCAAGTGTAATTATAAGTCACTAGATCAAGTGTTAACTAAGGTCACTAGGTCAAGTGTAATCTTAAGTCATTGCGACAAAAGTCATCATAAGTCACTAGTTCAAGTGTATTTTAAAGTCACTAGGTTAACGTGCTTACATCTGTTGATGTGATTTGTTGCTAATTCTACTGTTTATTTTGTCGAGTGCATATATAAGCATATACCTAAAGGCAACAGAACGTGTGCCTATATAAACATATCCCCGGAGGTAACAGGTCGTGTGCATGTATCAACTTATCCCTGGAGGTAACAAACATGTCGTGTGCATGTATCAACTTATCCCCGGAGGTAACAGGTCGTGTGCATGTATCAACTTATCCCTGGAGGTAACAAACATGTCGTGTGCATGTATCAACTTATCCCCGGAGGTAACAAACAGGTCGTGTGCATGTATCAACTTATCCCAGGAGGTAACAGGTCGTGTGCATGTATCAACTTATCCCTGGAGGTAACAAACATGTCGTGTGCATGTATCAACTTATCCCCGGAGGTAAGAAACAGGTCGTGTGCATGTATCAACTTATCCTCGGAGGTAACAAACATGTCGTGTGCATGTATCAACTTATCCCCGGAGGTCGTGTGCAAGTATCAACTTATCCCTGAAGTTAACATTAAGACACTTGCACAAGATAATAAAAACGTCATTGTACCGGATAGAGACGTCAGATATAGTTATGCACTCCAAAAAGTATGTAGTGATATGAATAGTGATGAGAAACAATTTTTAATATGATGGCTGGCCATATAATGAGATACCTACATCCAGTTGTAACACAGAACGAAGATTTAGACTTTCCTGACCCAGGGATCGTTATATTAACTGCAACAGATTTCCGACCCTATCTGACCTTGACCTGAATACTATAACGTGGACGTAAACTTACGTCTTTTGGATACCACCACCATCATCATCATCATCATCATCATCAGCAGCAGCATGTCCTTTAGTCCTTGGACCGTTGGGGCGCCATAGATGACATGTGAACCATCCTCCGCATTTTCGTCACTGTCTTTCTGCACTGCGCACAGCATCGCCCAGTGTTAGTCCTGTCCACTCTTTGATGTTATCCTTCCATTTTTTTTTGTCTTCCTCTTCTTCTCCATTCTCTTGTGGTGCCCTGCAATATTTCTTTGGCAAGCCCTTGTTTCCTTGTTACGTGGCCGTACCATTGTAGTTTGCGTTTTTTCACAGTCACCAGTAGGTCATCGTACTCCCCAATTGCCTCAGGAACCCTTTCTTTCACTGTATCATTGGAGATATGGTCCCTATAGAGGATGCCAAAAAAGCTTCTGAAGCATCTCATCTCCATCGCCTTTATTTTCCTTTCAAGATCGGCTGTTAATGTCCAGGATTCACAGGCATACAGGAAAATGGAGAGGACTAATGAGCACATTAGCCTGATTTTGGTGCTGGTTTTTGTCGTTCCATATTTTCTTGAGCCTCTTTAGTTCTGTTGTAGTCTACGCAATCCTGGACATCAGTTCAGTCTTGGAGCCTTTTTCTGAGACTATTGATCCTAGGTATTCGAAGCGGCCTACAGTCTCTTGTCTTTCCTCCCCGACGTTAATTTCAGTGGTGATGCCTGTGGTGTTATTAGTCATCAGTTTTGTCTTTTCGGCACTGATTAGCATGCCGTAGGACGACGAGGACTTATCGAGACGCTTTACCAGGTTGGCTAGCTCTTCTTCGTTCCCAGCCAGTCCATCTATGTCGTTCGCAAAGCGTAGGTTGGTGATTGTTCTGCCACCAATGCTGACTGTCCCTTCATGCACTTCCAGAGCATCTGACATAATTTGCTCTAGGAAGATGTTAAACAGGGTGGGGGGGAGCAGGCAGCCTTGTAGTACTCAAACCGTGGTCTTGAACCATTCTCCGATGCTGTTGTTGAGGAAGACTCTACTGGTGGCCTTGTCATAGAAGTTGCATATCATTCTGGTGAGGTTTGTGTTGATGTTGTAGTGCCTCATGGTGGCCCATAAAGCGGCATGCCTCACCGTGTCGAATGCTTTCTTTAAGTCAACACAGACAAGGTATAGGTTTTGTTGGTGGTGTGCATATTTGTCACACAATTTGCGGAGGTTTAGAATCTGCTCAGTAGTGCCCCGTCCTTGTCTGAAGCCAGCCTGTTCTTCAGCAATGATTCTGTCGGCATATGGTTTTAGTCGGCTCAATATGACCTTCAGCAAAAAGTGGATACCATAAGTCTTTTGAATACCATAACGTGGGCATCTTAAAGAGGCTTAAGAAAATGTGGAATTACAAAAATATAGCCAACGGCACCAAAATCAGGCTACTTCGCTCATTAGTCCTCTCCATTTTCCTGTATGCCTCGGAGTCTTGGACATTAACAGCAGAAGAACTTGAAATAAAAATAAAGGCGATGGAGATGATATGTTTTAGAAGTATTCTTGGTATCTTCTAGAGACACCATATCTCTAACGAACAAGTCAAAGAAATAAATTGTCAAGCAATGGGACAGCATAGTGACCTCATGGGAACCGTAAAAAGCGCAAAGTGGAATGGTATGGCCACGTGACAAGAAAACAAGGGCTCGCCAAAGAAATCATGCAGGGCACAAGGAGAGTATGGAGAAGAAGAGGAAGATAACATCAAAGAGTGAACTGGACTAAAACTGGCGATGCCGTGCGAAGTGCAGAAAACAGAGAGAAATATAGAAGGATAGTTTTCATGTCATCTGTTGCGCCCCAACGGTTCAAGAACTAAAGGGCATGTAGATTTAGATGTAGAACGTTGGCATAAACTTAAGCCTTTTCCTCATATATAATGCACTGTTGATTAAATATCCTTGTTGTCTCCTTAATTCTTGGCTATGAAAGAACAAGTCCGCTAAGATAAGAGATGGTAAACAAGATTTCGAGTGAACAACCACAGCATTTTTTTTACCTTGAAATCAGACCTGTCTACGTGGTGGGTCTGGGGGTACGGGGCCACACTACGTGTGTGTCATACTTTGGGGGTACGGCCACGATAAGTTTGTGTTCCTGTTTGGGGGTACAGCCACGATAAGTTTGTGTTCCTGTTTGGGGGTACAGCCACGATAAGTTTGTGTTCCTGTTTGGGGGTACAGCCACGATAAGTTTGTGTTCCTTTTGTGTTCTTGTTTGGGGGTACAGCAACGATAAGTTTGTGTTCCTGTTTGGGGGTACAGCCACGATAAGTTTATGTTCCTATTTGGGGGTACAGCCACGATAAGTTTATGTTCCTGTTTGGGGGTACAGCCACGATAAGTTTGTGTTCCTGTTTGGGAGTACGGCCACGATAAGTTTATGTTCCTGTTTGGGAGTACGGCCACGATAAGTTTGTGTTCCTGTTTGGGGGTACAGCCACGATAAGTTTGTGTTCCTGTTTGGGGGTACGGCCACGATAAGTTTGTGTTCCTGTTTGGGAGTACAGCCACGATAAGTTTGTGTTCCTGTTTGGGGGTACGGCCACGATAAGTTTGTGTTCCTGCATGGAGGTATAGCCACGATAAGTTTGGGTTCCTGCATAGAGGTACAGCCACGATAAGTTTGTGTTCCTGCATGAAGGTATAGCCACAATATGTTTGTGTCGCTTTGTGAAGGTACAGCAACAATATTCTTGTGCCTTTGTATGAAGAGCCACAATACGTTTGTGTCGCTGTATGAAGGTAGAGCAAAATATGTTTGTGTCGCTGTACGAAGGTAGAGCCACAATATGCTTGTGTCGCTGTATGAAGGTAGAGCCACAATATGCTTGTGTCGCTTTATGAATGTAACTCGTCAGCTACTATTGCACTGCTTCAGTCTTCAATTACATTGCCGTTTTAGAAATCACTGCACGCCACAATATGTGAAAACCTGTTTGATTTCAGCCCTTGAACTTTGAAACATATCGAAGCACATAGCTAAAACAATCAATTATCCTGACTTAAAAAAAGTCATAAAAAGCTCGTAGCTAAAAGAATGAATTAGCCTGACATAGAATGGTGCTGGGTTTCCGAATGGTCCAAACTGAGCAATTCTCAAGTTGATGATCTGGAGTTCAAGCCCAGTCAAGCAAAAACATCACCCACGCCCCTGGTGGAGGGGACCCGTTAACCTTTGATGGCAACTCGGCCAAGAGAAGGAAACTCTGAATTCAAACCCGGAGATGGAGTCCCGTAGGCGGATAACGTTGGTACAATGAAACATTCCGACAACCCCTGCGCCGCCACTGGTGCCAAGCTGTATCATCCGCATGATCTTCCCTTGGGTTATCCAGCGGCGTGGAGAGCGGCGATTTGCTGGTGGGAACCAGCTTATTGTAATCCTAGATGAATAATCCGATGTATCCCATGAATTTCGGCTTGCGAAGTTTACACCAAAGCCACCTTGTGACGGACGGATGCCAGCAAAAAGAAAGGGAGTGTGGACGGAACTAAGGGTGTGAAATACATTTATATTTATGTGATGTCTTTTTTTTTAGTGTAGCATCTGTTTTAAGTCTTAAGGTTTTAAAACAAATTTAAAAAATGCTCGAAAACATAAGATGTTAATGTAAAATAAGGATTTAGTTACAATCTATGTAGAACTTTAAAATAAGGATTCGGTTACAATCTATTTATACCTGTAAAATTCAGTTACAATCTATGTACATCTATATGTATATAAAGACACAGTGCAGGTAGAAGAGGTAACGAAAGCCAAACAAATGAACCGTCCTGTGTACCTAGACCACTTTACTCCCTCTTACTCGCACTCGCCATATCCAATAGATGCCTCTCATTTGGCCCCTGTATTCGTAACAAAAACAAAGAATATTAGCGGCATCTCGCCCGAGATCTATCCTGTCTCGTGCAGTCTCAGACTGTCTCCTGTTCTCCCCAGAATTTATTTTTCTTTTTTTCCTACGCAATATTTATAGCCAGGAAATCCTGCAACCATTGTAATGACAAATGCGGCTAATTTTACGGATAGCCACGTGTTGCTAAATGCGCCGACACTGTCTGTCGCGAATGTTTAATAGCGCGTAATGTTACATAAAGCTAATGTTACAGAAAGTAATGTGCTGCTGAAGGTACTGATATCTTCTTTGGCTAATGTTAAAGGTAGCCAGTGTTAACGTCGGCCACGTCTCTATAATGTTAATAATAGCCATGTTTCTCAATCTGTTGATAAAATCTAAAGTGATGCCGCGAGCAAATTAACGCAATCGATGCATTATGATTTGTCATTTGATCATTTCCAATCAAAAAACACTATTTTAGAAATAATAAAAACTAAAATGCCGAAGTACCAGACTCCCCCTATCAACTTCCCCCCCCCCCGACACACACACACTTTTTTGACGTAAGTGCATGCGTGTATATGTTTGCGGTCGAAGTGCGAAGTAAACCAAAGTTTTAATTACAAAAAGTTTTTAAACTGATAAGTCGATTTAACAGTGACACGCAGGCTGGAGATCATCCAAATTTTTCTATAAAAATACATCTAACTTAAGAAAAAAACAACATAATTTAGAGTTATAGTAACAGTAAAAACAAGAACTCAAGACTCATGATTTGGAAAACTGTCCAAAAGGAATAGACTAGACGGACAACACTAATAGACTGGACGCAGGATCATCAGTTTTCACACTGGCTAGTTAAGCCCAGGTCCCCATCCCCATTATGTTTGGAGGCGCATCAGTTTTCAAATTGGCTAGTTTGGTCCAGGTCCACATTCCCATGATACTAGCAGGATCATCAGTTGTCCTATTTCCAAAACCGTATATAACAAGACCAAATGATAAAACAATAACAGAGAATACGCCACTCAAAACAGTGCAAACTGCAATCAATAAGTTTTATTAAGTTACTAATAGGTTACAAAAAAAAATTAACTAAAAGAAACTTACAGAATATTGTGTTTCTTGTACCTGTACAAAAGTGGATGAAAATCACAATGGGCCAAAGAAAAGTAGAACGATGAAAGAAATTCACACATATAAGTAAGCACAGCTCTATCAAGAATAACACACTCTAAAAATAAATGCTAGATTGTCGTACCGTAAATAAAATATCTTTTGCTCTCAAAATGATGCTCTCTCTGCTTATATAATATGTTCTACAGAAAATTCCAGGCGTATTACGCATTGTATTAGTGACTCGAACATTCTACAATTTATTTGCAAATTCCAGTCACGAAAAACAGACGATAGATTGTTGTTCGTCCGTCGAGGATCGACGATGACCATCGAGTCGTCCGGTGACTGATGACTTGCGATAGTGACATTTGATTAACATGAGGAAGAGTTGCGCGGCGTTGTATGTGCCTTACGGGACTCCAACTCCGGGTTTGAATTCAGAGTTTCCTTCTCTTAGATGAGTTGCCGACCAAGGTTAACGAGTCTCATCCAACCGGGCTGATGTTTTTGCTTGACCAGCCTTTGGCTGGAATTGAGGTTTGCTCAGTTTAGACCATTCGGGCACCCAGTCACCCATGCAGTGATTGACCATGGCGTTCTACGTGTTTGGCCATGCTCTCAGCGATTCACACCACAGTGCTGCCTCTGCCTTTTGTCCGTTGACCATGTAGCGGTTCTTCCGCACAATTTGCCGGATCCAGTCTTTACCTGCTATGGGGGACAACCCCTTTTTTCCGAAAGTTCTATGCCTTTCGGCTACCCTCAACCTGGAATCGTTGCCTGGGTTGAGGTCGCTGTGCATGTTGCAGCTTCTTGGAACCACAGGTGAGAGCTGAATACAGAGACTTCCGGCTGTTTCCGAACAAGATGGCTTCTTTCTATTCAGCCTAACAGTAGATCTTTATTGTAGTTGTATTTAGAAGGAGAAATACGTTGATAAAAGCATAAATTCTTATCCTGAATGAAACCGCAAAACAATTAAAATTAATTAAAAGTTCGATTTTTCTTGCGCCGAAGCCAATTTCCAATAATCATTTTTAACTATCTCTCTTCCTTTACTGAAGCGATTACACGCTGAGATTCCTTCCTTTTGTGTATTATTATACCGCCATCTTGTTGTAGCCGGAAATTATCTTTTGTATAGTGACAATGGAGATTTTGTTAACGAAATGTTGTTGAGAGAGAAATTACGTATCCGAAACAAAGATTCTGATCCTGTACAGATTCTTAAGCATATATTCCAAAGAAAGAACTATTTCATACAATTATTTCTCTTGTAAAATCCATGTTTCCTTCCTTTTGGGTTCATTTGAATTTTTTCTCCGCCATCTTGTTGCAGCCGGAAGTACCTCATTTTAATTAGATTATTTTTGTGGTAAACAAGATCAAAGGGAATAAGCCAGGCGCAATACTAACGCAGCGTCTGCTAGAGTTCACAGCACGGGGGAAATATGATGTAAACACGTCTTCTACATAACACATCATTTCTCCCAAAAATCTCCCCAACCATCATTACTCCCACAAAGTTCCCCAACTATTAATACTCCCAAAAATCTCCCTAAAATCGGTACCCCACAAATCTCCCCAAATCATGAATATCATTTTTTTTTCTCCCAACGCCAACTACTGATGCAAATTGCCCCCCCCCCCCCCCCCCCTTTTTTTTTTTCTTTTTTAATCCTTCTTTTTACGGTAGATCCTGAAGCTCTTTACACTAAATAACTCATCTTTCTCTCGACATGTCTCTTTCGCAACTGAAAGAAAGCCCCTGGGCCTCGGGTAAGGTCTTACAAGTTTAGGTGTTTTGAATACTTGTTTACATACAACTCGTCGTGTACGGCGGCCATGCGGCGGGATTAAGGACCCCAGAAGAATCCGAGTTTTGTACACGTGCCTTACTTTGAGAACCCTTGTTATAAAAAACTACCTAAAGACAAAAACCCTAGCATTCAAGTTTACAATGTCTAAAAGTTTCATCACACTATCTTTAAGTTTCATGACACTATCTTAAAGTTTCATGACACTATCTTAAAGCTTCATTACAATATCTTAAAGTTTCATGACACTATCTTAAAGTTTCATGACACTATCTTAAAGTTTCATGACACTATCTTAAAGTTTCATTACGCTATCTGAAAGTTTCATTACAATTGTCTTATGGAGAAAGAATCACATTTACTGCCAGGAAACTAATGATTAAAATATTCATGTGTTTCAGAGAACGCCCCAGAAGAGGCCAACTCCCTCGGGCCAGGCCAACACACATTTCCTTTCCAACTCCAGCTACCGACAGATCTACCGCCGTCTTTTGAAGGGGCGTACGGTTACATCCGGTAAGTAGGACGATTGAGGGTGGCATCCCTTCTGACAGGTATAAAATATACAATCTCCGATGAGGAACTGAGACGTTGATGGCAAGTGACAACAATTCGCTGACATTGTACAGGTGCATCGCTGGAGATGGTTTGGTCATGTTACACTGCAACGGAACCATTGATGAGACACAAACTTTTCAAGGTACCAAACAGAACAAGAGTAATAATCGCAGCTGAAAGCACCAAGATGATCAGTAGTAAGTCCAGCATTGAAGGTGTTCTAAGGCGATGCGCCCACACATTTTATAGAATTATTTTTTTTTAAAGAAGAGATTGGGGGAATTTTTTAATAGAAAACGTATTTTATAAAGCCTTATTTGGTCTCATTTTTTGACAAATCTATTTCCCTTCTATGAATAAATCTTTCAAGGCCTGATCATGAGGCAAAAATTGAAATGTAGTCTTCCTAACTGTAGCATGGATTAAAAATATTTTTTTTAATCTTCCAAAAAAATTGAAGGGGAAAAAAGGGGAGGGTAGTTGAATCATTTAAAGTCTCAGCTGGGGCTTGGGACAAAAGAGGTGGGGAAAGACTGACTTACCTTTATATTTTCCTTAAGCTGGGGAAGCTCCACGCTCGTATGTGACGTCACAATCACCCCTTATAGACCAACTTTGATCGGGTTTGTTTCCCGTCTTAACAATGCCCATTACTTCATGTTATACGAACTATTTTACAAAGCTGGCGAACCATTTGGTCTCAAAGGAAGCAATGTCATTCCTGTGTCTTTACTATATAAAAAACTAACAGAGATTACATTGAGATTAATGCAGTAAATCTCAAATAGATAAAATGTAGCAGTTCTCAAGCAGATAAATGCAGTGGTCCCCAGACAGATAAGTGTAGCAGTTCTCAGATAGATAAATGTTGTAGTTCTCAGACAGATAAATGAAGCAGTTCTCAGACAGTTCACAGCCATTGCTTCTTCACCTAGCTTGAAAGCTTCGCCCATCTCAACCTTCACGCTGTAATTTGAAAGCTGCACCCATCTCAACCTTCACGCTGTAATTTGAAAGCTGCACCCATCTCAACCTTCACGCTGTAATTTGAAAGCTGCACCCATCTCAATCTTCACGCTGTAATTTGAAAGCTGCACCCATCTCAACCTTCACGCTGTAATTTGAAAGCTGCACCCATCTCAACCTTCACGCTGTAATTTGAAAGCTGCACCCATCTCAACCTCCACGCTGTAATTTGAAAGCTGCACCCATCTCAACCTTAACGCTGTAATTTGAAAGCTGCACCCATCTCAACCTTCAAGCTGTCCTGGAGAATGAACAGTTTCCTGTCAATCATTTTTTTGGAAATAACCAGGGCTAAGACTGCTGCTGTTCCGCAGTGAAATTTCTTTTTCGTTTAATTAAAGTAAAAATAAACAATTTGAGACCAAAATAGATGAAATATAAATATAGTTGAACTAGAAGTGAAACTGGCGTGAAACTGATACACATAGAGCTGTCAGTGTCTGTTTGACTTTATGATTAATGGTAATCTTGTATTACACACATAGAACTGTCATCGTCTTCTTGACTTTACGATTAATGGTGATATTATCTTACATAAATATAAAGAAGTTGAATGAATCTTCAACGGAAATATTGAAGTAGGCAAAAACATAAAATATAGATGGCTGTATAAGTTAATTATGCATAGTTTTCCCACACACTTTTCTAGCATATTTAACTCTATTTGGCTGGAACACCCTGGCTAACAAACTGTTTATTCCATTTCAAGTTTATAAATAGCTATTTAAATAGAAATAGTAAGCTCAATCAATGGCTACCTAGTACCATGACTTGATAAATGATGTTTTTTTGCTAAGTAATTCACATAACTTTATTACGACATTTTCGACGTGGAAATGAAAATAAAACAACATTACCCAAGTTTGAGATAAAAGATAACATATTTATTATGATGGTATTATAAAGATTCTTTATACAAACCAAAATTGCTGTTTGGTTAGCTAATTGAATATGCGGGATAAATTCGTGATAGAAATTTTGATATCCATATCTGTGTGTACTGAAAATGTCTGGGGATCTTTCAAATCGTAAATCTTTGTTGTTTTTTTTTTCTTAAATTTAAAAGAAAACAGCGTGGTTTTTGTGTGGCTTTCCTGGCTTCATCAACACAATCAATGCTATTGAGTTAAAACAAAAAAACAAAAAGGTATTTTTTGCATGACTTTAATCTCTTTATTCCACAGGTACTGGGCCAAGGCCACTATAGACAAACCCTGGAAGTTTGACCACCACACAAAGCGAGCGTTTACAGTAATTCCCAACCTGGACCTCAACCAGGAGCCCGGAGTGTCTGTAAGTTGGAGTCGCATCATGATCAACGTCACGGTAGAAGTAGCTCGTTTTCACCTTCCAAATTTCAGTTTAGAATTGTCACCCACCCACTTACTGGATACTACTTGGATAATTGGATATGGTGGATACGATGGGTGTCAAAACCGTGCATGAAATATTTCATCTTTCCTGTTGGATCTCTGAATGCATACAGTTATGTTCACTTATCCGTTATTTACCCGCCGTTTCGTTTAAGTTTTCCCCATACATTACGTCACCGTCCTATCATTACATGTAATACGTGGGTGGACTGACACAATTTAAGAGTTAGTTTCGCTGATAATTCAATCAAGGTCAAGCTAAAGTAGTTGGCATGTGTGCCCTATTGTTCATTCACCCGCCAAACATTACCTTTGATCCTGACAGTTCCAGTTCTGTCAATTAGGATTTCAGCATCGGAGCCAAACTCTGAAATAAACAACTGTGTGATCTCGTGCAGAGCCAGACGCTTTGCGCATTTCACCATCTCGCGCTTTAAAAAAACAACAAAAAAATAACATTTGCGCTCCATCCTTCGAGGTAAACACGGGGACATTCTAAGATCTGGAGATACAAGAAATTTAAAACTAATCTCAGCATTCTTTACCATACTTCTTTCCAGAGTGATCCAAGTGTTAAAAAAAACCACAACACGGAAGCTATTCGTATTATTAAGCGTAACCTCAACCGGAGAATTTTCTAATCTACAGCTTGCCTTTTTAAAAATACTTTTCTAGCTTGCCTTGTCTATTTCCTTAATTTTCCGAGGGAGACTCAAAGATCCAATGGGCAATCTCTACAATCATCACCTTCAGTATCTTGCATATACTGATGACATAGAACTGTTATGGAGAGGTAGTAAAGACCTATCAAAAGCCTTTTTTAAATAAGAAGACGCATTACTACAAGCAAGGCTGGAAGTTAACCAAAAAAAAAAAAAAAAAAAAAAAAAAAAAAAAAAAAAAAAAAAAAAAAAAAAAAAAAAAAAAAAAAAAAAAAAAAAAAAAAAAAAAAAAAAAAAAAAAAAAAAAAAAATAAAAAAAAAAGAAAAAAAAAAAAAAAAAAAAAAAAAAAAAAAAAAAAAAAAAAAAAAAAAAAAAAAAAAAAAAAAAATAAAAAACAAAAAAAAAACATAATTAAAAAAAAAAAAAAAAAAAAAAAAAAAAAGGAGAAAAAAAAAAAAAAAAAAAAAAAAAAAAAAAAAAATATATGACTATGATAAGAGAAGAACAGAAAAATGAAGCTATTAAATTTAGAAACCACACTTTTGAAAAAAGTAAATCCATTCAAATACCTAGGATCTATATTAAATGAAAGAAATGAATTACTAACGGGAAATAAGAGAAATAATATCGGCTGGAAACAGGACATACTTCAGTAGTCAGAAAATAATAAAAAAGTAAAAACATTTTAAGAAAATAAAGAAAACTATTTATAAAACTTGTTTAGACCAAATGTAACAAACGCAAATGACACTTTCAACTCTTAAAGAACGGCAGAAAACCCATTAAATACATAAGGGAGAAAAGTGCTCTGGAAAATATTTGGACCAAAAAGGATGAATATGGATGGAGAATACTAACCAACCCGTAAAATAATAATATTTCAGGATCTTAAGTTAGAAGCATAAATAAAAAAAGGGTAGGCTACGCTCAGCTGGACACGTAGAAGGAATGCCAAATGAGAGAGCAGTGAAAGGGATACATCAACAAATCCACAAAGAGGAAGACGGCTCAAAGGCAGATCTAGGTTTAGTTGAAGGGATTATCTGAAGAGTAAACTAAGGCAGCTGGGAATCCAACCATGGAGAGGTAAAACATTAGTCGATCTGAGAGGAATGAGGTAGTGAGGCAGGCCAAAGCCCTGCATGGGCTGCATCGCCACAGAGATGGAAGTCTATTTTCTTGAGTATCTATTCCTTAATACCTCCTTAACATGCCTTCTCTATTTTAAACTATTTTATTAAATAACTTGCTTAACTTGCCATGTCTACTTTATTAAATACTTCCTTAGCTTTCCTTGTCTATTTTATTAAACACTTCATTAACTTGCCTTGTCTATTTTATTAAACACTTCCTTAACTTTCCATGTCTATTTTATTAAATACTTCCTTAACTTGCCATGTCTATTTTATTAAATACTTCCTTAGCTTTCCTTGTCTATTTTATTAAACACTTCCTTAACTTGCCATGTCTATTTTATTAAACACTTCCTTAACTTGCCAAGTCTATTTTATTAAACACTTCCTTAACTTGCCAAGTCTATTTTATTAAACACTTCCTTAACTTGCCATGTCTATTTTATTTAACACTTCCTTAACTTGCCTTGTCTATTTTATTAAACACTTCCTTAACTTGACATGTCTATTTTATTAAACACTTCCTTAACTTGCCATGTCTATTTTATTAAACACTTCCTTAACTTGCCATGTCTATTTTATTAAACACTTCCTTAACTTGCCATGTCTATTTTATTAAACACTTCCTTAACTTGCCAAGTCTATTTTATTAAACACTTCCTTAACTTGCCATGTCTATTTTATTATACACTTCCTTAACTTGCCATGTCTATTTTATTAAACACTTCCTTAACTTGCCATGTCTATTTTATTAAACACTTCCTTAACTTGCCATGTCTATTTTATTAAACACTTCCTTAACTTGCCTTGTCTATTTTATTAAACACTTCCTTAGCTTTCCTTGTCTATTTTATTAAACACTTCCTTAACTTGCCATGTCTATTTTATTAAACACTTCCTTAACTTGCCTTGTCTATTTTATTAAACACTTCCTTAACTTGCCTTGTCTATTTTATTAAACACTTCCTTAACTTGCCATGTCTATTTTATTAAACACTTCCTTAACTTGCCTTGTCTATTTTATTAAACACTTCCTTAGCTTTACTTGTCTATTTTATTAAACACTTCCTTAACTTGCCTTGTCTATTGTATTAAACACTTCCTTAACTTGCCTTGTCTATTTTATTAAACACTTCCTTAACTTGCCTTGTCTATTTTATTAAACGCTTCCTTAACATGCCTTGTCTATTTTCTAAAACACTGATGGAATAAATCACGACTGTGTTTTCCCCTGGTAATGTTATCAATTAAAGTTTGTTATTTCATAACATACTTCGCGCAGACGTTTGAATAAAATCAACTTGACACGAGGTTTTATACAGCAAAGAAAACTGCTGCCGGCGTCCATTTCACCACAGACAACGGCATCTAATGCGTCTCGTTACTCGACATGGCAGCAATAACAATGGCGAGCACTTAAGATTTTAACTATTTCTTGTCGTATTTTTTATTAGTCCTGTCTGCTGAGGAAGGCTCTTACCCGCAACGTTCACATCTCATTGTCCCGTCTTTGATTCAGGCTTCCAAATGTCCTGTCCTACTATTTACTTTTGTGCGCCCCCCCCCCCTTTTTTGCAACTTTCCAGCTAAGTCTCTTCTGCAATCAAAGATGATAGTTACATTTTTTTTCCACCTAACAACTGTGGGCCCGTTTAATAGTTCAGACACCCCACAGCGGTACACGGGTTACAAGGCCCACCCGACGGCTCTGCTAAGATCATCAATACTTACAAAGCGCATAAATCTTAAATCTTAAATTCTAAAAAAAACCCACCCAGTATTCAACCCCCCCCCCAGAATCACCAGACAACGGCACCCTAACGTTGTGTCAGTAACAATCTAGTTGAGCTCGCATTAGTATGATGTTTGCAGCGCCGCACTGACTCCCCGTGTGGCCGTACTGACTCCCCCCTTGTCGAATGTTATCATAGAGACGAGTCTCGGTTGCACTTCTTTTGTTCACTTGGACCAGGTAACTTCACCAGAAAGTTGCAATCTCTTTTAGCCAATCATTTGAAAGCTCTAGGCATTTTTTTTTTTATTTCTTCCGTCCGAAAATAACAATTATCAACAAGAACATGGGACATAACTCTCACACAATCGTCCATGACATTTCTTGGAGTAATGTCACGGGGAGATAATCGGCATAATTAACCACCGCCGTTATCTTTTCCTTCTTCTACTTATAAACGTGTCTTTCTCAGGTAAAATCGGACAGTTTTTAAGATCATTGATACTTTACGGAGACAGGCATTTTGTCATAAATACATATAAGGATATTGCTAAGTTATGTTAAATCTCTGCAGTTAAGTCATCGAGTTAGCTGGCATCATTTTATACACAAATCACTTGAATAGATCACTGGGTGAGTTGAAGTTCTTCAACCGTATAATATTACCTTACCATCTGATTCAAAGCAATATCACGTCTCTATATTTTCAAAGCTGGACGGGAAGAGGGAGATGTCATACATCTATTCCCAAACTGAAACTGAATCCATTAGACTGGCATATCAGTCCACACCGTGAAATTTGAGGAAACAAAGTTATAAAAATGCCAATGATCATTAAGAATAAAATTTGATAATTCTCCATGTAGCACTATCATCAGCGCTACCAGACGACGCTGATTTCACTAGATAAATATCCCGATAACTGCGCTAAATGATATTCTTAAGATACCGCCATTGCTTTGGATGCGTAATGTTTTCTTTGGCTTCACGGAAATTAGTTAGTGTAATAATTCTGGGGTGTAACTGGGGTGTAACATTGAGTTATAAATAGAGCGATGGAGTAAGGGCGGGTAGTTAGCAAAGTAGCTTTAGTCGACGGGAAGTGGCCGCCCTTATTTGGCAACGAGTTAAGCATAACTATAATAAACTTTGTTTTGTTGTTTTTTTCATTTGTTACCAAATGACGTCGAATATAGAGATAAAATTATATGTTCCTTCTTTTCGTTCATGCCACATTGACTATGTCATTTGCTGGCATCCGTCCGTTACAATGTGATGATTGGTGGGATTCGTAGGACGAAATCCACATGGCCTGCAATTATTATTCAAGGATAAGCTGCTTCCCAAAAGCAAATCGCCGCTTTCCATGTCACTGGATAACCGAAGGGAACATCATTTGGATGATACAGCTTGGCACCAGTGACGTCGCAGGAGTTGTCGGAATGTTTAATTGTACCAATGATATCAGCCTACGGGACTCCATCTCCGGGTTTGATTTCAGAGTTTCATTCTCTTAGATGGTTGGCATCCAAGGTTAACGAGTCCCGTCTACCCGGGGCTGGGGAAGTTAGTGCTTGACTGGGCTCTGGCTGGAATTGAACTCAACTTGAGATTTGCTCAGTTAAGACCACCCAGCACCCTGATTATGTTAATACACGTAATCATGTTAATAAAATTTTAGTTCATAAACTTGGCAAACATAGTTTTGATTGCTACAAAGTGTTTTAATCTCACCCCTTCCAACTCTCAAAAAATAAAACACACAAAAAACTTTTGGCTTCCCAATTGTAAAACTCCTATGCATTCTGATTAACCAATCAATGCTACAATACCTGTTCATTTGGTTCACTTTAGGAACCTACACAATGCTACATTAGCTGATCATTCGGATCACTTTAGGAACCTATCCAATGCTACAATAGCTGATCGTTTGGTTTACTTCATGTACCTATCCAAGTCTACAATAACTGATCGTTTGGTTTACTTCATGTACCTATCCAAGTCTACAATAACTGTTCGTTTGGTTTACTTCATGTACCTATCCAATGCTACAATAACTGATCGTTTGGTTTACTTCATGTACCTATCCAATGCTACAATAGCTGATTATTTGATTTACTTTAGGAACCCATCCAGTACCGAGGCGAGCTGAGGACGGGCTGCTGTTGTCTGCCATCTGGACGATTCAGCGGATCAATCACAACCAACAGGAAAGGGTTCGTACCTGGCTCAGAGATAGGTCTCCTGTCACAGATTGAAAACCATAGTGGCTCCACCTGCTGGGCTGAGGTCAATCTTAAAATGGTGAGTGACAACATGCAATACTTACTAGCAGGGTTTTCATAACCGTTTATGACCTTTGACGCATCAGGTGAAAACACGAACCCCTTCTTATAATATTTGTTTAATGCATATACTAAAATTTCAAAGTTTGAAATTATCTGATGGTCCCCTAGACAGATTTACGTACCTTCAATTTGTCTGTCGACCATATGTTAGGAACTTCTGTCTCCGAGTAACAAGAATCAATGCTTACAGGAATATCAGTCAATATTTATTCCATTAAAAAATAAATAAATAAATAATCATAAAAACACATTAAGATAACGTTGTTGATAAATCTTGACAGAAACCTTAACAGTCGACTTTTTGAGGTATCCTTTTATTCACGAGTGCACAGTTTTATACACACATATAATATTTACATGAAAGTGTGGTCAAAAAAATTCAGAACATCAAAATAAATTCTTTGACAACCCAGCGTCTTATCAGTTTTAAATTATTTCAAATATTATGCAGGGGCTATTTCTAGACGCACGCGCTCCAAAAAAAAAAAATTTAAAACTCGGAGACGTGCAGACGACTGCAGCAGAACTGAAGGTGCACAGCGTATGTTCCTGTCAGTCACCTCAGAGGTTGATTGAAAAAAACACAAAAAACTTATCTATCATATTCGTGAACAGAGTGCTCTGTGCTACATTTATTCTTGGGATAACTTGACGCCACCAGATGCAATAGATATATTTTTTTACACCGTTAAATATTAGAATTGACTCTATTCTAATATTTAACGATGTCAAAAATTAGATCTATTGCATCTGGTGGCGTCACGTTGGTGGCTTGACGACATCAGATGTAATAGATCTAATTTATGACATCGTTAAATATTAGACTTGACAGTGTCTTAGCGGGTTGCTGTTAGTCTTTACACTATCAGCTGACCAGCGTGGTGCCCGGGCTGAGAGTCAACCTTTTGGGTTGTTTAGACTTACTTAACGGTTTACAAATGACTGTATGCTATGGCTATACATTTGTTTAAACGGACAGATGCTATTTTACTATCATCGACCGATACCGTTCTTGATGGAAACCAGTTGAACTTAATCTGGAAACCAGTTGAACTTAATCATGGAGCTCTATCAATACTTTATAATACAACTATTGACATTTATTTAACGTTGTGGTTAACGTGGTGAATAGATCAAGCCAGGGTGCAAGGTTGAGACCTGCAGGCCGTAATTTCGTGATCCCCTGACTTATAGTTTCTGAGTGGCGTTTGACCCATGAAAGTCACTTTCTGTACAACATTGAAACCATGCAATGAACACTGGTATGGTTTATTATTACCTCTGTTTGTGTACATCTTTGTTTGTGTACACCAAGAATTGTTGATACGGTTACAAGGAGCTGTGTTGCACAATAAATGTTGAAAAAAAAAAGAATATCAATTATATTCATATGCATAGACTATATGGTAAGTGTGCCTGGAAATTATTAGAAAATACGTAGCAGAAAGTTAATCCTCTTACATACATAATGCAGAGCAAATGTTCATACATACAGAACAGAGAGCCAATCTTCACACGTATAGAAAAGAGAGCCAATATTCATACACGCAAAAGCAGAGAGCCAATGTTCATACAAATAAGAAAGAGAGCCAATATTCATACACGCCAAAACAGAGAGCTCATCTGTCATAACCTTTTTGTTTCTTGGCAAAATGTCTGAAGTTGAACGTGTAAAATGTCTAATCCACCAGCATATAACCTACCTGGCCGGTAGAAAGTTCAAGCAAGAGAAGAAAGTAGTGAGCACCGTTTGCAAAGAGATGATCCCCCGGGGCAAGACCTACACGTGGAAGGAAAAGATGAGAATTCCTCCCCTACCACCATCTCACCTGAAAGGATGCAAGTTGATGAAATCCCAGTATTTATTACAGGTGGTTCTTCCCCTTTTTAAAAACTGATACAACATGATTACCTCTATTTATTTTATAGTTCCCTTCGATCGTTGTTATTTTCCGTTTCCCCCTTATGTTACATTTGATATGATTATATTTCGTGTGGTTTCAATTGTTATTATTTTACTGATTCGGGTGAGTAGCTAAACAAAAATATATCCATCTACTTTGTAGTATTTTGGTCAGCGCCTCCAGCGTCTTCAGAACAAAGAGAATGAAACTTGAAAGGTAGTTCTGTATGTGGATATTACCGTTTCCATTGATACCCTTACAAGGTATATGTGTGAAAACTAAATGACCACCATTCAAGTAGGAAGATGCAAAAAAGTTGTATTGGAGATTATACATCTACAACTTTTGGTAGATGTTCTCAACCTGTGGGTCACGACCCATTTGTGGGTCGCCTGTCCATTTCACAGGGGTTGCCTAAGACCATCGGAAAACACATATGCTATACAGTTATGGAGTAGCAGCGAAAATAATGTTGTGTTTGGGGGTCGCCACAACAATAGGAAATGTATTGAAGGGTCACGCCATTAGGGCGGTTGAGAACCACTGCTCTATAGCATTATAAGGAGAAAAGGGAATCTACTTAAGACTAGAACTAGTTTTGTGTGTGGATAATCTCCCTTAAGGCTACACCAAAGGACTTTCAGTCCCTACCTAGTCCTTACAACAAAGGACTTTCAGTCCCTACCTAGTCCTTACAACAAAGGACTTTCAGTCCCTACCTAGTCCTCACACCAAAGGACTTTCAGTCCCTACCTAGTCCTTACAACAAAGGACTTTCAGTCCCTACCTAGTCCTCACACCAAAGGCTTTTCAGTCCCTACCTAGTCCTTATAACAAGGTACTTTCAGTCCCAACCTAGTCCTTACACCAAAGGACTTTCAGTCCCTATCTAGTCCTCACACCAAAGGACTTTCAGTCCCTACCTAGTCCTTACAACAAGGTACTTTCAGTCCCTACCTAGTCCTTACACCAAAGGACTTTCAGTCCCTACCTAGCCCTCACACCAAAGGACTTTCAGTCCCTACCTAGTCCTCACACCAAAGGACTTTCAGTCCCTACCTAGTCCTTACAACAAAGGACTTTCAGTCCCTACCTAGTCCTTACACCAAAGGACTTTCAGTCCCTACCTAGTCCTCACACCAAAGGACTTTCAGTCCCTACCTAGTCCTTACAACAAGGTACTTTCAGTCCCTACCTAGTCCTTACACCAAAGGACTTTCAGTCCCTACCTAGTCCTTACACCAAAGGACTTTCAGTCCCTACCTAGTCCTCACACCAAAGGACTTTCAGTCCCTACCTAGTCCTTCTTATTTTCACCACGTACTGCTGCCTTAAACTAGTGGAGAAAATCTAGTTTTCGTCATGGGTTGCTCTCCAAATAAAATTTTGTGACTGTGCACATCCAACTGTGCTCCAAGAAATAGACTCAGATCTACCATATCTTCCATATCTACCATAACCTTCTTATCTACCATATCTTCCAAATATTCAATATCATCCATAGCTACCATATCTGCCATATCTTCCATATCTTCAATATCTACCATATCATCCATAACTTCCATTATTTAACCTATCTTTAATATGTACTTTATCTTCCATAACATCCATATCTTTCATGTCTACCATATTTTCAATATCTAACATATCTGGTTTCTTTGTTTGTTTGTTGCTTTAATGTGGGAAGCTCGTACGTCTCCTGTCATGTTTATAGTTTATTTTTTCCCTACCGCTATGGAAAATATGGTCGCGTATATCAAAGTCCAGTGTTGATATCTGTCCTGTCTTGTTGTCCAACACTTCCGTGTGGACTCAGTTGCTCGGTGTTTCTGGGATGAGGTTGATATTTGTCTTCTTTATCCCACAGTTTCGTGTAGGATCAGATGCACGATGTTCGTGGGATGAGGTTGAGTTTGAGGATGAGATCATCATAGGAACTCTGCCATTCACGAACAAAGCTCCCCTCACTGCTGTGGCGCGTGTCCAACCAAGTCAGACAACTCTCACGGTAGCTCCGCCGGAAAAAGAAATTGAAAACAGCGGTAAGTAAAACCCTTCTATGCCGGGTGTATTGGCAGCTGTAATAAGCTGACATCGGATGTACTTCCGGCTGACATCAGATGTACTTCCAGCTGAACTTAGGTGTACTTCCAGCTGACATCAGTTGTACTTCCAGCTGCCATCAGATGTACTTCAAGCTGACATCAGGTGTGCTTCAAGCTGACATCAGATGTTCTTCAAGCTGACATCAGGTGTACTTTCAACTCTTATCAGGCGAAAGCTGACCATCATTTTAGTTTGCGACTCATTAGCTGTGCATACCCTTCTGGCAACAATCCTCTCATTTCTTTATTTGGTTCCCTATTCCAATAAACAAAAATGTATTCATTGAACAATGTAAAGACATTTTTGGAAATATATACATCATATTGTAACATTTCTTTTAAATTTCTCAGTAAATCGTCATTCTTTCTAATTTAACGTAATTGTAAGAGCTGCGATAAATGGATCCATTAAAATAGTATGTAATCACTTCATTAATGTTCATAAAATCTGAACTATATCCTTGCCAGTCTTGTAATTCGGACATTCAATTCTTGTATTCCAGGAAAACCTAGCTACGAGGAATGCGTGTTGTTTGGAAGAGTAAACATCAAAGACAAGGATGACACCGAGCACACACTTGGTGAGCTCATCTTTACCCCACTGTACGCATTTTACTCACCACGGACTCCAATAAGACGAGGCTCCAGCTGTCTGGAATAAAAATTTCTTGGCCCCGTTGGGGGGGGGGGGGTGTTCCATTCGGAACATGGCGACCTGTGAGAATAACGATTACGTCAGAGCGACACATCTTTCGTTTGAGTCTCAGAACTTTTGCTCGAAGAATTGGAATTTGGTGCACCCACACCGGAACACTAATCTTTGAAGCAGGAGGTGCTCATTTGACGCCCTGCACTGTTATGGAAATGGTATTATGTTTCCAATGTAATGAAAGGATTATTTTAAGTCAAAACGAGGTTTTGTTTTTTGAAGTTCGAAATGCTTGGAAACATATACTTGTTTTGGTTTTTTGGGTGCAAAGTAATGAATGCGATGAATAAAATAAAAAAAAACAAAATGAATTCATGATGTGTGTGCGAAAGGTTGTAGAGGAAGACAAAATATGATCAGTTGTTTAATTAAGGAAATGACGTGTGTAACGGTCAGCATTTTACGTTATGTTAGAAATAATGTCATTGCATACTAGTTTTTACAGTGTGTAACCTAGAGAACTTTGACCTTTTGTTTTTTCCCTTGACTGAGTGTGTGATGGTACATTGACTATGTAACCGAAATGACGTCATTATGTCTTTGTGTTTTTTTTTTAAAATTTCAATTGATGGCACAACATTTTGTCTTCATGCTGTCCCTTTTTAAACATGATATTGTCTAAAAAAAAAAAGATAGCAACACAACATAAAGGCCTAAAAATAAATTTTAAAACCAAGTTGTATTCATAGTTTATCATGCTGTGTAATTGTTAAAATTTATAAAGGTGCGACTTTTTTTCAAAATCCGGTTATTATGACCAAAGAGTTCTAATATGTGATGTGTAATAAAGAGTTTTAATGAGCCATGTTTAATAATAATTAAACTGTCGATAATGTGATGCAGTGCTTCTTAATTTTATGTTTGCCAAAAAGTAAATTTGACCACAGAAGGGTAGCGTCTAACCGCCCAAAAGTTTAAACTCATGAAACGCCTCATTATGAAGTAACATGAGACGCCTCATTATGAAGTAACACATGACGCCTTACTGCATTAAGCTCACAAGACGTCGCATTATGTTGAGCTCCCTTCAGCTGCCTCATGTTGAACTCTCATAAGACGTGCATTGGGGAGCTTAAAACCTTGCAAATAAAGATCTGACTTTTGCGTTTATTCTTTCCTACTTAGTTGTGATGTTAAAATGTGTAATGCGAATTTCAATAATTTCATTTGTAATTTTAAATACTTGTTTGGTGGCCAGATTTTTGTCTGGCAATCTTTACATATTTAGAAGTTTTTCGTGTTTTTGGTGGTTAATTGAATATGACGTGAGGCAATTTAAAAAAAAAAACATAAAATATATACCATCTAGTTTTCTGCTGTATGATGGGTAAGTTTTAGTTATTTTCTTTGCATAATGAATGCTTTAGTTTCCAACACATATTTAGTTGATTATTAGTTTTGTGCAGTTATTTCTTTTGTGAATGAAGATTGTAGATAAATAAATTCACCAGCTTCTTTACACACACAAATCGTGCTTCCAATTCACAAATTAATTTATTAATTTAAAATTTAACTCAAAATTAAATGTATCTTTTAAAATTGTAGTTTTTGTAGTCTTGATATTGTAATCATTGTGTAACGAATTAGAATTACACATGGCCGGGTCAAGCGAGTGGCTCTCTGCAGGATTTTGACATTTTGTATTAATGACGAGACAGCCATACAGAGACGATCAGATACATACAGAGACACATACAGAGACACACAGAGACAAACAATGACATTCAGAGACATACAGAGACAGAGACATACAGAGGCAGAGAGACATACCCAGACAGAGACAATCAGAGGCATACAGAGACAATGGGAGGCATACAGAGACAATGGGAGGCATACATAGACAATGGGAGGCATACAGAGACGATCAGAGGCATGCAGAGACAATCAGAGGCATACAGAGACGATCAGAGGCATGCAGGGAGAATAAGACGATCAGAGCCACACAGAGACGATCAGAAACATACAGAGACAATCAGAGGCATACAGAAATAGAGGGATACAGAGACGATCAGAAACATATAGAGACAATCAGAGGCATACAGAGACGATCAGAGCCACACAGAGACGATCAGAGGCACACAGAGACAATCAGAGGCATACAGAAATAGAGGCACACAGAGACGATCAGAAACATACAGAGACAATCAGAGGCATACAGAGACAGAGGCATACAGAGACAGAGGCATACAGAGACAATCAGAGGCATACAGAGACAGAGGCATACAGAGACAGAGGCATAGAGAGACATTCAGAGGCATACAGAGACGATCAGAGCCACACAGAGACAATCAGAGGCATACAGAAATAGAGGGATACAGTGACGATCAGAAGCATACAGAGAAAATCAGAGGCATACAGAGAGACGATCATAGGCATACAGAGACAGAGGCACACAGAGACAATCAGTACAGAGACATAGGCATACAGAGACAATCAGAGGCATAAAGAGACAGAGGCATACAGGACGATCAGAGGTATACAAAGACAATCAGAAGCATACAGAGACGATCAAAGGCATGCGGGGAGAATAAGACATCAGAGGCCTACAGAGACAATCAGAGGCCTACACAGACAATCAGAGGCCTACACAGACAATCAGAGGCCTACAGAGACAATCAGAGGCCTACAGAGACAATCAGAGGCCTACGGAGACAATCAGAGGCATGCAGGGAGAATAAGACAATTAGATGTATGCAAGGGAGAATAAGACAATCAGATACATACACTGACGCCAGATCAAGTTTATTATAGCGATGAAGGCATTGAATTATCAAAAACAACATTATAAAGCCAAAACATTGTTTTAATATGTAGAATTAATGGGAATAAAGTGATATTTTAGATATGGCAAATGTCAACATACAGTAGGTGCATGCATAAAGGAAACATTGTGAGAAATCTTTTTTTTAAAAAAAAAAACGTAAAATCTAAGAATGAAAAAATAAATTAGTTTGAAATCATAAAAATCTATAGTTTGACAAAAATTAAGATTATATATATGCAAATTGGATACAAAAAAATTCTGCACCAAGAATTAGTAATATTACATTATGACATGGATATCAACAATAGGAAACTAACGATATTGCATGGATACAAACTATATGAAACGTACAATACATGGATATAAACTATATGAAACTTTACATGATTACATGGATATAAACTATTGTGTGCCTTCAGTAAACTATTACGTGCATATAAACTATTCAGTACCATCAGTTAAAATTAAATTACATACATATTACCATTCAGGTAACATATGGTTACATACAACTTAACTATTTAGGTAACATTGCATTACATTTATAACCATTCAAGAGGAACTAAGATTTAATGATCGGTTAAATGAGGTGTCGTCAAAAGTTATGTGAAAATCAATTTAACCCTAAGCCACAAAAAAAGCGTGCGAATAGCAGGCTGGACAAAATGAGCGCCTGCAAAGAAGGGAGGAAAAATCTCCTGACTGGGTAACATTTGTTATCTTTAGTTGTCTCCCTTTTCATTTCTGTTTTTTACAATTAAACGAACAAAAAGAAAAAAAAAAAAACTTAATAAATTCTTAAAACTAACGCAATCTTTTCATTTAATATTGTATCAACATGACGTTAACTAATAATTGTGTTAGTATAGAATAAATTAACAATACTTGCATCCTCCCATTACATTAAACAAACGCACAAATTTCGTCAGCAATGATGAATCGTGAAAGCGCGCTACACCATGTTTAAAAAACAATCTCTGCACATTCATCATCATCATCTCAATACAAGACTTACTATTCCTCTATGAATCTTCAAGTTAAAGGTGCTGCTGACTTAACGCGTTTGAACCGAGTGAAGTGTGGCTCTGACAATGTTAAATATACTGCAGTGAGGCAACGTAAGTCAAAACGACATGCTGCTTGCCTCGTTCATATTGATGGTTCTATCTGGCACATCTTTGAGAGACAGGCCAGTTTTGATAGATATGGTCATCTCGTCTCTAGAAAACATCTTTCCGATGGCGCCCTTCCAGGTGCCCAGTTTGTAGTAGCCGTCGTTGCTGACGTACATGACGACGGCTAAAATCTTCTGAGCGTGGCTCTGACCAGCAGGTCGGTACACATCGGGAATAGCCGCAATGAGTACACATGTACCAACGATAAGGTGCCCGCCGTGTGCTACTGTCCCATCGCTGGATCCACCTCTGACACAAACACCCTCAGCAGCTGAATCTCTTGTGCAGACATTTTTACATGCGTTATTCGTCGCAGCAGTGTTGGTACTTTGCCTTGGGTTCTTCCATTTAGCGCTGCCGCAGGATCTTGCGCCACTTATTACTCGACCACACGATGGACCTGCCCCGTTATTGCAGCCTGGCTCAGGGGCCACAACGCAAACATTCGGCACTTCAGGGGCGACAGTGTTTACCAGGGCACCACCCCTGGCGACACACGGACGACACGTGAAAGTACTGGACACAGGTTCTCCCGATTGCCGCCCGGATACTATTTTGTCTGCTCCAGAATACTGTCTTTGAAACATTGATCTGTTTCTCAAACAGGGCGCTTGGGTGCCCGCAGATGAACGAAAAAGGTCCAAATTGTGTTTCTGAGCAGAGCTGATGACGTCAGGGGAACCGTGGTTGGTCTTTCTGGACGAATTTAATAAGCGTGAGCAACTCATCGTTGACCCTGGATGTGATGAGAAAATTATATGGCTGTTAACGGATTATATGCAAAAATCAATTGACTAGAGGAAAACAGAAAAAGAAAAGCTGAAAAACCAGTTAAACATCTAGTATAACACATTGTTGAACACCTGGTTAAACACAGCTTAACACATGACGGAACACCTAGTTGAACACGTGGTTGAAAACCTAGTTGAACGCTTAGTTTGTGGTATTAAAAAGTGAAAATTAAAAAAAGAGTTAAATAGATGTTTAGAACACTACTTTGATCTGTTTTGTTAGATGACATCAATTGCGTCATAAGAATTGGTCAATAAGTTCTATGTCAGTCCGCAGTTCGATTTGCAATAAACACTGGATTTTCCTAATATCTGAAGATAGAATATTGCCCAAGGTAATGACGCCCAAGGTAATGACGCCCAAGGTAATGACGCCCAAGGAAATGACGCCCAAGGTAATGACGCCCAAGGAAATGACGCCCAAGGTAATGACGCCCAAGGTAATGACGCCCAAGGTAATGACGCCCAAGGTAATGACGCCCAAGGTAATGACGCCCAAGGTAATGACGCCCAAGGTAATGACGCCCAAGGAAATGACGCCCAAGGTAATGACGCCTTAATGACGCCCAAGGTAATGACGCCCAAGGTAATGACGCCCAAGGTAATGACGCCCAAGGTAATGACGCCCAAGGTAATGACGCCCAAGGTAATGACGCCCAAGGTAATGACGCCCAAGGTAATGACTCCAAAGGCAATGATGCCCAAGGTAATAATACCCAAGGTAATGACGCCCAAAGCAATGACGCCCAAGGAAATGATGCCCAAGGTAATGATGCCAAAGGTAATGATGCCCAAAACAATGACGCCCAAGGAAATGATGCCCAAGGTAATGATGCCAAAGGTAATGATGCCCAAAGCAATGACGCCCAAGGCAACAATGCCCAAGGCAATGATGCCGAAGATATACAACAATTTCAAAGACAATTATACACTAAACATTTAATTAAATTTTAGGAATAACATCAGGAAGAGCGCCCCCTTCACCCATAACATTAATATCTGAAACTTATGACTTCATCAAACACTCTCATGACATTAATATCTAAGACTTATGACTTCGTCAAACCCACCACTGACATTAATATCTAAGATTTATGACTTCATCAAACCCTTTCATGACATTAATATCTAAGACTTATGACTTCATCAAACCCAGTCATGACATTAATATCTGAAACTTATGACTTCATCAAACCCTCTCATGGCATTAATATCTAAGACTTATGACTTCATCAAACCCACCACTGACATTAATATCTAAGACTTATGACTTCATCAAACCCTTTCATGACATTAATATCTAAGACTTATGACTTCATCAAACCCAGTCATGACATTAATATCTGAAACTTATGACTTCATCAAACCCTCTCATGACATTAATATCCTAAACTTATGACTTCATCAAACCCACTCAACACATTAATATCTCAGAATTATGACTTCATCAAAACTACTCATGACATAAATATCTAAGACTTATGACTTCATCAAACCCACCACTGACATTAATATCCAAGACTTATGACTTCATCAAACCCAGACATGACATTAATATCTTCAACTTATGACTTCATCAAAACTACTCATGACAAATATCTGAGACTTATGACTTCATCCAACGCACCATTGACATTAATATCTAAGACTTATGACTTCATCAAACCCAGTCATGACATTAATATCTTAAACTTATGACTTCATCAAACCCATCACTGACATCTTAAACTTATGACTTCATCCAATCACCCATGACAAGATTTCCCAAAGAATTCCTCTTCCTTTCAAATATTCGGTTTCCTCCAAAATGTTCACCAGTTTATTACTGAAATACAAGTAAAGTTCTGAACATCTTCCCGCTCGACTTTTTATTTCACCGTGATAAATTGTATTCCTGTGAGCGGACGGATGGGGGTGGGTCCTGAATAATGCTTAAGACGAGGTTAAGATCTGTCTAAGGCTAGAGATGAATTTTTGGCGTAAGCCAACCAATAACTCACTGACTGAAATTCCCATCCTACATTTTACGTCAAAATCAGAAAGAAATTTATACGCGAAACGCCTCTGTAAGTTCTATATGATGATGTCATGTAGTGTGCACTTAGATGACTCGTTCTATTTTTAGACTCGACATGAACGCGCCTGTTATCAATTATGGGTATTTAAAAAATGGCTTAAAAAGTGTACCACCCACTGGCAGGTACCAGTTGTTCGTTCCAATCTCATTTGGAAAAACGGTGGTCCTCGGAATACGGTCAAAATAATGTAGGAAAGCACGCGGGGCGAATAACACCATGAGTCACGTGACGAGCTAAGTATAGCCGGCTATACCTCAGTGAGCAACTCTCCAGTTATTTCACGTCAGGCGGTGCTACTCTTGTAAGGGTGGCGTCCCGAGGAATGCCGGGCGGTGCTAAATATAGCAGGTACGAGCCGGCATGCAGGCCTTGTACCCCAACATCAATAATAAGATAAATATGTGTTGATCGTCCTTCACGTGCGAAGATGGCCAAGGCTATATTAAGTGGTGAGTGCGCAGTAGGGTCTCTCTCCCAGGAGAAACCGGGATCCCCAACGATTCCGAGGAAACAAATGACTTCCCGGGGAGAATCCCGGCTTACACACTTTTAGAATAAAAATATATTTTTCATGAATTTAATTAAGTCGCATATTGTCCACGACCATATGTCTGAAATGGGTTTAGTACAGTGGTCCTCAACCTTTCTAATACCGTGACCCATTAATACCGTTCCACATGTTGTGACCCAAGCCATAAAATTACTTTCGTCTCTACTTCAAAAATGTGTTTTCCGATGGTCTTAGGTGACCCCCGTGTAAGAGTATTTCGACCCACAAAGGGGTCGCGGCTCACTGGTTGAGAACCGCTGTGTTAGTATAATATGTCTGTATGTCTTAAAATGGATTAGTTTCAACTCCTGGTATAATGGTCAAACTGACAGACTATTGCTCTAAATGGTGAACATCTGAAACGTTAAATTGTCTCAAAAGTTTTTCGCAAACATAAAAGGTTTGGGAAGCACTGTTTCAAGCGTTCGGGAGTCTCAACATTTATATATCAGCAAATTTACCTTACAGCAGTATATTGGGATGGGTGGGGGGTGGGGAACCCCATTTTATTTTTAATTCTTAGAAATGAAAATGATTAAAACTATAATTTTCATAGCGCTGGGCAGGACATATTGATAGGGTACCGGATTGTAGAGCAGCATAGGTGATCTGCAGGCAGAAGTCGAGAGGTAGACGGATCACCGGTCGACCTAGACTTAGATGGATCGACGATGCGAAGAAGGATATACACCAGTTGGGTGTTTGCGCATGGAGGCGGAAAGGCATAGATCGATCCGAATGGACTGATGTGGTGGAGCAGGCTGGGACCCTACATGAGCTGTTTTTATCACTGTTTTAATTAACGACATATTGAATGCTTTCATCGAAATGGTGAGACTAAAAGATGAATATTTAAAAAGGAAAAAAATCCAATATCTCAGAATTCTCTTCGCGGTTCATTGCCAAAAGGGCGGGAAATCTGTGGTTGCAGGAAATCCTACAATTATATCCTTTATCTTCGAATTGTGCAAACCAAAACAAACGAATTGAAGACTTTTGATAAAAATTAAATTCTTTACCAAAATCAGTTGTCCTTGGATTTGTTTGAATTTCAGCTGCAACATCTGGGCTCCAACACACTGACGTCTGCTAACTTGACTTCTCTCTAAGCTGTGTTGTGTCGTCATGGCTGGTGTGTCCACGAAAAGCCAATGCGTCCAACGACAATGCGATCACGTCTAGCTCTAGTGTAATGAACAACACTCAGGACAACAAATGATCGTAGTGTAACTAACAATGTGTGAACGCTTTGTGGGACCAACTTTTGGTGCGTGTGTGTGAGGAGGGGTGGGGGGAGATGAGGGTGGGACAGTTACCTGTCCTTTGGATGTAATGAACTTGGTCAGTCATTACAGCCACTTCATTGGTCAATTAAAAGAGGAACATGTTACGAGGAAACCTGTTGAGAGGAGTCATAGCGTCAAAACTTCTTATATAGGAGGTCAACTCTTTCAAACACACTGTAGAATATTATTGCATTGGAATACCATCCCCCCCCACACACACACACATACACCCTCACACACATACGCACCACAAGCCTTCAAAAAAAACATTTTTTTTCAAAAACTATTCATGTTTCCTCCGTGCTGGAAATCAGCAAATTTTAAGAAATCATATGAGATAATATGCGATTAAATGCGATGTTATTATATCATTTATTGTATGAGATAATATGGGACATTTACACATATAATAAATAATGAATGCCATTTGATAGAAATCGTAACCGGAAATTTGATATAAAGAAATTTCGTTTACGAGAAATTAATCGACGGTAATTTGATCGAACGGAAATTTGGTCGAACATTTTTTTCAGTTCACACGTTAAAGTTTTGCGTAACATTTATTTTTGAACGCATCATTTTGTTTTGCTATATAGTATAGTGCGGTAAGGTGTAGTTTTGGACAGCAAAGGTGGGTAAGGTGTAGTGTTGGACAGCAAAGGTGGGTAAGGTGTAGTGTTGGACAGCAAAGGTGGGTAAGGTGTAGTTTTGGACAGCACAGGTGGGTAAGGTGTAGTGTTGGACAGCAAAGGTGGGTAAGGTGTAGTGTTGGACAGCAAAGGTGGGTAAGGTGTAGTTTTGGACATCAAAGGTGGGTAAGGTGTAGTGTTGGACAGCAAAGGTGGGTAAGGTGTAGTGTTGGACAGCAAAGGTGGGTAAGGTGTAGTGTTGGACAGCAAAGGTGGGTAAGGTGTAGTTTTGGACAGCAAAGGTAGGTAAGGTGTACTGTTGGACAGTTGACTTTACGATGTCTAAATACCTAAGTCACGATAGCTCATTTGAGGTCACTCAGATGTACAAAAAAATAATTAATTTAATGTCTTACTGCCAGTTCAGCCCCCAACAATTCTATAGTATTTCTTTAATAGTGGTAAATTATTGCAATTGTTTTACAAATAATAGTAATTGCTGACATCATCTTTAAAATATGTAATTAATGTTTGATGACAGATAAATGTACTACCAAGGAGAGGTACCACAATGTAGGGCAACTGCAAGAGAGAAGTGGTACGAGGTAGAAGTACTTCAAGGGAGAAGTACTGCAAGAGAGAGTTACTGAAAGGGAGAAAACTGCAAGAGAGAAGTAATGTAAACAAGAAGTGGTACAAAAGAGTACCGCAAGGGAGAAGTACAACAGCGGAATATTACAAGGGACAAATACAGTAAGGGACAAGCACTGCAAGGGACAAGTACTGCAAGGACAAGTACTGCAAGGGACAAGTACTGCAAGGGTCAAGTACTTCAAAGGACACGTTTGCAATGGACAAATGCCGCAACACGGTGCGATTGCAATGGCTACTGATAAAATATGACATATAAGACTATCGATACAGTACATAACAATAGCTATAACAACCCAGGCTAATAATAATGTATGCTTTGTTAGCCATGTTCCTGTGGAATACGTGAGAGCTATAACAACCCAGGCTAATAATAACGTAGGCTTTGTTAGCCATGGTCTTGTGGAATACGTAAGAGCTATAACAACCGAGCCTAATAATAACGTAGGCTTTGTTAGCCATGGTCTTGTGGAATACGTGAGGGCTATAACAACCCAGCCTAATAATAAAGTAGGCTTTGTTAGCCATGATCTTGTGGAATACGTGAGGGCTATAACAACCTAGGTCAGGGGTCTAAACTCAAAACATCCGAGGGCTGCATGAGGTAGAGTCTGATTGAGACTGGGCCGCATCAAGTATGTCGCACAAAAAAAGGCGATTACAAATTCAATAAAGTACAATTGTTATAATCTGCTCAAACTTTATAAATAACAAATATTAACATTACGGTTTCTCAAGAATTGGGCTTCACTTTCTTTCTACTACTCATTGTAGTTAGAGACCTGGCAGCGCTTCTTCTTACACAGCTGAGCAACTTCGGCTTGAGTGAGGAAGCAACTGAGACCCTCAGTATAGCATGAAGATGGTCATAAGTAAGTTTGGGCCTAAATTTTGAGCTGTTAAAGTTGAAAGTGGAAAAGAGCTTTTCATACAGATAGGTACTCCCAAAAAGTCATATAAACCTCTGGAACAACCAGGAAATCTCAGTGAAGGTGGAGGCCAATTCTGTCATAAAATGTCCATATCTGTTTTTTTCATTCACCTCCCTAAACTTAGAACATTTGAAGCGTAAAAAAGGGATTGGATAAGAGGGGAAGGAAGGAATCTTCCAAATTTTATTTATTTATTTATTTATTTAGGCATTTTTATATAGCGCTTATCATAAAGCTCTAAGCGCTTTACAATTATTAAAACATGTAAACTAAGTAAATACAAATGAGACACTAGGATAGTAACTACTAATCTATAGAAACAATGAAAATGGCTATAAAAAGAGGACACTTTGACACTTCAGAAATGGCCCGTGGACCGCGAGTTTGAGAACCCTGACTACATTCAAAATGCAAGCTACGTGGACTACTTAAGGGAAAACATGGGACAAAAAGTGATGGAACCCATGCAAGATTTCCCCTGCCATAATAATAACAACAACAAGAAAAGTAGAAGAGCATCATACCCACGAGATCCTGGAAGCCTCGACCCCTATTCGAAACAATGGTTATTTTTATAACTGATATATTTCAAGGGAGCAATTTGAAGACTGTCCTGTGCAGTTCGATTTGCCTATTAATTGCTTTTCCCCGGGAGTTTCACATCCTGAGTAAAAAGTTGTAACGTTAATAAATCTGAGTGGTGTTGATTTGAAGCAGGATGTTGAAGCGTTTTCAGAAACTAATATTAGGTTTCTTCAATGGTAACTTCATTTGTTTTCTTTTTTGTTAATGTTAAAATGTAATCACATGTATATTGTCTAAATATAGGTGGCACTTTTTCAAATAATATCTTTAGTGCTGATAGCTATATCGTGTGTACTCAGTGGAGGGGTTGCTGCATGGGGTTGATGTGGTGGCTTGCCAGGGGTCCATGTGGTGGGTTTCAAGGGCTTGATGTGGTGGGTTGCAAGGGATTGATGTTGGTTGCGAGGATTTGATGTGGTTGGTTTCAAGGGGTTGATGTGGTGGGTCGCAAGGGGTTGATGTGGTGGGTCGCAAGGGGTTGATGTGGTGGCTTGCCAGGGGCTGATGTAGTGGATTTCAAGGGGTTGGTATGGTGGGTCGCAAGGGGTTGATGGGGGGGGGTTGCAACGGGTTGACTTAAACGTTACGATTTATTTGTATTGGTTTCCAAAATTAAGAGTTTTATGTTTTCTGAAAAGGCTCATCTGTTCCACGGACACTGTCATGTGCACAACCCATTCAACTGGATCTATTATTTGTTTATCGTTGTGCTCCACTTTACTTTTCGTAATGGATTACTTTGGGTATTGCAGTATATCTTACACATAAACTTGATTTAACACTACAACATTCATTTTTTTTTTTTATCCATCAATTGACTTTCTGGTTGCATCCGGTCAGATGAGCTGAATATCCTCTACTATGAAAGGCTTTATCAGTATGAAGTATTTCTTGGAGTTGTCCAACGGATACATCCAGTGTTGGGATTCAGCTTGTTCGCATCCAACGGATACATCCAGTGTTGGGATTCAGCTTGTTCGCATCCAACGGATACATCCAGTGTTGGGATTCAGCTTGTCCGCATCCAACGGATACATCCAGTGTTGGGATTCAGCTTGTCCGCATCCAACGGATACATCCAGTGTTGGGATTCAGCTTGTCCGCATCCAACGGATACATCCAGTGTTGGGATTCAGCTTGTCCGCATCCAACGGATACATCCAGTGTTGGGATTCAGCTTGTCCGCATCCAACGGATACATCCAGTGTTGGGATTCAGCTTGTCCGCATCCAACGGATACATCCAGTGTTGGGATTCAGCTTGTCCGCATCCAACGGATACATCCAGTGTTGGGATTCAGCTTGTCCGCATCCAACGGATACATCCAGTGTTGGGATTCAGCTTGTCCGCATCCAACGGATACATCCAGTGTTGGGATTCAGCTTGTCCGCATCCAACGGATACATCCAGTGTTGGGATTCAGCTTGTCCGCATCCAACGGATACATCCAGTGTTGGGATTCAGCTTGTCCGCATCCAACGGATACATCCAGTGTTGGGATTCAGCTTGTCCGCATCCAACGGATACATCCAGTGTTGGGATTCAGCTTGTCCGCATCCAACGGATACATCCAGTGTTGGGATTCAGCTTGTCCGCATCCAACGGATACATCCAGTGTTGGGATTCAGCTTGTCCGCATCCAACGGATACATCCAGTGTTGGGATTCAGCTTGTCCGCATCCAACGGATACATCCAGTGTTGGGATTCAGCTTGTCCGCATCCAACGGATACATCCAGTGTTGGGATTCAGCTTGTCCGCACAATTTCGACAGAAGCGATAAGTCATCCTTTTGTTTTTTGGTTATGTTTGGCGTAACGGATGTGAAAATATTTCCATTGCAATAACTTCAATCACTTCAATCACTTCAATCAATTCAATCACTTCAATCAATTCAATCACTTCAATCACTTCAATCACTTCAATCACTTCAATCTCTTCAATCTCTTCAATCACTTCAATCACTTCAATCTCTTCAATCACTTCAATCACTTTAATCACTTCAATCACTTCAATCTCTTCAATCACTTCAATCTCTTCAATCTCTTCAATCACTTCAATCACTTCAATCACTTCAATCACTTCAATCACTTCAATCAGAGTTCTTTCTGAAGTTGCTGCCTGGGTATCCACCCAATGTTGAAATCGCAAATTTGCGTTTCCTTACTCTCTTGTAACGTCCATCTAAACAACACTTACTCGAATCCCGATCGCTCAAAGTAAACATTCTAAAATAAAGTGGTCGTTTAAACGTCAGGTATTCTTTGATATTTGTTCATCAACATTTAAAACTATTTTTTTTAATAACATAATTTAGTTTCGTGTACCTCTTTTAACTGTCCTTATTGAAATATTAATCGTGTGAAACAAAAAAAAATACATTTCAGTATTATTGGTTTTAATACCTAAGGCAGTCATTAGGGCAGAAAAACTGATTGTTGATTTATTTGAATATCACCACTGGATAATCCCGGGGTTCACGCTTACTGTATGAAACTTCGGTATGACCCTATACCATAAAATATGTACAGTTCTTAAGTTTTCAGGGGAAGTGACCGATGTTTTGTGCCAATGGCCAACCGCAGTAACTAATTCTCCCCCCCCCTTCCCCAAAGCCACAAAACAAAACAACAACACTGGTGGCATCGGGCAGATTAAGCAGGTCGAAAAACTCCCTGTTTGTTGATAAGACATAACCGTTCAGTTCATTGGTGAGGTCAGTTTCTTATTCTATCAGAAGATCTGGTCAGTGCGTCTTTCATCTTGCGTTGCCATTCCAGTGAAACCCCACAACTACGAAACTACCACTCCTGGCTTCGTCACTGGCCTCTTAAAAAGATTTGACATCCCCTCCCTTAAAGACAGACGAGAGGGACTCCGCCTGATATTCTTATATAAAGTGGTCTTGGGGCTGGTGCCGGCCATCCCAGCAGACACCTACATCAACCCACAGAAGCCGGGACAATTGATCAGAGCAAAACTCTCACTGAACACTGATTTCACCACTGACAACCCCATAAAGAATTACACCCGAAACAATAGCAAATGTTTCACTGTGACTCGGTGTAACACAGTGCAGTAGAAACATGCATTCTTCCCACGCACAATAATTGCTTGGAACCACCTGGACAATGCCGCTGAGGACTCGACATCGGTCGAAAGCTTCAAGGCTGCCCTGGCATCAGCTAGGAGCTGTTAGAATAGCAACATCGTTTCCCCCAACCGTTGCACAGATTCCAGTATAAGGATGCAGCAACGAACACTGCCAGAACCAGAACCAGAACTGCTTTTCTCCTACATACGAAAGAACGTCTCTTACATACGACTTCACGCCTCCTTCATATGACTTCAAACCCTCAACATACGACTTCATGCCTCCTACATACGACTGCATGCCTCCTACATACGACTTCATGCCTTCTACATACGACTTCATGCCTCCTACATACGACTGCATGCCTCCTACATACGACTGCATGCCTCCTACATACGACTTCATGCCTCCTACATACGACTGCATGCCTCCTACATACGACTTCATGCCTCCTACATACGACTGCATGCCTCCTACATACGACTTCATGCCTCCTACATACGACTTCATGCCTCCTACATACGACTGCATGCCTCCTACATACGACTTCATGCCTCCTACATACGACTTCATGCCTCCTACATACGACTTCATGCCTCCTACATACGACTCCATGCCTCCTACATACGACTGCATGCCTCCTACATACGACTTCATGCCTCCTACATACGACTCCATGCCTCCTACATACGACTGCATGCCTCCTACATACGACCGCATGCCTCCTACATACGACTTCATGCCTCCTACATACGACCGCATGCCTCCTACATACGACTTCATGCCTCCTACATACGACTGCATGCCTCCTACATACGACTTCATGCCTCCTACATACGACTTCATGCCTCCTACATACGACAGCATGCCTCCTACATACGACTTCATGCCTCCTACATACGACTTCATGCCTCCTACATACGACTGCATGCCTCCTACATACGACTGCATGCCTCCTACATACGACTTCATGCCTCCTACATACGACTTCATGCCTCCTACATACGACTGCATGCCTCCTACATACGACTTCATGCCTCCTACATACGACTGCATGCCTCCTACATACGACTTCATGCCTCCTACATACGACTGC
>CAXITT010000044.1:2148672-2159330 GCA_964033795.1 Lymnaea stagnalis | reverse complement strand
AGTTGGCCCCCGGTACACCGCACAGTTGGCCCCCGGTACACCGCACAGTTGGCCCCCGGTACACCCCACAGTTGGCTCCCGGTACACCGCACAGTTGGCTCCCGGTACACCGCACAGTTGGCCCCCGGTACACCGCACAGTTGGCCCCCGGCACACCGCACAGTTGGCTCCCAGTACACCCCACAGTTGGCCCCCGGTACACCGCACAGTTGGCCCCCGGCTGTTGTACCCATTCGGCGCAACACTTATTTTCTCAGTGGAAAACCTGTACCCCACCGCGCACGTGCGGCTTCCACTTCATCCACCACGTGCCGCTTCCAGTTAATCCACCACGTGTGGCTCGTCAATGGGACACCTTTGCAATTTTTCTGACACGGCCCATTGCTCGGGCCAGGCCCCCCGTGCCAAAGTGCTCTAGGACCGCGCGTTTTATGCCCGTCTTGCGGACGGCCAGTAAAAAAATCCGAACTTACGGCTTTTTGGCACATTGCACACCTATCAGGTGATGTATACCTATCAGGTGATAACCGTAAGAGCATTCCGAAACCATCAAGCACCCGGCTGCAGGTGCAGTTAGAATTGTTCCAAAGAAACAGAAAGAATTTCTTTTGTTTTGTTTACGGGGTCATTTTGCTCTCATGCCAAAGAATGAGGCCTTGGACCTTGGGCCCGGAATGAGGCCTTGGACCATGGGCCTGGAATGAGGCCTTGGACCGTGGGCCTGAAATGAGGCCTTGGACCGTGGGTCTGGAATGAGGCCTTGGACCGTGGGTCTGGAATGAGGCCTTAAATCGTTGGCCTGGAATGAGGCGCTGGACCGTTGGCCTGGAATGAGGCCTTGGACCGTTGGCCTGGAATGAGGCCTTGGACCATGGGCCTGGAATGAGGCCTAGGACCGTGGGCCTGGAATGAGGCGCTGGACCGTTGGCCTGGAATGAGGCCTTGGACCGTTGGCCTGGAATGAGGCCTTGGACCGTGGGCCTGGAATGAGGCCTTGGACCGTGGGCCTGGAGTGAGGCCTTGGACCGTGGGCCTGGAATGAGGCCTTGGACCGTTGGCCTGGAATGAGGCCTTGGACCGTGGGCCTGGAATGAGGCCTAGGACCGTGGCCTGGAATGAGGCGCTGGACCGTTGGCCTGGAATGAGGCCTTGGACCGTTGGCCTGGAATGAGGCCTTGGACCGTGGGCCTGGAATGAGGCGTTGGACCGTGGGCCTGGAGTGAGGCCTTGGACCGTGGGCCTGGAATGAGGCCTTGGACCGTTGGCCTGGAATGAGGCCTTGGACCGTGGGCCTGGAATGAGGCCTTGGACCGTGGGCCTGGAATGAGGCCTTGGACCGTGGGCCTGGCATGAGGCCTTGGTCCGTTGGCCTGGGATGAGGCCCTGGACCGTTGGCCTGNCGTTGGGTGGTTGGCCTGGAATGAGGCGTTGGGTGGTTGGCCTGGAATGAGGCGTTGGGTGGTTGGCCTGGAATGAGGCGTTGGGTGGTTGGCCTGGAATGAGGCGTTGGGTGGTTGGCCTGGAATGAGGCGTTGGGTGGTTGGCCTGGAATGAGGCGTTGGGTGGTTGGCCTGGAATGAGGCGTTGGGTGGTTGGCCTGGAATGAGGCGTTGGGTGGTTGGCCTGGAATGAGGCGTTGGGTGGTTGGCCTGGAATGAGGCGTTGGGTGGTTGGCCTGGAATGAGGCGTTGGGTGGTTGGCCTGGAATGAGGCGTTGGGTGGTTGGCCTGGAATGAGGCGTTGGGTGGTTGGCCTGGAATGAGGCGTTGGGTGGTTGGCCTGGAATGAGGCGTTGGGTGGTTGGCCTGGAATGAGGCGTTGGGTGGTTGGCCTGGAATGAGGCGTTGGGTGGTTGGCCTGGAATGAGGCGTTGGGTGGTTGGCCTGGAATGAGGCGTTGGGTGGTTGGCCTGGAATGAGGCGTTGGGTGGTTGGCCTGGAATGAGGCGTTGGGTGGTTGGCCTGGAATGAGGCGTTGGGCGGTTGGCTTGGAATGAGGCGTTGGGCCGTTGGCCTGGAATGAGGCGTTGGGCGGTTGGCCTGGAATGAGGCCTTGGACCGTTGGCCTGGAATGAGGACTTAGACCGTGGGCCTGGAATGAGGCGCTGGACCGTGGGCCTGGAATGAGGCGTTGGGCGGTTGGCCTGGAATGAGGCGTTTGGTGGTTGGCCTGGAATGAGAGGCGAGCCGGGGAAAGTATGGAGATTATCCGAGAGCCAAGGAAACCATACACTGTTTCTGTGAATGTGAAAATGTTAACAAGAGGTGTATGACAAAGAATTGCTGAAAAGTGTATTACGTGTCTAGCATGAGACAAGATCAAACTTTCTAACGTATACGTTTAATTTGTACACAAATATTCTTTTTTTTTTTTTTTAATTACCGTTAGCAAAACTAAAAATAGAATAGTGTACAAAAAAAAAAAAAAAACAAAATTTTTACCTGTGATTCTATTTCTGACCTTCGCTAGAAAAGGAGGCAAGTATACCCCAGACAGTAATGCCTTCCAAAATGTATAACATCATCAAATGTCAATGGTTTTCTCACCCTAACCCCGGCCATCCATTCACCCAGTATTTTTTTTTTCTAACCACCTTTGAAAAAAAAAAATGGTAAAAATTATTTTTAAAAATACATGTGGTTGTCACGTCAACAGGAACTGGGTAGATCTGATCAAACACTGAAACTGTCTATGTGGGACAGAAAGTAGGGCGCAAGGGGTGAGTTCAATGGCACGCCGATGCTCTATCGTTTTAAAACACCTCACACAATCCAAGCTGTGTATCTTTAAAACATTCAGCAGCTTGTCCTTTATTCACTCCGAGATATTGATGAAATAGATAATGGCAAACAATTGGTACTTCACTTTCAGAAAAAAAATAGTTATAATAANGGGGTGGTGTGTACACGGTGTGCATGTTGAAAACTCGAGCTTTAAAACCGTGGAGGGGAGGGGTGGTGTGTACACGGTGTGCATGTTGAAAACTCGAGCTTTAAAACCGTGGAGGGGAGGGGTGGTGTGTACACGGTGTGCATGTTGAAAACTCGAGCTTTAAAACCGTGGAGGGGAGGGGTGGTGTGTACACGGTGTGCATGTTGAAAACTCGAGCTTTAAAACCGTGGAGGGGAGGGGTGGTGTGTACACGGTGTGCATGTTGAAAACTCGAGCTTTAAAACCGTGGAGGGGAGGGGTGGTGTGTACACGGTGTGCATGTTGAAAACTCGAGCTTTAAAACCGTGGAGGGGAGGGGTGGTGTGTACACGGTGTGCATGTTGAAAACTCGAGCTTTAAAACCGTGGAGGGGAGGGGTGGTGTGTACACGGTGTGCATGTTGAAAACTCGAGCTTTAAAACCGTGGAGGGGAGGGGTGGTGTGTACACGGTGTGCATGTTGAAAACTCGAGCTTTAAAACCGTGGAGGGGAGGGGTGGTGTGTACACGGTGTGCATGTTGAAAACTCGAGCTTTAAAACCGTGGAGGGGAGGGGTGGTGTGTACACGGTGTGCATGTTGAAAACTCGAGCTTTAAAACCGTGGAGGGGAGGGGTGGTGTGTACACGGTGTGCATGTTGAAAACTCGAGCTTTAAAACCGTGGAGGGGAGGGGTGGTGTGTACACGGTGTGCATGTTGAAAACTCGAGCTTTAAAACCGTGGAGGGGAGGGGTGGGGTGGTGTTACCGGCGTGGGAACATTTTTTCTTACTATTTTCTTTTAAAATAATTTTTTTTAAAAATGTTTTCTAACAATGGCCAGCTCAAGGGCGTTGACCCATCGGGCGGGGGGGGGGGCACATTTAGATAATTATACATAAGTAGACCCATACCGCTAAACTCAATGCAGTTTGAAAGTGGGAACATAGTGGCTACATTTTTTTTTCCTAAAAGCCCAGGACGTCGAGATGTTGCCATGCATCTGAATACACAGTTCAGGACGTCGAGATGTTGCCATGTATTCGAATACACAGTTCAGGACGTCGAGATGTTGCCATGTATTCGAATACACAGTTCAGGGCGTCAAGATGTTGCCATGTATCTGAATACACAGTTCAGGGGCAAGGATTCTTTAGTGTCATTTCCCCAAAATACAGTACATGGGCGTGGAAAACAATGGATTATATAAGATTTTCTGCGATATTAAGATAATATAGATCTTTTTTTTTTTAAATACAGTTCGTGGGGGCAGTGAGGGTAAATGTGTATGGGGTTAGTAATATCTGGGCTGGTGCGGAAAACTGACTTCTTTCTTTCTTTCTTTCTTTCTTTCTTTCTTTCTTTCTTTCTTTCTTTCTTTCTTTCTTTCTTTCTTTCTTTCTTTCTTTCTTTCTTTCTTTCTTTCTTTCATTCTTTCTTTCATTCTTTCTTTCTTTTTTTAAAGTTGCAACACATCAAAATCCGATTGCGATACACGTGTGAAAATTGGTTTTGACATGCTGAGACTTCGCAGTAGCATGGAGAAAGTAGAGCGCCAAATGCAGTCGATTATATCCCGGGTAATGACGGTAAAACCGTCTAGAAACTATACATCGATATATAATATATATTGAAATGTCAATGCACTGGATCAGCAATAAATTCTGGAATCTTTAAGTCAGACAAACGGGACAACTTTAAAAAAAAAAAAAATGTTATTGGTGCTTTGGTGTACACCTGCCAAAGTCGAGCAAACATTTCTGTTAAAGGCAAGACCAACACGTAAGGACACCCCCACACCCCCACAATGTGTGCTGAAAAGCTGAGTGCTAGAAATGCGCAAACAACGCTCACATTACCCTGTGATTGGAGAATCTCTGAGCTGTGAACTCGGGGGCTGGGCGAAAGTCTTGGCACTGACTCTCGGGAAGACCTGGCGCCAGGACCGGCGTGGTGAAAACCTTTGAGGTGATCGGTTCGCCACGCTTCTTTGGGTTCAGAGAATACACAAGACGTGACTCAGTCGGGGCGCAGGACGTAACCGAGTCGGGGCACAGGACGTCAAAGGTTCACACCGAGGCATTTAAAAAAAAAAAAAAAAATTCCATTGAAAAAAGGGGAGGAAATAAAAAANTGAAATATTGATGGTTTGTTGCGCGGAAAAAAGGGGGAGAGGGGAAGTAAGTTCCTTGGGGTGGGGGACATAACGGAGTTTTAAAGGAATTCTAAAAAAATTGAGAGCATTTCGAAAAGCACAAGAATGTAACATCCCAGACGTTGTGCGCCTGGGATGAAATCATTATATACTCTCTCTCTCTCTCCCCCCCCCCCGACTGTTCTCAAGGTCAACAAGGGTGAGAAGGTAGAGGTAGATAAACATACAAGACTCAAGGTTAATTTTATGTTTTGGCCCATAACGGGTCTGGCGACCATTGTTAAGTTATAACACGTCATTGTTAAGTCATAACACCATTGTTAAGTCATGAAACGTCATTGTTAAGCCATAACACAACATTGTTAAGCCATAACACAACATTGTTAAGCCATAACACAACATTGTTAAGCCATGGCACGTCATTGTTAAGCCATGACACGTCATTGTTAAGCCATGACACGTCATTGTTAAGCCATGACACGTCATTGTTAAGCCATGACACGTCATTGTTAAGCCATGACACGTCATTGTTAAGCCATAACACATTAAATAGCTACAACATATCACTGTTTTACACGAAGCACAACAGGATGCCATTCCACTCTCGACAGTTCTCTCATCCACAATGCCGTATCCATCACAACGCAAGTATAGCCACCCTCAATGTCAAACTACAATCGACCTCCTCTACGATGGCTCGAGGTCATTTTCCCCAATCAGCCCCAACCGATTTCGATTAAGCCATTGGTAATTAGAAATATCAGCCTTTAAGTGAAGCCTGTTCATGTGATCTCTTACCTCTGTCGGGCATCAATCAAGTTTGTAATTAAAGCAGTAGTCCAACATGACATGCGACATACATATAACAAACGAACATTTAATATATTTACACCAGCGGTTCTTAACCTTTTTGGAGGTACCGAGACCCACCAGTTTCATATGCGCATTTACAGAACCCTTCTTAATAGGAAAAATAAAATATGATTTTTTTTTCTGAATTTTTTTTGGACCTCCGTCGAGCCCCTGAGACTGACTCACCGAACCCCTGAACCCCTGGGGTTTGAGGTTAAGAACCACTAATTTATACAAAGAAATGTTTAATAAACGTATTTTGAAATGTTTAATAAACGTATTTTGAAATGTATCGCTGTAATATATCTCACTTCGAGCTCCATTGCTTCACTTACGATACCAACATACGGGTCTCTCACACTAAAGAAAACCTTGACCTTGCAAGTCTTGAATCGCACGAGCTGGAAACGAAATTTCATACCACCACATGTTCCGTCAGCACCGAGTGGTCCGGCCCATGATCCCATCATACAGCTGTGGACCGCTATGTGTTCACAGCCCTTAGGGCCGGACTCTGGGCCAATACGAACGACATCAAAGCCGATGTCCTTCCAAAGAATAGCAGCTCCGAGGGGTTATCGCGGCTGATTGAGCTCTGCTGTGTGCGGTTATTTCCGATTGTGTGTGACGCAAGGAGGCGTCATACCCCGTCCAGCGGTATCCCCCCACCCCCACCCCCCGGTCAACGTTTAGGTCGGTGATCAAGGGGAAGGAACCGACCGGTTGATTGATGACTAATTACTCCCCTTGTCGTGGTGAGCTCCCTTGTTTTGACACCGGGGGTTGAATGATAGACCTTCCCAAACAAGACCCCTCAGTCCACTTTCACCACCAAAATGAAAAGAGAAAACGATTGAACGATCAAGATGTGTGCGCATTTTTGAAGTCAAAGTTATTTCTCCAGAAACATTTTGAAGACTGCTCAATAGGAATTGGTTGTTTTTAAAAATTATTTTTTGTTTGTTGAACTTGATCTCGAGTTTTAACAGATTCAGAAACACACCAGGACATTGATTCAACACATAAGAGACAAAAACAAATTTGGGCAAGTTTGTAAAAATGTCTCCTTAGTAGAATATTTTAACGCCCGAAAGTACAGCGTGTACAACTGACACGTCCGGAAGTTTAGCGTGTATTACGGACACGTCCAGAAGTGTAGAGTGTACTTCTGACACGCCCGGAAGTATAGCGTGTACTACTACTGACACGTCCGAGGGTAGTGTGCCGCCCGCTCTCCCACCCCCCCCCACCCGCCCAATACGTTGAGGTACCAGGGTCAATAACACGCTTCCCTGGTGAATGTCCCCTTGATGGACGACACCACACACCACACACCAACCGACGGAGCGGACGAATGGCGTCCTGGGCGAATGTTGAGTGGACAACTTACCAACAAATTTACAATGAAACAAAACAAAAACTAACCAGATAAAATAATTGGAAAAATAAACCATTTCATTTTTAAAAGCAGAATAGAAAAGAAATAAAACAATTAAAAAAAAAAAACAAACAAAGAAAAAAGCTAGGCTCATGATTAGAAGAATTCCTGGCGCTAAGTCCCATAATAAGACAGCTTTTATCGGTAGAAAATAAAAAAAAACAAACAAAGAAAAAAGCTAGGCTCATGATTAGACGAATTCCTGGCGCTAAGTCCCATAATAAGACAGCTTTTATCGGTAGAAAAGGGGGGGGGGGGAAAACTTTGAATAGAGATCCTAAGCCCAGGGAGCCAGTCAATAGAAGTCAAGTGTTTGTGTCTGTCCAGACATGGCTATTGCTTTAATGATGCCGTGCCCACGGTTTGTGTCTGTGCAGACATGGCTATTGCTTTAATGATGCTGTGCCAACGGTTTGTGTCTGTCCAGACATGGCTATTGCACTACTGAATCTGTGGAAGAATTCCTTGGCCGCTTTCCATTATTGTTCTTCTTAGGGTTTTTTTGCGCTTCCTTTAAAAAAAAAAAAATAAAAAATAAAAATAAAAATTTCCGATCGCTTCAACCCGAACACAGCACCCCTCCACGCATTTCTCTACGAAGTCCGTTTGCTGCTTCGGGGAATCTCCGGAGTCAACGCGATCATGAAACAAACGCACCAAACCAAGTTTCTTGCATAACTTGTTTTTATAAAACATACCATAAAGAACAATATGGGAAAGGGGAAAAGGGGGGGGGGGTGGAGAAATTTCCACGCATTTCTCTACGAAGTCCGTTTGCTGCTTCGGGGAATCCCCGGAGTCAACGCGATCATGAAACAAACGCACCAAACCAAGTTTCTTGCATAACTTGTTTTTATAAAACATACCATAAAGAACAATATGGGAAAGGGGAAAAGGGGGGGGGGGTGGTGAAATTTGACAAGACGTGTATACAAGAAACGTACTTTATAAGACTCCTAATCAGCGCCCCCACACCCCACCCCACACTCACAAGAAATATTACGCAGAAAACGCGATATAATATATTTAAAAAAATATTTAAAATTCTCGTTCAGTGCAGTGATCGGGAAATCGAGTTCGTGAAATCAGTGCCATCATAAGGATTTCTTTATCTCTCGCTTGAACATTATAGTTGTCTGTACAGTTGTCTGTAGACTTGTCTGTACAGTTGTCTGTAGACTTGTCTGTACAGTTGTCTGTAGACTTGTCTGTACAGTTGTCTATACAGTTGTCTGTAGACTTGTCTGTACAGTTGTCTGTACAGTTGTCTGCACAGTTGTCTGTACAGTTGTCTGCACAGTTGTCTGTACAGTTGTCTGTACAGTTGTCTGTGCAGTTGTCTGTACAGTTGTCTGTAGACTTGTCTGTACAGTTGTCTGTAGACTTGTCTGTACAGTTGTCTGTAGACTTGTCTGTACAGTTGTCTGTAGACTTGTCTGTACAGTTGTCTGTAGACTTGTCTGTACAGTTGTCTGTAGAGATGACTAATTGTGCGAGTAAACTTAATCTACACCATATTTGTTAACCCACAAGCACTCGGTCCAAATTCCCCTTTTGACTAGACCTTGACAATGTATGAAATTAACTGATGGATAGTTTGTACAAGGAAATCCCCTCTATCGGGTCATCATCCATTTCCCCACTCTGCCGTTTTCTCTCACAGAAATACAAATACAAATCTGTATGACTTTGTATAAGAGCATGAATCTCGTTAGAAGATGTATGACAGATATAATCAAGAAATCTCAGAGACAGTTGACTCGGTATTAGAAACACGGAGACAATTGTAGCATGCTTGTCAGAGGTCAGGGGTACTGGGAATGGTATGACTGACAGAGCTCAGTGGTATGGGGCAGTGGTATGATTGTCAGAGCTCAGTGATACGGGGCAATGGTATGATTGTCAGAGCTCAGTGGCACGGGGCAATGGTATGATTGTCAGAGCTCAGTGGTACGGGCAGTGGTATGATTGTCAGAGCTCAGTGGCACGGGGCAATGGTATGATTGTCAGTTCAGTGGTACGGGCAGTGGTATGATTGTCAGAGCTCAGTGGTACGGGGCAATGGTATGATTGTCAGAGCTCAGTGGTACGGGCAGTGGTATGATTGTCAGAGCTCAGTGGCACGGGGCAATGGTATGATTGTCAGAGCTCAGTGGTACGGGGCAATGGTATGATTGTCAGAGCTCAGTGGTACGAGGTAGTAGTATCATGATTGTCAGAGCTCAGTGATACGGGGCAGTGATATCAAGATTGTTAGAGTTCATTAATACAATGCTTTTTCGCACATCGACAGAACAAACCTTACCATAATATTTATTCTTTGTTCACTGATGGCGATAACTTCAACTCTTTCTCTTGCGGTACTTCAAGCATTTCTCTTGCGGTACTTCAACACATGGTTATTGGTTTTTCAACAACAACAAATAAAATACGATTCGCCAAACTTTGAAAAACTCAAAACACCATGAAAACACCATGAAAACACCATGTCTTGCTTTTAGCTCTGCAAGTCGTAGGGAAGCTATGGTCAATCAAAAGTATCCGAAACAAACCAGACATGGCCACCATCTAGACTTCAAGAACAGATAAGTTGTTCTTTTTCAAAACCATAGCCGCCTACCTGACTTCCGGTACAGTTCAATCAAGTTATTCGAAAACTACACCAAAACAAACATATTCCGTGCGTCGGTTGGTGAGAAGCGTTTCAATTTACAAGCCCGCCTTATGACGTCAGTGGGAAAACCCCGGCCGGCGACAGATTATTAAATAGTTTTAACAAAGGTCAACTCTACGTCACAGGTATACAAGATGGCGCTGGAACAGGACACACCAAGTAGATGCGTCCTGGAACACTAATTAAAAAAAATAAATAGTTCTAATGGACGTCCATTCTTCTAACACCAAGAAAGGTTTTCTACATCACCTCTGGGACGACCATTCTTCTAACACCAAGAAAAGCTTTCTACATCGCCTCTGGGACGTCCATTCTTCTAACACCAAGAAAAGCTTTCTACATCACCTCTGGGACGTCCATTCTTCTAACACCAAGAAAAGCTTTCTACATCACCTCTGGGACGTCCATTCTTCTAACACCAAGAAAAGCTTTCTACATCACCTCTGGGACGTCCATTCTTCTAACACCAAGAAAACCTTTCTACATCACCTCTAGGACGTCCATTCTTCTAACACCAAGAAAACCTTTCTACATCACCTCTGGGACGTCCATTCTTCTAACACCAAGAAAAGCTTTCTACATCACCTCTGGGACGTCCATTCTTCTAACACCAAGAAAAGCTTTCTACATC
>CAXITT010000044.1:2099111-2109540 GCA_964033795.1 Lymnaea stagnalis | reverse complement strand
CCGAGGGCAGCGACACCATACATTTATGGAACGACTTTCTACGAGCAAAACGGACACCCCCTTGAATTCAAACCAGCTTATTTTGAAGGGTATCCTCTTCTGTCGCCGCCTGTGACGTCAATAGAATTATGAAAGCAACCCCCCTTCCCCCTTTCCAAAGAATTACCGGAAATAATCTTAGTTACAGCTTTGAATTAATGTATTCCTCCACCGCTGCCACCACACCATTACTTCACTATGATATTATGTTATCTTTTAATAGTCGGGACTTTATGGTTCAAACAGGGACTAGTTTAACATCAAAATTCACACTATCTGTAAGAAGAAATATAGGCTCCACAGAAGTAAGATTACTATTATGTGTAGATGCTAGTTGTAGCCGGCCAGACATTGGCGACAGCGATGCGTGAACTTTCCACCTACTAAAAAAGTTACTTGACAAAACATGAACTCAAGTAACGCACATTTCACAGTCCCGATATTTCCTACACCCCCCCCCCAACCAAATGATACGTCACTGCACAATTTTCAATTTCACGTCAATGAACTCTATGAAATATTCTGATGCCCCAACCACTATTCAACCGGATATTTATTGCATCATATTGAAATTGATTTTTCGAAAAGAAAACATTACGCACCAAACGCAGTTGCGTTATTAAAATAAAAAAATAAAAAAATAAAAAATCGCTTGGGGTATTTATTATAGTGAATAATATTTCAAATGAGTTTATGTTGAATGGGCGTTGCTATCAGTAGAATGGTGCGTTTATGTTGAATGGGCATGGTTATCAGTAGGATGGTGAGTTTATGTTGAATGGGCGTGGCTATCAGTAGGATGGTGAGTTTATGTTGAATGGGCGTGGCTATCAGTAGGATGGTGAGTTTATGTTGAATGGGCGTGGCTATCAGTAGAATGGTGAGTTTATGTTGAATGGACGTGGCTATCCGTAGAATGGTGAAGTTATGGTTAATGGCGTGGCTATCATTAGAGTGGTGAGTTGATGTTGAATGGGCGGGGCTATCAGTAGAATGGTGAAGTTATTGTTAATGGATTTTTGGCTATGGTTCAATGGCGAGGTTAAGGTTTAAAAAAAATCGTTATTTTGAATTGGTTTTTTTGGTTTGCCATTAAGAATCCTTAAAATTTAAAGGTTAATCCACGTCTAGTGCGCTGTACAGCCTAAAATGTCTAAAACCGCAGATGATGTTGACCACGTGATCACATCACATTATGTCTAAGACCGCAGATGATGCTGACCACGTGATCACATCACAGTAAGTTTAAGACCGCAGATGATGTTGACCACGTGATCACATCACATTATGTCTAAGACCGCAGATGATGCTGACCACGTGATCACATCACAGTAAGTCTAAGACCGCAGATGATGTTGACCACGTGATCACATCACAGTAAGTCTAAGACCACAGATGATGCCTGACTCCGTGCCCAAGTAAAACAACTAATCAACTACATCATCTCTGTAGATAGCCTGGTGTGCCGCATATGCAAAGAGATGCGGTGGGGCGACGGGTCAATCCTACGACAAACCTATTCCTCACACAAACACATGAAAAGCCAAAACACAAACAGTCAGACCAACATATTTTATAATAGAAGTCAACAATTATAAAGTAGTTTCCAAACTTTAAAAAAGAAAATTGTTTTTTTTTTTTTAAATATTCTTCCAAAAGGCATGCACAGGGGAACTATGTGGCCCAATAATGGGATGACGCAATAGATCACTAGTGGGCCAGTGGCCAACATGATAGCCTGTAATTCGATGCGAATTAGGATTGTAAAATAAATATCATCATCGCTGCTGGCGGCACGACCTGATGATACTCCCTGCGGTCACTTTGTCGCCCTGACCTCTGGGGGAGAGAGAGACAGAGGGCTGGTGTGTGTGTGTGTGTGTGTGTGTGTGTGTGTGCGCGCGAGTTTGTGCTTTTGTGTGTGAAGGAGTGAGAGTGGAAGAGAAAGAAGAAGAAATTGACAGGGGAGAGGGACACAGAGACGGACTGAGAGAGAGACGGACAGAGAAAGAATGGAATGAGATAGAGAGACAGAGAAAGAGAGAGAGAAAGAGAGAGAGAGAGTGATAGAATGAACAAGATTTGTATACACATGGATGCGTCAGCGGTAACATAATAATAATATTTCCTTTGAATGAATGCGATCGCAGGCGGACAGCATTGTTGCTTTTTGAACAGCACATACACGTGTGGCATATGTGGACACGTGTGGCATATGTGGACATGTGACGCATATGTGGACACGTGTGGCATATGTGGACATGTATGGCATATGTGGACACGTGTGGCATATGTGGACATGTGTGGCATATGTGGACACGTGTGGCATATGTGGACATATGTGGACATGTGTGGCATATGTGGACACTGTCACAGATGGGATGGTATTATGAGGTAATGGCCGTACTTATGGTCATGTACCACGTGGTTTTGGTGGTGTTATGAATAGTACTGGGCCGTTCCTCTCTGTGATGGTTCACTAATCCAGGCGTTGAGAAGTACGACCAAGAGAACACAGAACACGAATGAATGAATAAACAACTCCTCATTAACAGTTATAAGTAAAAGATGTATTGATCACTATAATAAGATTGTAATGTCTCCTTTCTAACTGTTAACACTTCGCTATCTATCCCTAATTCTATCTCTGACTACGGCTAGTAATACTACGTCTGTTACAACAGAACGACCGTCCACGAATCTCTCCCTCTCCTTATGCCACGAAGAGTTCTATGTTATATACCATTCTCTACCTCCCTAGGTGGTCCAGGAATGCTGGCAATTAACCCATCTATACCCCCCTCATTTCCGGTCAATTAGGAACTTCCGTCGTCAACCCCAAAGTTGTCACACGAAGTCTGGGAAATCCGAGACATAATGTTATGGAAAGAAGCATCCCCTTAATCTAAAAGATACGAGAATGTATTAGCCTTACCCCCATGCGCCCAACAATTCCCTCCCTAAGATCACAGCAATTTCCGTTCATCCCATAAGTTATCTGAAGAACAATGGGGCTCTGTTGTTAACCCCCGACCCAGTCATTTGTGACAGACACGTGTGGCATATGTGGACATGTGTGGCATATGTGGACATGTGTGGCATATGTGGACACGTATGGCATATGTGGACATGTGTGGCATATGTGGACACGTGTGGCATATGTGGACACGTGTGGCATATGTGGACACGTGTGGCATATGTGGACATGTGTGGCATATGTGGACAGGTGTGGCATATGTGGACACGTGTGGCATATGTGGACATGTGTGGCATATGTGGACACGTGTGGCATATGTTGACATGTGTGGCATATGTGGACATGTGTGGCATATGTGGACATGTGAAATGTGTGGCGTTAGTGAACAGGCTAAATGTGTGCTCCCTGCTCGTGTAATGATCAAGGAGGCGACATTGGCCGTAGAGCATATGTTCCGAGTCACTAGGTGCTACCTCCGTGTGTCTGTGACCTGCTTTCACCCGAAAGTCCTGCCTTCACTCAGCCCTATCTTCACTCAGCCATACCTCCAGTCAGTCATAACTCCACTCAGTCATAACTCCACTCAGCCATTACTCCACCCGACCACCCTTTGTAAACTCCATGATATCCCTAAGACCCCATGACATCCCTAAGACACAATGATATCTCCAAGACCCCATGATATCCCTAAGACCCCATGATATCCCTAAGACCCCATGATATCCCTAAGACCCCATATCCCTAAGACCCCATGATATCCCTAAGACCCCATGATATCCCTAAGACCCCATGATATCTCCAAGACCCCATGATATCCCTAAGACCCCACGATATACCTAAGACCCCAGCTTAAACATCTGAAGAAATAACAAATTGGCACGCTGGTGTCCCCGGCAGTGCCTTATATAGTGAAAATGTCAAAGGTCACCACGGCATCGATCTAAGACAAAGACCCTAACGCGACCTTAAATCCTTCATTATTTATAGAAACCGTGCGATAGCATGCCTGGGAGCCCCGGGTAAACTCGGGGAAGAGTTGAGACGGGGGTATGGGGGGGGGAGAGGGTGTATAAGCCCCCGCTGTAGTGGTTCAGTGTTTAATATGCCTAACGACATGGAACATATTTGTCTCGACTTCTCCGATACAGAGATTCTTCCGAGTCAGTGAAGCCTTCTGACAAGACCCCCCGAAGACCTGAGCGATGCGGTAAATTCCTGCAAATAACTGGACCCTGTCTTTTTAAGCTTGACCGTCCGTTTTAGAAATGCTGTGTACAGGAAAGGCCATTTCCATTATAATTGTACGTGCTTGTTTATACATGCATATATATATATATATATATATATATANTATATATATATATATATATATATTAATACAGCAAATAAATTGAAAATACACACATGGCGCATATATAATACCATTTTTTTCATTGTCGTAAAACGTTATAGAGCAGTGCTTCCCAGCCTTTTTTTTGTGCCATGCCCCATTTGATCCTTTCCAAAATTCGTATGTCCCCTATGTAGTAGTACACACATAATTTTTGACATTTGAATGGTTTTCAACACTTCAAACGCTTAATTGAAATTGAGAGCCCAGGGATTATCCTTTTTAAAATACACGTTAAATAGTAGTAGACTGTGGGTCTTTAAATTCTAGACAGCTTGTTTTCTTCGAATTGCCCCAATCAACAATCAAATTGCCCCCCCCCTGTGGGGCTTGGGCCCCACGTTGGAAACCCTGTTATAGAGTGAACAATTGATTTAAAAAATTAGGAATTATTATTATTATTATTTTTTTGCATATATGTATACAGTTATGTATAATATGTGATGACGGCATAGGTTTTCATTGACAGGCACTTGGGGTCTTGATGAATTGGCGTCACACAAACTTCGGGTTTTCCCGTTCGTTTTACGACCAAATTTTACCTGAAACAAAGATTGTAACAAACAAAACACTTCTGAAAATCCAATCTTAAAATATAAATCCATATTTTTAAAATATGTCATTTTCAAAAATGGCCTTTTAAAAAAAAACAACAACTGCGGTCTTCCTAAACTATATTCGCAAGTTCTGAATCAGACATTTGTAAATTCTTTTCCAACAGAACAAACATAATTTTTCATATTTTCTGGATATGTATTTATTTGGTTCCATTATCTTTCTACCTCATAACCGTACAAACGACCTTTGGCCTGCTCTTTTCTGTGAGGTAACGCGGCCAATTGGCCGCTGTCCGGAAGCGCTCCCACGACCCTCATTAGCAGAGATCATGGTCGAACTATGCTGGTAGAGATCATGGCCGAACTATGCTGGTAGAGATCATGGTCGAACTATGCTGGTAGAGATCATGGTCGAACTATGATGGTAGAGATCATGGCCGAACTATGCTGGTAGAGATCATGGCCGAACTATGCTGGTAGAGATCATGGTCGAACTATGCTGGTAGAGCAAGGATAAACAAATCACGTCTGCTTACATATTTCTGATATTTTTTTGTATTTTTTTAAATTTTCCTTTCCCGTGCAACACAAACTGAGATCCCTTTGGTCATGCAAAATTTGTCTCAGACATAAGTTGGAGTACGGCCAGTTAGCTGTGAAAGGTGGCGAGATGTTCGGGCGATCAAGCAGCCAATGAGGCATGACTAGGTAATTATCCATTGAAACTAGCAATGGAGCCCGTCGGGCGACCATTAACTTTTTATCAAAGATTTTTTTTTTTTTTTTTAAATGTTTGCATGTAAAAATTAATTTTTTGGAAACTGTAATACACATTTTTTGTGTGTGTGCTTCAAACCATTTCACTATTTTACCACCGTTTCACTATTTTACCACCGTTTTCACTATTTTACCACCGTTTCACTATTTTACCACCGTTTCACTATTTTACCACCGTTTTCACTATTCAGTCGCCGTTAATATGGTGTCGATTGCGTAATCTGCTACATTTTTTGGACCAGACAAACGTCCTGGTAAGTTTTAGAGCTGTGCAAACTCATAACGTCAAAATGGGCTCATAAATGCATGGCGGCGCACTACACTGTACACGGCGACATAGAGAGCAATCTTTGTACCCCACTAATGTTTATCGGGGCAATTGCAGTGCAACAAAGCGATGAATAAGATATCTTTCTCCCCTCTGGTGATACCTCAACCAAACAATCTGACACGATATAATGTTTACGCAAGGGCGCACTGGATGGATTCAAATTTTCGTTGTATCGCGGAATGTCGTAGTGAGAATGTTGACAGCTATTAGCACCGAATCAATGCGCAGGCCATCGGGCTGCCAACTCCAACGTTGGTTCCAGGGGCGCGCGTGTCGGTGGGGTGCTTGTTTGTATAAGTAACACCGCTTTGTTTCTTGTGGTGGCGAGCTCTTCCAGGAAGTATCAGCATTCTGTCGGCGGGGGGCGGCCTCGGTGCAAGTGTGGGCCATTGCATAATCTGGTGATTGCCCTGGTGCAAGTGTGGCATTAGCATTTCTGGTCATTGCCCTGGTGCAAGTGTGGCATTAACATTTCTGGTGATTGCCCTGGTGCAAGTGTGGCATTAGCATTTCTGATGATTGCGCTGGTGCAAGTGTGGCATTAGCCTTTCTGGTGATTGCCCTGGTGCAAGTGTGGCATTAGCATTTCTGGTCATTGCCCTGGTGCAAGTGTGGCATTAACATTTCTGGTGATTGCCCTGGTGCAAGTGTGGGCCGTTGCATTTCTGGTGATTGCCCTGGTGCAAGTGTGGCATTAGCATTTCTGGTGATTGCCCTGGGGCAAGTGTGGCATTAGCATTTCTGGTGATTGCCCTGGTGCAAGTGTGGGCAGTTGCATTTCTGGTGATTGCCCTGGTGCAAGTGTGGCATTAGCATTTCTGGTGATTGCCCTGGTGCAAGTGTGGCATTAGCATTTCTGATGATTGCGCTGGTGCAAGTGTGGCATTAGCATTTCTGGTGATTGCCCTGGTGCAAGTGTGGCATTAGCATTTCTGGTGATTGCCCTGGTGCAAGTGTGGGAAGTTGCATTTCTGATGATTGCCCTGGTGCAAGTGTGGCATTAGCATTTCTGATGATTGCCCTGGTGCAAGTGTGGCATTAGTCTTTCTGGTGATTGCCCTGGTGCAAGTGTGGGCCGTTGCATTTCTGGTGATTGCCCTGGTGCAAGTGTAGCATTAACATTTCTGGTGATTGCATTGGTGCAAGTGTGGGCCGTTGCATTTCTGGTGATCGCCCTAGTGCAGGTGTGGGCATTGCTTTTGTGATGCTGGACCTGGTAGTGGCCCCACTTTTAAAATCACTGCTCGACTACTTGCCCTCCTTGCAAGCATCACCGTTGCTCTAGTTGTTGCCCTGCCTGCTAGCATCACCATTGCTCTGTCGGTAACCATTGCTCGGCTGCCTGTCTCTCCAGCTTGTAGGTATCACCATTGCTCGTCTGCCTGTCTCTCCAGCTTGTAGGTATCACCATTGCTCGGCTGCCTGTCTCTCCAGCTTGTAGGTATCACCATTGCTCGGCTGCCTGTCTCTCCAGCTTGTAGGTATCACCATCGCTCGGCTGCCTGTCTCTCCAGCTTGTAGGTATCACCATTGCTCGGCTGCCTGTCTCTCCAGCTTGTAGGTATCACCATTGCTCGGCTTCTTGTCTGTCCAGCTTGTAGGTATCACCATTCCTCGGCTGCTTGTCTGTCCAGCTTGTAGGTATCACCATTGCTCAGCTGCCTGTCTCTCCAGCTTGTAGGTATCACCATTGCTCGGCTGCCTGTCTCTCCAGCTTGTAGGTATCACCATTGCTCGGCTGCCTGTCTCTCCAGCTTGTAGGTATCACCATTGCTCGGCTGCCTGTCTTTCCAGCTTGTAGGTATCACCAGAGTGCTTGAGACGCGATTGCCTCTAGTTACCACATTGCCATTATCAAAGAATTACGTGTAACCCCAAAACTTCACCGTTAATTATGACATTCTACGTCTCCGAAAACGTTAAATACCCGAATCCTGGGACGTTCTTTCTACTTTGGATAGACAAGCCTTGACAGTGGTAACAGATATTAGAATTGGATAGACAAGCCTCGACAGTGATGACAGATATTAGAATTGGATAGACAAGCCTTGACAGTGATGACAGATATTAGAATTGGATAGACAAGCCTTGACAGTGGTGACAGATATTAGAATTGGATAAACAAGCCTTGACAGTGATGACAGATATTAGAATTGGATAGACAAGCCTTGACAGTGGTGACAGATATTAGAATTGGATAGACAAGCCTTGACAGTGGTGACAGATGTTAGAATTGGATAAACAAGCCTTGACAGTGATGACAGATATTAGAATTGGATAAACAAGCCTTGACAGTGGTGACAGATATTAGAATTGGATAAACAAGCCTTGACAGTTATGACAGATCTTAGAATTGGATAAACAAGCCTTGACAGTGCTGACGTATATTGGAATTTAAAATAAAGACTAGACAACTTAAAGTCTGTTTCAGACTTTTTATTTCCAACTCCTCCCCAACTGCCGAAATTTCAGCAATTTTCAGCTTCAGTTAGTTTAGTCTGGTTGCGCCCAACCTGTGCTCCCAGGAGCCCTAAGGGCTACTCGTTGACTTCTCAGGTGCTCCGAGACCATTACGGGAAATAAAATAACACCATTAACCCGAAAGACTTGGGTGGGCCCGAGGGGCTCCCTCCACAGAAAAGTATTCCCAAATGGGCTCCGCGGGTCAAAAAGTCTGGGAACCGCCGATGGAGTCAACATGCCCCGTGGCCACCTCTGGTTTAAAATCTTTAGCTATTCCAGTAAAATGATTCATTCCTAAATGCCGTTACACAGGACCACCGACCACCGACCTTCCGTACTAGACCTCTTTTGTGTGGGATGATTGCTTAAAGTGTATACTTGCTCATTGATGCGTGACAAGCCAATATAAATACCAACAAATCCACGAATTAAATATTAATTAGGACACACAAAAAGCCGAGCGCGCCATTTAGAGAATACACACATATGCCCACGCTGATAATGAAGCGGAAATATCCATCAAACGAATTCTGGGCTAAATTTTTAAATGGTCGCCCTCGGGGGGGGGGGGGGGGGGGGGGGGGGGGGGGAGGGGGGCACAATTAATTCTGGCCGCGGGGCAAATATTAATAAATTCACTGCTCCATTAAGCGAGCGTTCCAGCGTTACTTTTCCTTAATTGCCCCCCTCCCCTACCCTCCCCCACAGCTACAGCTGCACACACCATGTGGACATTCGCTTGAGATATTTATCTAGTCACGCCCTGTGGCAGACGACCACGTCGCCTTGTCCTCTCTGGACGAATTCAATGATTGGCCTTGACCTATGTGTCTGAACCCGTGGTTTCCGTTTGAAGGAAACAAAAAAATAAATTCTGTTTTGTTTTCGATTTGAAAATTCTGTGGAACTGCGACACTGCATTGAATGAATGATTGAATGACGTCACGGGGGGGGGGAGGGGAGTAGTAGCGTCGCCGGGACTGGTCGCGGAACTCAAGGGGGGTGGCAACCCTCACAGTGGTCACCACCAGATCGAAGATCGCCAAGTTGACAAAGATCGCAGTTCCGCTCATCGCTTGAGTTGGTTCATTAACATTGACAGATATTAGGTAGATGACAAAGCAAAAAAAAGTTAAAAAAAACGGGTAGACTGGGTGGTGGTCCGCAAAGGAAATCTGGAAAAAGTCAGAGGGGAGGGGGCTGATACCTTGAGTTAACCGCACCGGGTGACACCAAATCCCAGTTGTGTCAATGGTCAGGTGGGTGGCTTCCATAGCGGTTAAAAAAAAAAATAAAAAAAAGTGGTGAACATTGAATTTGCCTTTTTTCTTTGTTTTTTTAAATTAATGATATACATTTTATTGCTACAGGGCTTCCCTAAAGTTTGGGAACATAGGCAAAAGCCCCCACCCACCCCCCCGATATCGGTCCTCCCGGGATTACGCCCCTTCAAAACGTGTGCTATCTATCCTTACGTCCATTCTTCACGTCTGCTGAGAAGTATCAGCTACGTCTTGGAAATATTTGTACATAGATGATTTGCCTACCCCCCCACCCCCCCGGCCCCCGAAACTACAATTAAGTCTGCGTGGTTTGTTCATCATCCGTAGCCATCTCCCAGTAACTATGGCCATCTCCCGGTAACTATGGCCATCTCCCGGTAACTATGGCCATCCACCGGTAACTATGGTATCTCCCGGTAACTATGGACATCTCCCGGTAACTATGGCCATCTCTCTGTAACTATGGCCATCCACCGGTAACTATGGCCATCCAACGGTAACTATGGCCATCCACCGGTAACTATGGCCATCCCCCGGTAACTATGGCCATCCCCCAGTAACTATGGCCATCCACCGGTAACTATGGCCATCCCCCGGTAACTATGGCCATCC
>CAXITT010000044.1:2053448-2098286 GCA_964033795.1 Lymnaea stagnalis | reverse complement strand
ACATCATCTCCCAGTAACTATGGCCAAGGCCCGTCAGTCCACATCATCTCCCAGTAACTATGGCCAAGGCCCGTCAGTCCACATCATCTCCCAGTAACTATGGCCAAGGCCCGTCAGTCCACATCATCTCCCAGTAACTATGGCCAAGGCCCATCAGTCTACATCATCTCCCAGTATCTATGGCCAAGGCCCATCAGTCTACACCATCTCCCAGTAACTATGGATAAGGCCCATTAGCCTATATTATCTCCCAGTAACTATTGCCAAGGCCAGTCTGCCTGCATCATCTCCCAGTAACTATGGCCAAGGCCCATCAGTCTACATCATCTCCCAAGTAACTATGGCCAAGGCCCATCAGTCTACATCATCTCCCAGTAACTATGGCCAAGGCCCATCATTCTACATCATCTCCCAAGTAACTATGGCCAAGGCCCATCAGTCTACATCATCTCCCAGTAACTATAGCCAAGGCCAATCAGTCTACATCATCTCCCAGTAACTATGACCAAGGTCCATCAGTCTACATCATCTCCCAGTAACTATGGTCAAGGCCCATCAGTCTACATCATCTCCCAGTAACTATGGTCAAGGCCCATCAATCTACATCATCTCCCAGTAACTATGGCCAAGGCCCGTCAGTCCACATCATCTCCCAGTAACTATGGCCAAGGCCCATCAGTCTACATCATCTCCCAGTAACTATGGCCAAGGCCCGTCAGTACACATCATCTCCCAGTAACTATGGCCAAGGCCCGTCAGTCCACATCATCTCCCGGTAACTATGGCCAAGGCCCATCAGTCTACATCATCTCCCAAGTAACTATGGCTAAGGCCCATCAGTCTACATCATCTCCCAGTAGCTATAGCCAAGGCCCATCAGTCTACATCATCTCCCAGTAGCTATAGCCAAGATCAGTCGGCCTGCATCATCTCCCAGTAACTATGGCCAAGGCCCGTCAGTCTACATGATCTCCCAGTAACTATGGCCAAGGCCCATCAGTCTACATCATCTCCCAGTAACTATGGCTAAGGCCCATTAGCCTATATTATCTCACAGTAACTATGGCCAAGGCCCATCAGTCTACATCATCTCCCAGTAACTATGGCCAAGGCCCATCAGTCTACATCATCTCTCAGTAACTATGGTCAAGGCCCATCAATCTACATCATCTCTCAGTAACTATGGTCAAGGCCCATCAGTCTACATCATCTCCCAGTAACTATGGTCAAGGCCCATCAGTCTACACCATCTCCCTGTAACTATGGCCAAGGCCCATCAGTCTACACCATCTCCCTGTAACTATGGCCAAGGCCCATCAGTCTACATCATCTCCCAGTAACTATGGCCAAGGCCCATCAGTCTACATCATCTCCCAGTAACTATGGCCAAGGCCCATCAGTCTACATCATCTCCCAGTAACTATGGCCAAGGCCCGTCAGTCCACATCATCTCCCAGTAACTATGGTCAAGGCCCATCAATCTACATCATCTCCCAGTAACTATGGCCAAGGCCCATCAGTCTACACCATCTCCCAGTAACTATGGTCAAGGCCCATCAATCTACATCATCTCCCAGTAACTATGGCCAAGGCCCATCAGTCTACATCATCTCCCAGTAACTATGGTCAAGGCCCATCAGTCTACATCATCTCCCAGTAACTATGGCCAAGGCCCATCAGTCTACATCATCTCCTAGTAACTATGGTCAAGGCCCATCAATCTACATCATCTCCCAGTAACTATGGCCAAGGCCCCTCAGTCTACATCATCCCCCAGTAACTATGGCAAGGCCCATCAGTCTACATCATCTCCCAGTAACTATGGTGAAGGCCCATCAATCTACATCATCTCCCTGTAACTATGGCCAAGGCCCATCAGTCTACATCATCTCCCAGTAACTATGGCCAAGGCCCATCAGTCTACATCATCTCCCAGTAACTATGGCCAAGGCCCATCAGTCTACATCATCTCCCAGTAACTATGGCCAAGGCCCATCAGTCTACATCATCTCCCAGTAACTATGGTCAAGGCCCATCAGTCTACATCATCTCCCAGTAACTATGGCCAAGGCCCATCAGTCTACATCATCTCCCAGTAACTATGGCCAAGGCCCATCAGTCTACATCATCTCCCAGTAACTATGGTCAAGGCCCATCAGTCTACATCATCTCCCTGTAACTATGGCCAAGGCCCATCAGTCTACATCATCTCCCAGTAACTATGGCCAAGGCCCATCAATCTACATCATCTCCCAGTAACTATGGCCAAGGCCCATCATTCTACATCATCTCCCAGTAGCTATAGCCAAGACCAGTCGGCCTGCATCATCTCCCAGTAACTATGGCCAAGGCCCGTCAGTCTGCATTATCTCCCAGTAACTATGGCCATGGCCCGTCAGTCTACATCATCTCCCAGTAACTATGGCCAAGGCTCATCGGCCTACATAATCTCCCGGTAACTATGGCCAATGCCCGTCGGCCTACATTATCTCCCGATAACTATGGCCAAGGCCCATCAGCCTACATGAACCTCTCTACAAAATTATCTGATACAATTCAACTAAATCCTTGTCTACAAATATGTCCTCGCTATATTAAATGCCATAAGACGGGCCTGCACAGCTCAAAATGTAAGGTGGGCCGTAATACTTAATGAAAAACTTGTGCGGGCCTAAAGATGATAGGACTGAGGGAAAGCTATTAAGAAAATAATTATAATCTAGAACATTTCGTTACTTCGCGGGCCGCCACGGGGGTGCTATCGGGTCGCATGCGGCCCGCGGGCTCTGTGCTATGCAAGCCTCCCATAAAGTATAGAGTATAATTAATAATGTAGTTGATACTTCAGCGGCGTTTTCTTCTCATCTTGTTGAACGTTTGTTTCAGGGATTCTTAATCTGTGGTCTACATACCCCCTCCCGCCCCGTTTTTTTGAGGGGGGTGGGCTGTGCTTGAAAAAAAAAAAAAGCTGCAATGCATTTCATTTGCAATTNGGCCGTAATACTTAATGAAAAACTTGTGCGGGCCTAAAGATGATAGGACTGAGGGAAAGCTATTAAGAAAATAATTATAATCTAGAACATTTCGTTACTTCGCGGGCCGCCACGGGGGTGCTATCGGGTCGCATGCGGCCCGCGGGCTCTGTGCTATGCAAGCCTCCCATAAAGTATAGAGTATAATTAATAATGTAGTTGATACTTCAGCGGCGTTTTCTTCTCATCTTGTTGAACGTTTGTTTCAGGGATTCTTAATCTGTGGTCTACATACCCCCACCCGCCCCGTTTTTTTGAGGGGGGTGGGTTGTGCTTGAAAAAAAAAAAAAAGCTGCAATGCATTTCATTTGCAATTTTATTTATATCCCTTTAAATAGTTCATTATAATAAGCGGTCTGTGGCCTTCATCCAACAAGTAAAATTGGGTCCATGGACTAAAAAAAGGTTGAGAAACCCTGCTCAATCTGGATACTTTATACCGGAAACAAATCATCCACAATCAAAATGTTACTTGGGGCCCCCCCCCCCCCCCCACATTCGGTCCCTGGGGAAATATCCTATCAAGTCCCCCCTCCCCCCCCCAGTCCCCTCCCCTGTCCACCCGACGGACACAAGACAGTTTCCTGGTTGGGTCGGGCATGTTTGTGTGTGTGTGCGGGGAGGGGGGAGGATTGGGGGGAGGGGGGAGGATTGGGGGGGGGACGAGAGGTGATTCTCAGTTACGTCCCGGCGTGTGTTGACTACGCTACAAGATAAGACCACAGCCACTACAATCAGAACCCCCCGAGTGATTAGTTTCCACGGCCATCGGTCCATCACCCAACATTATTCCTACAGTGAGCAAAGGCTCGCGGCCAATCACTTTGTCAAAATACAATTTTTGGGGACGCCCCCCCCCCCCCTCCTCGGGCTATTGTATGTTACTATCTGGAATAAACTGTTGAACGCCTGGGTACATGCTGAGAGACGCAGCCAGATGTCATGTGCTTCGTCTTGTCATATGTCTTTAGGGAATGATAAGTATGTCTTTAGGGAAGGATAATTATGTCGTTAGGAAATTATACGTATGTCTTTAGGAAATGATAAATATGTCTTTAGGGAATGATAAGTATGTCTTTAGGGAATGATAAGTATGTCTTTAGGAAATGATAAGTATGTCGTTAGGAAATTATACGTATGTCTTTAGGAAATGATAAGTATGTCTTTAGGGAATGATAAGTATGTCTTTAGGGAATGATAAGTATGTCTTTAGGAAATGATAAGTATGTCTTTAGGAAATGATAACTGATTTTAAACATCAAACACTGTGGAAATTTAGTTTCTACTTTCCAAGTGATTCTCAAATTTTAAGTTCTTCTGTGAATCTTAATCATAAATGTATTTAAAACCTATGTTTATTCTTTAGCTGATATCCATTTCTTTTTTAAAAACATAAAAAAAAAGATGATTATCATTATTTGTTTTTTTTTTTTAAAAGTTTAAAAAAATTATTATCATCATTATTGTCATCATTATTATCATTATCATCATCATTATCATCATTATTATCATCATTATTATCATCATTATTATCATCATCATTATCATCATCATTATTATCATCATTATTATTATCATCATTATTATCATTATTATTATTATTATTTGAAATTGTAGATTCCAAAGAACATTGGTACGAATGCCTATATTCCAATTCCCTACACCAGCCATGTTCTGAATGGGATTAATTCAGTCACCTCCAGTGGTCTACGTCTGCATGCCTCAATCTTGTGATTATCGGTTACATCTTGCACACTGTGTCCTCTGCAATGCACCATGGTCCACATTGGAATACACATTTAAGCACGACACCACCCCCCACCCTGCCCCCCCCCTCCCAACAAAAAAAAATGTTTCTTATAAATCCTTTATGAAATGTAAAATCGAGCAAAGCTGTGAAGCTGTGAAGCTGTGAAGCTATCAAGTTGTCTAAACATGCAAACCAGCAACGCACATTATAAGAATCCCAATTAGTGCTCACGACACCCTCATACCCGCCCACCACCCCACCTCCCCCAAAGGCTGGCCACCGCACATTTTTTTAAAACTCCCACGAACTATATTAATTTTCTAATAACCCACCCAGTTTTACCGCACAATATTTCAAAATATTAAAAAAAAAGGAAATTGAAATGAACTATGACGCAACAACAACACTTGCGATATTTATTTTTTTTAAATTAATTTTAAAAAAATTTCCCATTTAGCGCAGTTAGCGGGAATTTTATTTTCTATTCCCGTTGAAAAACGGGAAAAATGATTTTTATTTTTATTTTTTTTTTAGGGTTGGGGGTGGGGCTGAAAATTTGAGAGAGTATGTCGTCATCAGCTCCGGGTATCTATGGCAAGTTTCAATTTGATAGGTTAGCGGAAAGTGGGCCAATTAGCCGTCCGAAGACTTTGCCAGATGGTCACCAAGAAATGCGAAGTAAATGTGAAGAATGTCAAAACACATGCTAGTTAATGGATTGTTATGTTTTAAGTGTGAGTGTGTGTGTGTGTGTGTTTGTGTGTGTGTGTTGTAGAAAAAAAAGGGGCGAGGGGGGGTGGTAATCAGTCAGCCAGGACCAACCATTCCGACGAGTCACAAAAATGCGCAATTGTTAGGTTAAAATATGACCTGTTTTTTTGTTTTTTGTTGGCGCATTAACCGTTGCTGAAATTCAGGGCAGGAATTTCAGTTGTGCCTCTCTTCAAGAAAGACCATTGCTCAATTGTCATGAACACTAAGCTATAAACCAATGAACCGGACCACACTGCTCATGACGCCGATAGCGAAGAGATCAAGATCGGGTCCAGTGAACCAGCTACACTCTTTAATTCTAGAGCAGTGGTTCTTAACCTGTGTTCGATCGAACCCCAGGGGTTCGGCGGAAGTTAAAAAAAAAAAAAATCAGGAAAAAAAAATAATTAAATTTTATTTTTTCCTATTAAGAAGGGTTCGGTGGATGCGCATGTGAAACTGGTGGGTTCGGTGCCTCCAACAAGGTTAAGAACCACTGGCCTAGAGCAACGTTCTCCCAAGTGGTGGTCCGTGGACCAGCACCGGCCCGCAATCCTTAAATTGCCGGCCACGCGTGACATGAATATTTATGTGAAATAAAAATTATAATTTTCCGGCACTGGACCCTGGTTGCCATTTCTAAACGTGCGTAGCTGTCCCCAAAACTTAATATTTTGGGAACCGCTGTGCTAAAGAATTTTTTTGGATTCCCATTAAGTTTTGGGAACTGCTGTGCTAGATAATTTTTTGGATTCCTTTTAAGTTAACACCATTGTGATGCCACTTAAAGACGTCAGCGCCCCCCTGCTACCCCCCCCCCCCCCCCCCCCCCCCCCCCCCCCCCCCCCCCCCCCCCCCTGCCACCCCCCCCCCCCCGCGCGCCCCTTCTTCCCTCAGCAACGCCCCTGATCAAATATAACCCGTGGCCGCGGTTGTAGTGCCGAAGCCGTGTTCTGAATAAAGCAAAAAACTGTTATCTCAAAGCAACCCTAGATGGCAACAACTGGAACACCCACTTACGGGGAGACAATTATCAAGGGGCGACAATCTAGGTCTACAAAAAAAAAACCAACAACCAAAAAACACACAACTAAACAGAGTTATCAACACCAAAACAAACCGGAACAGGAAGCCATCTTTGTTATCTGGCCGGCCGCTAAGTGCTCAGTCAGTCTGGGCCGATTTGGCCTTTTACATGTGTGTGTGTGTGTGTGTGTTTGTTTGTCTGTGTGTGTGTTGTTTTTTTGTTGTTGTTGCGATCTCTGCAGTCAATATTTACGACCAAACGCCATTGGGATCTGTTTAGCCGGACAGTCAATAATGTCTTATATAATATGTATACTAGCTGTAGCGCGTTGTATAGTGTGAATGAGGCGTGTTGTATAGTGTCAATGAGTCGTGTTGTATAGTATGAATGAGGCGTGGTGTATAGTGTGTGTGAGGGGGGGGGGGGGGGTCGAACAACCCTGTCCGAGGGCTCGCGTAAGACAATTTGAAATCATATTTACTCTACAGAACTATGATTTGGCAACGAAAATAATTTTGTGTTTGGGGGAGGGGGCAGGGGGTCGCCACAGCACGAGGAACCGTATTCAAGGGTCGCGGCAATAAGAAGTTTGAGAACCGCAGGACTACAGCTACTTGACAAAACATGCATTCCAAGCAACGCACTTGACAAGAATTCCAATCACACACATCACACAATCCCAACCGCATTAGTGCTCAATTCTGGGGATTTTATTTTGCGTGCCTAGTGAACACAGCATTGCAACCTTCCACACGTCTCTAGATAATAATCTTGTTTGCGATACTTCTACTAAAGAGGAAGGTCGTAAATACAGTTTCTTTAACCCTCATCTACAACCAAAACAGCCACACACACAAAGAAAACCCAACAACGATCAACAGCCACAATCGCCACATGCAGGTCTGCAAAGTATTCCACACAATGTTAGACGGGACAAGGGTCATTAAGGCACTCAGGTGAGAGCAATGTTAGACGGGACGAGGGACATTAAGGGGCTCAGGTGAGAGCAATGTTAGACGGGACGAGGGACATTAAGGGGCTCAGGTGATACCAATATTAGACGGGACAAGGGTCATTAAGGCACTCAGGTGAGAGCAATGTTAGACGGGACGAGGGACATTAAGGGGCTCAGGTGATACCAATATTAGACGGGACAAGGGTCATTAAGGCACTCAGGTGAGAGCAATGTTAGACGGGTCGAGGGACATTAAGGGGCTCAGGTGATACCAATATTAGACGGGACAAGGGTCATTAAGGCGCTCAGGTGAGAGCATTGTTAAACGGAACAAGGGTCATTAAAGCGCTCAGGTGAGAGCAATGTTAGACGGGACGAGGGTCATTAAGGCACTCAGGTGAGAGCAATGTTAGACGGGACAAGGAACATTAAGGCGCTCAGGTAGGACCAATGCTAGACGGGACAAGGAACATTAAGGCGCTCAGGTGAGACCAATAGTAGACGGGACAAGGGCCATTAAGGCGCTCAGGTGATAGCATAAGAGTTTGGGAAGCACTGTTATACAATGATACACCAAGTGAAAGGCAGACCTCTCACCGAAGCTAACCCATTAAGAGGTTACCCCTGTCCAAACGTAGATACGAAGTTCTTGACTTAGCCCTACAAACCACCCCACCACACACACACCACATTTTTACAACAATCCCACAATCATCAGCCACCATCATATCTCATTTAACGTATAAACGTTTCTGCTTGGGAAGTCAATCAATCCCCCAGTACAAATCTGACGTCACGTATGGCTCTACCAGCCACTTCGTCCCGCCGTCATTTCTGTAAACACAACGTCTCGCGCGGGCCTCCATCTGAAAACACCGACGGGGGAAAAGTCCTGCCCGCTTTTAATCTCCAAACCCCGATTGTTTACGTCACGAGACAAACTGTTTATGATTGGATAGACGCATCAAAACATGGCGGCCCCCTGTGCGGAACAATCAAGTGCGGAACAATCAATAAAGTGCTACAAGCTTCTAGTTGTTGAGATTACCCCCCCCCCCGGACATGGTTATCAAACAAATTTCTGCCTGTAACATAAAAGACAGCATAATAAATATGACGTAGCGAAACCCATTATAAGAAATCTGGTCCCGATTGTAAAAAAACAACAACAAAAAAAAGGGACATAATCTGATGAATAAAACATCAATGGAAGATATTGCAAAAATGAAAAAAATACCAAAAAATAAAAAAAATGAAATAAATTAACTGCAACAAAATAATATGCACTTGTACTTCAGGTACACGACGATGAAGACAAGATTACTTGTGGAATGTGGGTTAGAGTTTGAAAAAAGAAATATCGAAAAAAATAATCATTAAAAAAAAGATATTTTGATATCGGAATAGCCATGATTTAAAACAAAAAATTATTAATTTGTTTCACTTAAATATGATTGTGAAGTCCAGAAAATTAAAGTGCACCCATCAACGGCTTTTTAAAAACAAGTTTGCGATTTCCCGAAAAGCTGTGTGTTTGGCGTGTTGGTATTTGTGTATGTGTGTCGAAGAAATTTCGTGAAATCTCTTCTTTTTTTTTTTTTATTTTATTACAAAAGGATAGAGAGTTTTTTTATTTTTTTTGGTTTTGTTTCCATCCGGTTCCAGACTAATGGAATTATTACAAAAGGATAGAGAGTTTTTTTTTTTTTTTTGGTTTTTTTTCCATCCGGTTCCAGACTAATGGAAGTCAAACTAAAATAACTCAAGGTTGTTTTGGGGAATTGGTTGTGATTGGAAGACAGAGCAGCCGACTTTTATTATTGGGCTTTTTTTTTTTTTTTTTTTGGTTTTGTTTCCATCCGGTTCCCGACTAATGGAAGTCAAACTAAAATAACTCAAGGTTGTTTTGGGGAATTGGTTTTGATTGGAAGACAGAGCAGCCGACTTTTATTATTGAGCTTTTTTTTTTTTTTTCTTTGTCATCTTCTTCTTCCGCTAGTGCGAAACGCTAAAATCTCCGTCCCTTCTCTCGTCGGAAGGGCTAAACGACAGGACCATATTATTTCAGGGTTTAAAAGACAGAGACATTTTATTGCAGGGTTTCAAGACGGAGACATTGTATTTCATCGGCGCCACGAATGTAACTTCACTTCCCACTTTACAAAAATCAACAGTTTATTCGGACGCCATTGTCTGTATGTCTTTCTTGTTTTTTTCTCCAATGTGTGACGGCGTCTCAGAGTTTCAACACTAAAATCTCGTTCCAGACCAAGTGGTTGCCATGGCGATCAATACACGTAATGGACAAATGTCTACGCATAAACCAGTCAACAAAACGCACATAACCCCCCCCCCCCATACCCCCTGCCCCCCCCCTCCAACAAACGACGATTAAAAAAGAAAAGAAAATTTTAAAGGATGAATAACTATGATAATAAATGAGGACAGACATTATTTGATGCACGCCACAAAAAAGGACGGACTTTTAATGTCTTCCTAGTGACATTGTTGCAAACACCGCACGGCTTTTAAGGGCCGGGCTCTGTAGAATCACGGGTGGGGTGATCACTTCCGGTCTCAGATGCGTTCCCTTGATTTCCCGCTTGTACGACACATAATATTCATGACGCTGTGTAGAGCTGTCTCGTACGGTTGCCGCCATCTTTCGTCAGTTTGAACACTCCGAGCGACTGGATTTAACTGTCAGCTTCTGCGGTAATTACAGCTTTTGTTGCCAATAATGAAACTCAAATAAAACTACAGGACAATTGCGGGATTTTGAAAGCGAACGTTCGCGCATACACACTTACACAAACACACACACACCCACATACACGTAAAGATATATAATGCGTATGTGTTCTCTTTCAATAAATGTAGCTGGTGTAATAATTGAATAAAAGATCATGATATTCATTTCATTGCTAGTGTAATAATTGAATGAAAGGTCATGATATTCATTTCATTGCTAGTGTAACAATTGAATAAAAGGTCATAATATCATTTCATTGCTAGTGTAATAATTGAATGAAAGGTCATGATATTCATTTCATTGCTAGTGTAATAATTGAATAAAAGGTCATGATATTCATTTCATTGCTAGTGTAATAATTGAATGAAAGGTCATGATATTAATTTCATTGCTAGTGTAATAATTGAATGAAAGGTCACGATATTAATTTCATTGCTAGTGTAATAATTGAATGAAAGATCATGATATTCATTTCATTGCTAGTGTAATAATTGAATGAAAGATCATGATATTCATTTCATTGCTAGTGTAATAATTGAATGAAAGATCATGATATTCATTTCATTGCTAGTGTAATAATTGAATGAAAGATCATGATATTCATTTCATTGCTAGTGTAATAATTGAATAAAAGGTCATGATATTCATTTCATTGCTAATGTAATAATTGAATAAAAGGTCATGATATTCATTTCATTGCTAGTGTAATAATTGAATAAAAGGTCATGATATTCATTTCATTGCTAGTGTAATAATTGAATAAAAGGTCATGATATTCATTTCATTGCTAGTGTAATAATAATAATTGAATAAAAGGTCATGATATTCATTTCATTGCTAGTGTAATAATTGAATAAAAGGTCATGATATTAATTTCATTGCTAGTGTAATAATTGAATGAAAGATCATGATATTCATTTCGTTGCTAGTGTAATAATTGAATGAAAGGTCATGATATTTATTTCATTGCTAGTGTAATAATTGAATGAAAGGTTATGATATTCATTTCATTGCTAATGTAATAATTGAATGAAAGGTCATGATATTCATTTCATAGCTAGTGTATTAATTGAATAAAAGGTTGTGAGTTTCGCTTCATTGCTAAGTGTGACCTAGCAGCTACATCACTATCGAATATGTTTGACATTCATCGCTTACTTAAGCCTTACTTAATTCTGACCAACATTTTTGTTTTAAATTTCACCCCCAGTCTTCTTGAACAGATAAGACACCCGGCCATATAGAACTCATCCCTGCACATACCTCCACCTGCAGAGCACCCACGATCGATAGCCCCACCCCCCTGACGATGTTTCAGTGACCCAATAGCGTTAAAGGGGGAGGGACAAGAAAAAGTCATCGGTTATGACGCCATAATGACTCGATGTAGCCTCGAACGCACCTGGTGACAAAACGAGGTAAGCAAACATAATTGTGTTATTAGATGGCGTGTCTCTCTGATAGTCTTTAAACCGAATTGTCTATCTCTAACTATTTCCCCTCCTCCTTCCCCCCCCCCCCCCCCCCCCACACCCCCCCCCCCCTTTTAACCCAATGGTTTTACCCCTAACTATTCCCCCCCCCCCTCCCCCCCCCCCCCAAACAAAACGCCCCCTGTCATGCAACGTTATAATTCGAGAGGATGTTCTTGGATACGCCAGCGAACCTTATTTTTTTCAACTTTAATCTATAAGCTTAACACGCAATTATTCTTTAAACAAATGTTTGTCTTTACGCGTGGCTTCTGAACAACAACTTTAATAAACTCGCCTCCTACTCAATTCGACTGCACTCTAGTGGAAAAAATAAGGACCAGAATCTTCAAACACTCATGTGGTTTGTTTGTAATCTGTGTGTCTGTTTGTTTGTTTGTTTGTTCGATGGTATCCTTCCATCTAATCCCTTGAAGATTTCCTGCAAATGTGTTCCTTTGTGCGCTGTTTGGCTAACGAGAACTCTGGTCTGTAAGGGGTTGCTCCAGGCGTGCTTCTCCCTTAGCTCCCAATTTCCATGTCTTTGTTAGGCTAAAGTCCAGATTTTCAATCAGGGGAAAAAAAAAATAAAAAAAAAAAAGGGGGGGGGGGGGTCGAGGGTGGATTCTGTAGCCCATTTTTAGAACCCGCGAGCCGTGTGCCAATATTTGGAGTAGCCCTCCTACCCCTCAACCTTTCCCCCCCCCCCACCCTCTCAATCCTCAACTCTTCGAAAGCGTCAAAGGATGTTGGTAACAATTGAGTTATCCTCCTTAGTAAATGGCGGCTCAGCCATCTACAACGTCTGGATTCGCTGATGACAACGGTGCCGCCGTAGAAGGCAAAGCTGAAATCGTCCAATTTAAATGCCACTGCTAGTTTTTTGGTGTTTTTTTTACTGTAAACCATACATCTCCCTGATCTTTCAAAGCGAGCGAGCGCGCGCACACACTAACATCCCCCACATACTCACGCACATACGTATATACACACGCACATATGTATTTATATATATATATATATTTAAATACACGTGTGTGTGCGTATGTGAGTGTGTGTGTGTGCTTACATAAACGATAAATTTGTAGTTCATGTCATCTCCTTGTAGGTCTATTAATTGCATCTCCCTGTTGGTCGTTTAATTGCATCTCCTTGTCGGTCATTACATCTCCTTGTAGGTACTTCCATTACATCTCCTGGTAGGTCCTTTCATTACATCTTCTGTAGGTCATAAACATCTCCCTGTAGGTCCTAAAATTACATCTCCTTGTAGGTCATATCATTACACCTCCTTGTTAGTCATTTCATTACACCTCTATGTAGATCATATCATTAAATCTCCCTAGATGTCATATCATTACCTCTTCTAGTAGGTCATATCATTACCTCTTCTAGTAGGTCATATCATTACATCTCCTAGTAGGTCATAACATTACATCTCCTAGTAGGTCATATCATTACATCTCCTAGTAGGTCATATCATTACATCTCCTAGTAGGTCATATCGTTACATCTCCTAGTAGGTCATATCGTTACATCTCCTAGTAGGTCATATCATTACATCTCCTAGTAGGTCATATCATTACATCTCCTAGTAGGTCATATCATTACATCTCCTAGTAGGTCATATCATTACATCTCCTAGTAGGTCATATCATTAACTCTTCTAGTAGGTCATATCATTACATCTCCTAGTAGGTCATCTCATTACATCTCCTAGTAGGTCATATCATTACATCTCCTAGTAGGTCATATTATTACATCTCCTAGTAGGTCATATCATTACATCTCCTAGTAGATCATATCATTACATCTCCTATTAGGTCATGTCATATTACATCTCTTAGTAGGTCATATCATTACATCTCCTAGTAGGTCATATCATTATATCTCCTAGTAGGTCATATCATTACATCTCCTAGTAGGTCATATCATTACATCTCCTAGTAGGTCATATCATTACATCTCCTAGTAGGTTATATCATTACCTCTTCTAGTTGGTCATATCATTACATCTCCTAGTAGGTCATATCATTACATCTCCTAGTAGGTCATATTATTACATCTCCTAGTAGGTCATATCATTACATCTCCTAGTAGGTCATATCATTACATCTCCTAGTAGGTCATATCATTACATCTCCTAGTAGGTCATATCATTACATCTCCTAGTAGGTTATATCATTATATCTCCTAGTAGGTCATATCATTAAATCTCCCTAGATGTCATATATTACATCTCCTAGTAGGTCATATTATTACATCTCCTAGTAGGTCATATCATTACATCTCCTAGTAGGTCATATCATTACATCTCCTAGTAGGTCATATCATTACACTTTCTTGTACGTTTGTCCAATCTGGACCCCCGTGTTTTCCCCTCCCTTCCAAGCAAACGTTCGATGTCCAGCTCTGACAAGCGTGAGACATTCTAAATCCAATGACAAATTATTAATCTCGCCGTTGTACACAAATCTGTATTGATCCAAGCTGTGCTGCTACACATGCGTACACCCCCCCCCCAATACCCCCCCAAACACACACACACCCTTTCTGTGTGTCATAAATGTTACACTCACGTATTGCCAATCAGTTTGCTGTGTTACCACACATGTGTATCCCCCCCCTCTTAAAATATATATAGATACATAGCTCCTCTCCGAGAATGGCGTTCCCCCGGTCCAAGACAAAGAGTTTCCGTCTGTTTGTCGGCACGTCAGAGGAAGATTAGAGATAAGTTAATGAAACTAAGTTCAGAAGAATTTGAAAAGATTGAAAACAAAAAAATTGAATCGAAATTAAGCCGGAACAGATGGAATTCAAAGACGCACTGACACAACTAATCTCCTATCCGCCCCCCCCCCCCCCCCAAAAAAAAAGAGCCCCCCCTTCCATTCAAATAGACTGATTCCAAATTATTTTCGTATTGAAACTAGACCATGCTCTTTTATATAACTCAATAACTTTTTAAGAAAATGGGATTTTTAACGGCACATCTATACTCAGCACATTATATGCACATCTATTCTCAGCACATTATATGCACATCTATTCTCAGCACATTATATACACATCTATACTCAGCACATTCTATGCACATCTATACTCAGCACATTCTATGCACATCTATACTCAGCACATTATATGCACATCTATTATCAGCACATTCTATGCACATCTATACTCAGCACATTCTATGCACATCTATACTCAGCACATTCTATGCACATCTATACTTAGCACATTCTATGCACATCTATACTCAGCACATTCTATGCACATCTATACTCAGCACATTGTATGCACATCTATACTCAGCACATTATATGCACATCTATAATCAGCAAATTATATGCACATCTATAATCAGCACATTCTATGCACATCTATACTCAGCACATTCTATGAACATCTACACTCAGCACATTACATGCACATCTATACTAAGCACATTATATACACATCTATACTCAGCACACTATCTGCAAATCTATAATCAGCACATTATTTGCACATCTATAATCAGCACATTCTATGCACATCTATACTCAGCACATTATATGCACATCTATACTCAGCACATTATATGAACATCTATAATCAGCACATTATATGCACATCTATAATCAGCACATTATATGCACATCTATACTCAGCACATTATATGCACAACTATTCTCAGCACATTATATGCACATCTATACTCAGCACATTCTATGAACATCTATACTCAGCACATTCTATGCACATCTATACTCAGCACATTATATGCACATCTATACTCAGCACATTCTATGCACATCTATACTCAGCACATTATATGAACATCTATACTCAGCACATTCTATGCACATCTATACTCAGCACATTATATGAACATCTATACTCAGCACATTCTATGCACATCTATACTCAGCACATTATATTCACATCTATACTCAGCACATTATATGTACATCTATAATCAGCAAATTATATGCACATCTATAATCAGCACATTCTATGCACATCTACGCTCAGCACATTCTATGCACATCTACACTCAGCACATTACATGCACATCTATAATCAGCAAATTAAATGCACATCTATACTCAGCACATTATATGCACATCTATAATCAGTACATACTATGCACATCTATACTCAGCACATTCTATGCACATCTATACTCAGCACATTATATGCACATCTATAATCAGCACATTCTTTGAACATTTTTAGTCAGTACCATGTATTAACATTTATACTTTACACAACATAGGAACAATCATACTCGGTACAAGATATTAACATTTATACTTAACACGATATCTGAACATTTTTGTCCCGAATCTCAATGGGCGCTTTACCACAAGCTATGACTTCTAATAGCATGAATAGCCATAATACCACACTGTGGTTATTTTGACTTTAATACCACACTGTGGTTATTTTGACGTTAATACCACACTGTGGTTATTTTGACTTTAATACCACACTGTGGTTATTTTGACTTTAATACCACACTGTGGTTATTTTGACTTATTCTTTCAGGATTAAGAAAGCATCATTTTTATTTTACTATATAGTAGAGTGCGTTCAAAATGAAATTTGAAGAAAATTTGATCTTATGAACTGAATAAAAAAAAAATCGACGAAACTTCCGTTCGATGAAATGTCCGTCTATCAAATTTCCGTCGACGAAATGTCTTTCAAACAAATTTCCGGTAAGCTACATCACTATGTACGTGGTACCTTGTTTTTCTGGCTATTTGTGCTAGACTAACAAGCCAAGGAGGCAGAGCGCTCTTTAATTACTCTACGTAATCGATGTCCAGTGAGTTCGAATTTTTAAAAATTTTTTTTAAAAATAATCGAATCCGTTCAGCCTCCAACGTTTGTATGTGAACATTCACTCTTTTGCTACTGTATGCAACGGACTAAGTCATAGTGTCCTCAACATTTTTACATTACTATTACACATTTTTTTTCTATTGGTGTGTCCATGTACAAGTGTGTATTTTTGTAACTGATTAAAAAAAATCTCATTGTGTAACACACGGCGGAAGGCGTCCACCACAACAGAATGTCAAACATCAAATGGCATTTCAGATTTAGTTGTCTGATTTAGTTGTCCCTACCTTCCTCCGGCCCCCTTCCCCCACTTTCCTAGACCCCTACCGCCCTCCGGCCCTTCCCCCACTCTCCTAGACCCCTCCCTCCCTCCGGCCCCTTTTCCCCACCTTTCCTAGACCCCTACCTCCCTCCGGCCCCATTCCCCCACTTTCCAAGGCTTAACGTACTTAATGGCGAACCAGGAGATCTTGGCAATTGGCAGGCTTTCTTTCATTAGTGGTTCCTTTATTAGTGGTTTCTTTAATAGTGGTTTCTTAATTAATGGTTTCTTTTTTTTAGTGGTTTCTTTTTATTAGTGGTTTCTTAATGAATGGTTTCTTTATTAATGCTTTCTTTATTAGTGGTTTCTTTTATTAGAGTTTTCTTTATTAGTTGTTTCTTTATTAGTGTTTTCTTTATTAGTGGTTTCTTTATTAGTGGTTTCTTTAATAGTGTTTTCTTTATTAGTGGTTTCTTTATTGGTATTTTCTTTATTAGTGGTTTCTTTATTAGTGTTTTCTTTATTAGTTGTTTCTTTTATTAGTGGTTTCTCATTATTAGTGGTTTCTTTATTAGTGTTTTCTTTATTAGTTGTTTCTTTTATTAGTGGTTTCTCATTTTTAGTGGTTTCTTTATTAGTGTTTTCTTTATTAGTGGTTTCTTTATTGGTATTTTCTTTATTAGTGGTTTCTTTATTAGTGTTTTCTATATTAGTGTTTTCTTTTATTAGTGGTTTCTCATTATTAGTGGTTTCTTTATTAGTGTTTTCTTTATTAGTTGTTTCTTTATTAGTGTTTTCTTTATTAGTGGTTTCTTTATTAGTGGTTTCTTTAATAGTGTTTTCTTTATTAGTGGTTTCTTTATTGGTATTTTCTTTATTAGTGGTTTCTTTATTAGTAGTTTCTTTATTAGTGTTTTCTTTATTAGTGGTTTCTTTATTAGTGGTTTCTTTAATAGTGTTTTCTTTATTAGTGGTTTCTTTATTGGTATTTTCTTTATTGGTATTTTCTTTATTAGTTGTTTCTTTATTAGTGTTTTCTTTATTAGTGGTTTCTTTAATAGTGGTTTCTTTATTAGTGTTTTCTTTATTAGTGGTTTCTTTATTAGTGGTTTCTTTATTAGTGTTTTCTTTATTAGTGTTTTCTTTATTAGTGGTTTCTTTATTAGTGGTTTCTTTCAAAGTGTCTGCCATACATTTAAGATGCCAATTATTGTTAAACAATATATACAACAAAGGCAGTACTGTTTAGCACGAATGAAAGCAAGTTGAAAAAAAAAAATAAACTTTCTTAAAAGTTTGTCGCCTCCACTAACGCCCCCTAACGCACAACCCTCAGCCCCCCCCCCCCCCAAATAAATAAATAAATAAATAATGTTCCTTTCCTCATGACATACCAGACGCCACATCACTAAGACCGGAGTAACGCGCAACGCCATCATTGTTAAACTGACCCTTACGTCGGAACCCATGTGTTAAGCCCATATCTCCTGATGGTCATTTTAAACACCAAGCGCATTTGGTACTCTCTAAACGAGCCCCCACAATTTGGAAAGGAGAAACATTGATTTATTTAATTTTTTTAAAAATCTATTTAAAACTTGAAACATTATGTTGCAAGTTAGCAGCCAACAGGCTTCGTTCTTCATTAGTGCGCACGTCGCCCTAATAGGGCCCTTTTCTCAGCTCTCATTCCCCATCACAATGTTCTCCTTCCCAAATAAAGCCACGCTCCAATTTCATTCGCCGGTCCGCATTCCCGCGTTTTTTATCGCCCATAAGCTATGTCCAGAATGCAGACGTTCTTTGGTCTATCTTCAAATAAAGCCGGGCAGTTTGTCCGACTGAATGGATTTCATTAGCACCATCCAGACACACATGATGGGATGTTGTCTTTACCATTTCTTTTTACACCCGGTCGGCGTAATCAGCATCTTCTACGTGTGTGTGTGTGTGTGTGTATGTCAGCTTGGCGCATGTGTTTCAATGCGGTGCGTGTGTGTGTATGATTGCGTGTGTGTGTGTATGATTGCGTGGTGTTTGCGTGTCGTAGGCTCGGCAACTGTGTCCTGGCGCTGGGTGATGTGCCTGCGTCGGTTGTCTCAGTCCTGAATGGATGCGCCTGAGTGATGGATGGATGCGTCTGAGCACAGCTGGGATGTGTCTGATGGATGGATGCGTGGCAGTGCTGGATGGCTGTGTGTTAGTGCTGGGTGGACGTGTCCGAGCGCTTTAGCGATGCGTCTGAGTGCTGGATGAATGTGTCTGAGTGCTGGATGAATGTGTCTGAGTGCTGGCTGAACTCTTAATGAGGGATGGATGTGTCGGAGGGCTTGGATGAATCGTGTCTGAATGCTGGATGGATGTGTCTTATTGCTGGAATGATGAGCCTAAGTCCTGGATGGATGTGTCTGAGTAATTTATTGATGTGGGTAAGTGCTGGAGGAATTCATCTTAGAGCTAGATGGATGTGTCTGGCTGCTGGATGGATGTGTCTCAGTGCTAGATGGATGTGTCTAAATTCTGGGTAGATGTATCTGAATCCTGTATGAACGTGTCTGGCTGATAGATGGATGTGTTTGAGTGCTGGATGGATATGTCTGGTTGCTGGATGGATGTGTCTGGCTGATAGATGGATGTGTCTGAGTCCTAGATGGATGTGTCTGGCTGATAGATGGATGTGTCCGATTTCTGGATCGATGTGTCTGAGTGTTGGATGCATATGTATGAGTGCTAGATGGCTGTTTCGCAGCAGTGCTTGTACAGGATTTCTGTGAAACTACGTGCCTGTGTTGTGGTCATATGCCGATGGGTCTGCTTTTGTAGATCCTTAAGTCTCCAGCCATCTGTAGATCTCAAATGTAGAAACGGGGGAGACTGTTGTTCGTGGCTGGCTGGCTGGCTGGCAGAATCCTCGGACTGCTAATTGGCCCATTTCTCGTCAACCTATCGAGCTGAAACTTGACACTGAAACTCGTTGCCGATGAAAACCACATTGTATCAAGTTTTTTAGCCCCACCCCCAAAATCAGTTTTTCCCAAGGAAATACATAATAAATATGACACTGGTTTCACGAAATAAAATTTCCGATAACTGCGCTAAATGAGATTCTTTTTAAAAAATAAAAACATTTGCGCTTGCATTTTTTTGTTTATTTTTTTTTTTTCTAAAATAGTTGGTGAAATAAATCTGTGGTGCAAAAGTCGGTGGGTAATTAGAATATGAATACACGATTTTTTAAAATAATAAAATACATAGAAATGATTTATACGGGGACAAACAACAACACCATTTGCTGGGTTGTCAACGGGGGTTGTTCAATATTTAATAAATTGTGTTTTAAAGATGCCAAGTATTGAAAAACTGTCGACTGTAGTAAGAGTGTATAGTGTGTACCTTACGACTTCAATGTGCAAGCCAACTCCATTCATGCCTTCTGTACTTTAAGTCGTCATTCAAAGTCATTTTTTTTTTGGGTGTAAATTCACAAACAGTTTAGGAAGACGTTACTTGCCTTAACAAGTGCAACGGTCGCCATGCAAGAACCGTCTAGCGAAATAAGTTTTGGGAACGGACGAGTGATTCGAACTACCGAATTGTCCCATTCAAAATTTGAGTATCTTCTTTTACATGTCTGTCTTATTTTCATTTTTAACTACTTGTATACGATTTTAAATGGTTATTTTTAAACATGTTTTTTTTCTTTCTAAAAATATGCAAATTAAAAAAAAAAATCTTTTCACGCCAGTTTCATGGCTTAAAAAACAAATTAAAAAAAAAAATATATATATATATTATATAAATAAAATAATTCAATTGAATTCATTCGTTTCCCCCATTTAGACATATTGTATATCTCTTAAGGAAATTTCCGAATTTCACCGAGGCCTTCATAAATATTCAGCAGTCCTGACTTCTCGCGTTTTAGATGGCAGTAAAAGGGGGAGGGGGGCAATGTGTGGTCAGCAATACAAAAAATTAAATAAAAAAACCCTTGATTTGATTGAGGCAACTCATTTTTAGGGACGGTCACGTCTTAGCATCTTATTTTGAATTTTTAAATGTCATCAACCATTTCCCCAAACTTCCTTCCACAAATTATATACATAAAATAACATATTAAAAATATAAAACACAACGAAATAATTCAGAAAAAGAAAACAAAAAATACATTTTTTTTTGCAATCCATTTTTGCGTTCTGATTACTTCTTTATTTGATTAGTCAAACATACATATGTATATATGATTATGTGTATGGTGTAGCTTCCCGCGCGTGACCTAGTGACGTATTTTATGCTGATTGTGACGCATTGCCTGGACGGTATGGTGACGCCAGTTTTAGTCGTGCGGTGCTGTGAGTGGAACCTTGTGGACGTCAGATGTGTTTCAGTTCTGCCTGATGGCGGGCTGCGCTACATTGCATGGGCTTATTATTAGATCGCAACGTTACATTTACTGTGTTCAACAACTTGAGTCGCTCCAATGTCAGCGCGACGTGTTTCAGCGTGTGAAAGAACTTAACGAGTAAACCAATCCAGAAGAACATGGGAGTTGACTTATGGGGGAAAAAAAACCCCAACAACTGATGAAATAAATCGCCTAGCTGCATCTCAATGTTGACATTGCTCAGCCTTGGCGCTACAAAACATCCGAATGTGTAAGCGGAATGTAAGGATATGGTCGAGTCTAATGGCGGGACAAAACATCCGAATGTGTAAGCGGAATGTAAGGATATTGTCGAGTCTAATGGCGGGACAAAACATCCGAATGTGTAAGCGGAATGTAAGGATATGGTCGAGTCTAATCAAAACGAAATTTTTTTTTTAATGAATAATTTTATTCAGCCAACAACCGAGATGGGATTTGTTTTTAAACCTTTGGGTTTTTAAACCTTTGGGTTTTTAAACCTTTGGGTTTTTAAACCTTTGGGTTTTTAAACCTTTGGGTTTTTAAACCTTTGGGTTTTTAAACCTTTCCACATGGGAAACAAAGAAAGCCGGAAGCCATTAGATAAAGTGAGAGTGGATGTTAAAGAAGGCCACGCACATTCAGCAGACGACCGACTTCAACGTCTTTTGGGGTTAAGGCCAGTTGCTGAATACTTCTAATGAAAACGGTTGAGTCGTCTGGAACATACTTAGAGGTCAAGTAATAATCCATTTTTTTTTTTTTTATTTTTTATTAAAATGAAATAAAGACATTTTTATAAAGACACTTTTTGTATTTAAAAAAATCCATTTCTTCATTTATTTGTACGATTATGTTTCTCCTTATATGAGGAGAGATGGTAATTTATAAAAGGAGAATGGTATTTTATTTGAGGAGATATGGTAATGTATATGAGGAGAGATGTTATTTTTATGAGATGGTAAATTATATGAACAGAGATGGTAAATTATATAGGAGAGATGCTCATTTATATGAGGAGAGATGGTAATTTATATGTGAAGAGGTTGTAATTTATATTAGGAGAATACGTAATTTATATGAGGAGAGAACATAATTTATATGAGGAGAGATGGTAATTTATATGAGGAGAGATGGTAATTTATATGAGGAGAGATGGTAATTTATATGAGGAGAGATGGTAATTTATATGAGGAGAGATGGTAATTTATATGTGGAGAGATGGTAATTTATATGAGGAGAGATGGTAATTTATATGAGGAGAGATGGTAATTTATATGAGGAGAGATGGTAATTTATATGAGGAGAGATGGTAATTTATATGAGGAGAGATGGTAATTTATATGAGGAGAGATGGTAATTTATATGAGGAGAGATGGTAATTTATATGAGGAGAGATGGTAATTTATATGAGGAGAGATGGTAATTTATATGAGGAGAGATGGTAATTTATATGAGGAGAGATGGTAATTTATATGAGGAGAGATGGTAATTTATATGAGGAGAGATGGTATATTATACAGAGGAGATGTTCACTTATATGAGGAGAGATTATAAATTATATAGGAGAGATGGTAATTTATATGTGAAGAGGTTGTAATTTATATTAGGAGAATACGTAATTTATATGAGGAGAGATGGTAATTTATATGTGAAGAGGTTGTAATTTATATTAGGAGAATACGTAATTTATATGAGGAGAGATGGTAATTTATATGAGGAGAGATGGTAATTTATATGAGGAGAGATGGTAATTTATATGTGAAGAGGTTGTAATTTATATTAGGAGAATACGTAATTTATATGAGGAGAGATGGTAATTTATATGAGGAGAGATGGTAATTTATATGAGGAGAGATGGTAATTTATATGAGGAGAGATGGTAATTTATATGAGGAGAGTTGGTAATTTATATGAGGAGAGATGGTATATTATACAGAGGAGATGTTCACTTATATGAGGAGGGATGATAAATTATATAGGAGAGATGGTAATTTATATGAGGAGAGAACGTAATTTATATGAGGAGAGATGGTAATTTATATGAGGAGGGATGGTCATTTATATGAGGAGAGATGGTCATTGATATAGCACAGGCGGTAATTGATGACGGACATAGAATCGTGTGTGATGTGGCTACAGGAGCTGACCGAACTCTTGACCAGGCGGTCCTGCTGTCAAATCATCACCTTATCGGGACAGGCCGTTGCTGGACGTCGTGGGTCACGGTTGTTGTCGATTCCTATCAGTGACGTAGCTAGGGTTAGTGGCGTCCGGAATGGGTCATCTTTGTGCATACCCCCCCCCTCTTTTTTTTCTACCAAACAAAAACCTCTATATTGACGGAAAATGCTTCCCCCCCCTCCCCAATTTGAGGAAGAAAGTGACGCCCGGGGCGTACCGACATTGGCGCACCCCCTCTTCACGCCACTAATTTATAGTAACGCCCTGGATTAAAGAAAGAAAAAAAGCAACAACAGAATTGTACAATATCCCAACCCTTCGGTGACACTCCCAGCTGCCTCCCCCCCCCCCCCNTTGTCAGTCAGATTGTCAGTCAGATTGTCAGTCAGATTGTCAGTCAGATTGTCAGTCAGATTGTCAGTCAGATTGTCAGTCAGATTGTCAGTCAGATTGTCAGTCAGATTGTCAGTCAGATTGTCAGTCAGATTGTCAGTCAGATTGTCAGTCAGATTGTCAGTCAGATTGTCAGTCAGATTGTCAGTCAGATTGTCAGTCAGATTGTCAGTCAGATTGTCAGTCAGATTGTCAGTCAGATTGTCAGTCAGATTGTCAGTCAGATTGTCAGTCAGATTGTCAGTCAGATTGTCAGTCAGATTGTCAGTCAGATTGTCAGTCAGATTGTCAGTCAGATTGTCAGTCAGATTGTCAGTCAGATTGTCAGTCAGATTGTCAGTCAGATTGTCAGTCAGATTGTCAGTCAGATTGTCAGTCAGATTGTCAGTCAGATTGTCAGTCAGATTGTCAGTCAGATTGTCAGTCAGATTGTCAGTCAGATTGTCAGTCAGATTGTCAGTCAGATTGTCAGTCAGATTGTCAGTCAGATTGTCAGTCAGATTGTCAGTCAGATTGTCAGTCAGATTGTCAGTCAGATTGTCAGTCAGATTGTCAGTCAGATTGTCAGTCAGATTGTCAGTCAGATTGTCAGTCAGATTGTCAGTCAGATTGTCAGTCAGATTGTCAGTCAGATTGTCAGTCAGATTGTCAGTCAGATTGTCAGTCAGATTGTCAGTCAGATTGTCAGTCAGATTGTCAGTCAGATTGTCAGTCAGATTGTCAGTCAGATTGTCAGTCAGATTGTCAGTCAGATTGTCAGTCAGATTGTCAGTCAGATTGTCAGTCAGATTGTCAGTCAGATTGTCAGTCAGATTGTTCGGTTAAAAAATATTTTTTTTAAAGCGTCGCCATCTAAGCCTCCTATTGTGTTTACATGAACGGCTAATTTCATTAGCGATACTAGTGCAGCGGTAGAAACACTGACCACTTTCTGACCACTTTACGGTAATAAGATCTCGCTGGGCAAGTGGGTTGGGGGGGGGGGTCGGATGGATTTGTGCTACAAATCAAACTGAAGCCAATGCCGATGACCTGAATATCCCGCAACTAAACGCTAATCATCAAATCATGCCAGACAAACTACATTTTTTTACCCCCGTGTCATGACACAAATTACACAGCATCTGACCCCGTGTCATGACACAAATTACACAGCATCTGACCCCGTGTCATGACACAAATTACACAGCATCTGACCCCGTGTCATGACACAAATTACACAGCATCTGACCCCGTGTCATGACACACATTACACAGCATCTGACCCCGTGTCATGACACACATTACACAGCATCTGACCCCGTGTCATGACACACATTACACAGCATCTGACCCCGTGTCATGACACACATGACACAGCATCTGATGGAGACAGCAAAAACACTTTCAGTACACGGTGAGGCGTTTGAACGGCACAACAGAAATGTTGACACCAGGGGAAGGAATGAAACTGACGCTGGTTCTGGGGTGAGGTGATCGTTCACAATCAAACATGTTGTTGTTTTTTGTATCCATTGTTTTTTGTACTGGCATCCAGATGGTACTTTTTTTTTTTTTTAACTACCCCCCCCCCCCCCCCCCCCAAGTCCAAATCGCCGAAACTCATTTGAAGTATAAACATGGTAAGGTAGAACCCGAAGAGAGAAATGACGCATCAACGGACATGTCGGCTAAGAAACCCTTGAACACAAATCTAGATATTGATAAATTATTTTTGGGGGGCATCCGTCCGTCACACATGTGACGATCGCTTAGAACTCACAGCTTAAGCCGTTTCCCTGGACAGAAAATGACCTCTAATCCACGTAGATGGATAACCCAAGGGAACACTATGTTGTGGATGATGGCATGTGACGATCGCTTAGAACTCACAGCATAAGCCGTTTCCCTGGACGAAAATGAGCTCTAATCCACGTAGATGGATAACCCAAGGGAACACTATGTTGTGGATGATGGCATGTGACGATCGCTTAGAACTCACAGCATAAGCCGTTTCCCTGGACAGAAAATGACCTCTATCCACGTAAATGGATAACCCAAGGGAACACTATGTTGTGGATGATGGCCTCCGCAGCGTCGCAGGAGTTGGCGGAAGTTTCACTGTTTCAATGCCCTGCCGTCTACTGGGCTCTATCCCCTGGTTTGAATTCAGTGTTCCATTCTCTTAGATGAGCTACCATCCACGATCGATTAACGGGTCCCATCCACGCAGGGTGCTGGTAGTGTTTTCAGTTTTGTTGGGGGATTGAACTACAGACCATAACTTTGAGATTGACCAAGTACCCGTAAATATATATGTATGTATATACAGGGAGACAAGCTTAGCAGATAGTTTAATGTAACCAGTAGGTGTACTGATTTACGGAACTTTCTCATGAAATCAAAGAAGTTGAGAGTATCAGGAAACGCAAAAGATAAAAAAAAATTTTTTTTAAAATACAAATCGAAAGGAGAGCTAGAAGAAATATATTTTTGCTGCAGTTTCCCCACATTGACTCACAAGTTGCCGACTAGCTTGGTTTCGCCTTTCAATTGGAAATTCAGTTCGTTCATTTGAATAGTCTAATCTGGAGAAAACCTCATTTCCAAAACAGCTCGCTATCTGTAAATAAGAAATATAGACATTTCCTTTCCCACCAAAAAAATCTTAAACATAACACTCTGTTTATATATAAATATATATATATATCTATATATGTATTTCTATATGGCATCCTACCGTCTTCAGGAGACGATTGAGCAGCTATGGAACACTTTATCAAATGGCTTTCGAGGCCGATCCTGGAATGACAGTCTCGGCTGCATTTCTCTCAGGAGAACCTTGACTCCTAATTAAATGTGGTCTTCCGTAATGCTCTTTTTATTGCAAGGGCTTCGTTTCGCGAATCTTCTGCCTTTTTGACTCCTTCATACACCGCTGTTCGCCACCTGGAACGGTGCTGAGCGATAACCTCCCATTCGTTAATTTCTATGTCGGTTTCCCTCACGCTTCTTTTGCAAAAGTCCTTAAAGCACAGCTGCGGCCGTCCAATAAATCTTGCCCATTCTGCCAGCTCTTCATACAGCAGATCATAGGGAATTACGGCATCCTTACCAGCGAAGGCGCCTCTTGCTTTGTCCTGCCACCGAACTCGCAAAATGCGACGCAGACATCTTAGGTGGCAGCTGTTGAGTTTCCGTTCACGACTGGCATATGTGGTCCACACTTCACCGCCATATAGGAGCGTACAAAGCACGCATGCCTGACAGACGCTTAGTTTTGTACTTTCAGTGGGTTCAAGATTATTCCACACCCGCTTATTCAACTTACCCATAGTTGCTACTGCTTTTGCGATCCAGATCTTCACCTCTTCGTCAAGGGAGAGTGAACTCGAACTATTGAATTCAAAGTATGTGAAATTCTAAACTACCGACAGATTATGGCCGTCAACAGATGTGTTTGGGGGGTATTGTGCTTCTTGCATCATGCCATTTGATTTCTGTAGACTTATGGTCAGTCCAAACTATTTGCATGCGCAACTAACCACTGATGAGTTTCTTCTCTCTGCAATGTTAAGGCGGCACAGTCAGCAAACAGCATTGCGTGAATTAGCACCTTTATATTTGTTGGTGTTTGCACGAAATCGGGCGATATATAACAGCCTAGTCTCCAATCTGGTATGGGTGTGTACTGCGTCATCACAGTCCCTGAAGGCAAACTTAAAGAAACATTGAGAAGAAAATAGATAAGGGCGTTGGTCCCAGTACGCAGCCTTGTTCCACTCCGCTGCTGACGTGGGGATCCCTCAGAGACCACGCCATTGAAGGTCACTGTACTGTGCATGTTTTCGTCAAATGGCCGCACGATTGTGAGCAGTCGTGGGTGACATCCAATTGTGTGCAAGATTCTGAACAGGCAGCTCCGGCTTGATAAGTTGAATATATATACACACACACACACGTTTATTTATATATATGATAGAAACAAAACCAGTACAATGGATATTAAGGACAGACGATAATACCCAGGGTTGGCGCCGCCAATAGCGGGTCTAGCTTTCACGAAGAAATAACAAAAAATAACTTCTGTATTTGGCCGAACATGTCGCCCCTCAATTCTGCAAGAAAAAAATTTCCGCACATGGAGCATCCCTTCCCCCCCCCCTCGGCCTCCCTCTTCCAATGATGGCACCCTCACCTCGTGAAAGTTAAATGGATGACCTAAGTAAAAAAAAAAATTTCCAGTCGCTTTAAACAACATAATTCATAAAAAAATTGTTTTTTTTTTTATATCTTTACTATTGGCTCCTAACTGCATCACATCACATGACCTACGACCACCAGTTAAGTATCCTTGCTTGGGGGGGGGGGGGGGGGGGGGGGGGCGGCAAGATGAGCTCTGATGGTTTCAGAGATAAGGGAGGGGTGTAAAAAACGAATCTTGTCCCCTAAGACCAAACACTCTAGCTACGCCTCTGATACAGTGTCCTCAGTCTTTGCTTGCCCTTGACATCACGAGGTCGATAATATCAATCATTATCACCCATACTATGAGATCGCCTGTGATTTCTATTGGGTGGCTACCAATCCCATTTGCATTTACACCAGGGACCGATGCTCAGAAGCGATGACGGCTCGTGTCACGGATCTGTTGATGGCTGACCCACATTTGGTTCGTTGTAAACTTTGGGATACTCCCCCACCCGTTTCTCCCCCTAATTAATGTACTTGAGCGACCCGTTTCTTGAAGACATGTTTCACGTCTTTAACCAGTCCATCAAATTATCGTTCCTGCCATTAGCGCGCCACTAGGGGTGGGGGGCGGGGGTTGCGAGCCGCTCCGGGGCAAACCCTCACGGGGTGGGGTGGGGGGTGGCACCGAACGGAAAATCACACATACACTCTAGTCGGCTTTATAACGGAATTCAATCAAATACAAGGGCGCACCACTAGAGCCGGTGCCCTACTGTAAGGTGCCACCAGAGTGGGGCGCCACCAAAGTAGGATGCCACCGTAGCAGGGTGGCGCCATAAGAGGGTGCCACCAGAGCAGGGTGTCACCAGAGCAGGATGCCACCAGACCAGGGTGTCGCCATAGTAGAGTGCCGCCAAAACAGGGTACCACCAGAGCAGTGTGTCGCCCCAGCAGACATACTCTGAGGATGACCATGGGTTAGGGCATGACACCATATGTCAAACCGCCCCTGGTGACTCCCACTTTTTTTTTAAGTGACGCCCCTGCTTCATGCAGATATGTTTTCTTTGTGTAACCCTCATATCAAATGATCCCGTTTAGCACGGTGGTCGGCGATTGATTCAAAAGTTAAAACATTTCTCCAGGTGCCTCTCGTTCCGCTCCGCGACTCCTTCAATACTTTCTCAGAAACCACAGGTGGGCAACCGGTGGCCCCCACGGGACACATGCGGCCCGCTGAAACGATAATGCGGCCTGCAAGACCTTCCAGGAACGGACTAAACCTTTTCGTCGAATATGCCAAGGCTGAAGGTTGATCTGCTAAAAGGTTTTTAATTTTATTTAAAACCCAACATTTGGTGTGTGTTTTTTTTTTTTTTTTACACAAGACCAACTGACACAATTAGAAAGAGGGGAAAAAATCTATTCCACGGTGTGATAATAATAGCTTCAAACATTAAATATAGGAAAGTCATCTTAAGAACATTATAAGCAAGAACTCTCCGATTCTTTATTCGAACAACAAACTAAAGAGTTGGAGGGACCACGCTAAGTATGTGTGTTCTCTCCCTTTATAAAGAATCTCCATTGCCTAGTTCTGCAGCTTTTCATGACAAAACTGACACGGTTATCTCCCTTTATAAAAAAAAAAATTAGTGATCTCCCTTGATCTCGAATAGATTTCATCCTTATTTTTAACAACAAAGATTTTGAAATCGAACAAAAATGTATTGCAAATAATAGCTATGGAATTAACCAAGAACAAAAATTTATTGCAAATAATAGCTATGGAACTTACCAAGAAGTCAGCGTTGGCTTGAAAATCAATGTATAAAGAATTTGGCGCTTTTTAAAATTTGAATTCCGGCCTTGACCCCCCTCCCCTCCTCCCCCCCCCCAACACGAGTGATCACATCCGATTCAAACCCTCCCCAGAGCACGCTTGGATAAATCAACCAAGAAGATACTCATCTAAAAGTGCAAGTTGTTGATGGTTGGCCAAGTTTTTAAGATGCATTTTCCGGACTCCTGACCTACCACCAAAATTTTTTTTTTTAAATATCTAAAAAAAGAAAAAAAATTTGCACGGTCTGCTAATGGCGTTAATTACCCCTGGTGGTCTGTGGGTCGGTGGCGTGTGCTCTGTAAACGGAGCGTCTGGTGTTCAAATCTCAAGTGACTACAGTTCGTTTACATTAAAAATAGATCAATTTCTCCACGGTTTGTAAAAATGGACAAATTTAGACGGGACAAAGGTGATTGTAAAAGTACATGAAGCTTCGAGTGGACACACATAACTTGTGGAACCATTTATGTTTAAATGTTTAGGAGTTATAGAGATGGGGTGAGAGGGAGAGAGGAAATATAAAGAGAGAGACAGAGGAAATATAAAGAGAGAGACAGAGAAAGTGAGAAAGAGAAAGAGGTAGATAGTTAGAAAGAGAGGCAGAGAGAGAGAAATATAGTGACGGGAGAGGGGAGGGAGAGGGAGGAGGAGATATATTATATATATAGAGAGAGACAGCCAGATAGAGAACGATACAGAGAGAGCGAGAGAGAGAAAGAGAGAGATAGAGAGAGAGAGAGAAAGTGAGAGATTGAGAGAGAGAGAGAAAGAGAGACAGAGAGAGAGAGAGAGAGAGAGAGAGAGAGAGAGAGAGAGAGAGAGAGAGAGAGAGAGAGAGAGAGAGAGAGAGAGAGAGAGAGGGAGAGAGAGAGAGAGAGAGAGAGAGAGAGAGAGAAAGGGAGAGAGAGAGGAAGAGAGAGAGACAGAGAGAGAGAGAGAGAAAGGGGGAGACAGAGAGAGAGAGAGAGAAAGGGAGAGACAGAGAGAGAGAGACAGAGAGAACGGGAGAGAGAGAGAGAGAGAGAAAGGGAGTGACAGAGAGACAGAGATAGAGAGATATATGGGATGCACCGTAGTTGTTGAGGACGCCAACAATTGATTGATTTTCTAAACTTCTCCCATTCATCAATTACATTTCCTTCACAAATCTCCGAGAACTGTGCTCACATTCTGGACCTTAACCTTACCTTGATATCAAAACCGTTTCTTCCCCTGTTCCTGCTACGAACCAACTGACAGCCCTAACTATTTATTGCATTCATCGTGCAAAGACTGTAAAACCTTTTTTTTTTTTTTGCTAAGCTTCCTAGACGACGTCACTTTTGCCAGTCAGATGAAGACTATTTAGTTTGGCTATTGAGATGGTAGACTTTCTTCCGCTAAAGACCTGGTCTCGACACTCAATGTCTTAGTAAATACACGGTAGACTTGTTCCGCTCCAGACCTTGCCCAGAGACTGACCTATAGTCTCGAAACTCAATGTCTTAGTAAATCCACGGTAGACTTGTTCCGCTCCAGACCTTGCCCAGAGACTGACCTATAGTCTCGAAACTCAATGTCTTAGTAAATCCATGGTAGACTTGTTCCGCTCCAGACCTTGCCCAGAGACTGACCTATAGTCTCGAAACTCAATGTCTTAGTAAATCCACAGAAAAACAAAACAGAAAAGACTCTGTAGAAATCGTCCAATACTCCTTGCTGACATGACACTAACGCAGTGTATGCTCATGCCGACCACTTTATTCCTTCAGACGGGATTATAAATCTATGTGACCTTCTGGTTAAGTCGCCTTCGAGCCGACCCTTCTCATGTTGGGACCAAACCATGTTGAAGATGCCGTTATAGATCTTTTCCCTATGTACTGGAAAACTGAACGTAATGGATTCTCTAAGGGAAAATTGGGGGAAAAAAAGAGGCCAGACCCCCCCCCCCAACCGGTCTCATACCATTTCAAAGGAGGTGAATACAAGATCACATCGAATGTATCCATCACGGTTCCAATGTCTTGTGCTTAATACACCAGCGAGAGCAAGAATGAACACAAATTATTTCCGACATCAGGAGCCACACCACTTGATGGAATCAAACGATTACTCTCCTACCATTGGTCATCAATTTCACTCCATTTCTATTTTATTTTATTTTATTTTTGTTAAAAATATTAATTTTACATTTTAAAAATTGAATTTCTTTTACATTGACAGTACGCACCGCAAAATTATGTCGAGAAGCACGTGTTGGTTCGGAGCAGTTTGATTTCTGTTTTTTCTTGCGCGCATTTCTTTCTGCACAGACACTGAGACGGCTGGCAGCGTGATCTGAGGTCGCATAAGTTTTAATTTAAAATAAGTTATATTATTTTGCATGGTCTGCTAAAGAAGGCATATTGCCGCAACGCCATTTTAATTGTAATGGTTTTTTTGTTTTTTAAAGCCTAAAAATATCCAGCTCCACTATTTATTTACTTCATACGACTGGAACCAAGTCCCCCTTTATAATATTCTGCTGTTAACGTGCTTTATCTCTCTTCTTCTCTATTTATATTTATTTTTGCCTATCTAAAAAGTGTGTTAAAGGTGTTCACAGTGAACCGTCCATTTTTTTTTTAAACTTACACAAACAAAAATAACACAAAAACATAAAAACCAACAAAAAACATAAAAATACAACAAAAACATAAAAACCAAAAGAAAAAAAAATGAATCCCTTGAGACAAACAATTTCGTCACTTTGAAAAAAAACAACCCACTTCAGGGTAAGGGAATGGCAGCCACCAGCCAACAGCAACCCGCCAACAGCAACACACACACACACAAGATAATGAGGTTGCAGACAACCAGCTGCAGAAGGCGGGCACACAACAACAAAAATTGAAAAAAAGATGACGCACCGCTGCGTCATCACCATTAGCCAGATTTTTCGTGTCACAACAAAACGAACGATAACTCTGGAATCCTGAGCTTTTCTAAAATGGCATTCAGAGATAATAAATAATACAAATATTTGTTCTTACTTTTGTAAATGTAAATTTTAAAAAAGGAAGGAAAAAAGGAAGATGGAGGAGAAAAGGGGGGGGGGGCAACGAATGCGGTTCTTTTTTAAAACCAGCTCTTAAAAAAAATGAATTCTGGACTACGAACAGGATTAAGTAAAATTTAAAAAAAAACAAAAAAACAATAAACAATAATCAATAGTGCTGTTGTTGAATCTCCGATTAGTATTAAAATCTTGATCGTTTGTCCATTAATTAGAGCGAGCGGGCGGTTTTTCAATTCACTGTTTAGCTAGCGGATTAAACCAACCACGTCGGCAAATATTCCTCGCGGGATCATCCGATAGAGCAAATCAACAGTGTCAACAGCAAGTTTAAGCGATCAAATGTATAGCGCAAACAAATATTCGGAAATCTCCATTGACTGGCTCCATTGGGGATATCGTTCGGATAAGGATTTTTTAAAAAATTTCCAATCCTCTTTGTAGGATGTCTAAGACATTTCGGTTCTCGCGTGTAGCAGTAATCGCGATCTGAATCATAACATGGTAAATATCTTTTTATGGCACCGGTATCAGCAAGACGAGAAAAGAAGCCCGGTTGCAAATAATGCCGTGGAAATAAAAAGGTTTTTAAGCGGTGCAAAACAGATCTGTTGAAACGCTTTGAAGCATGGGTCATGAAATGCTTACACTGGTCATTGTCAAGAAATGTCCATTATTAGACTGATCAAGAAAACCAATGAAAGTGAAACCGAAATATATATATTTTTTTTTTACAAATATGAAATATCTATTTCGATGTTCGATTTCGACAGTGATGGACACGGAACTTGATTTATTTAATTTTTTTTAAAAAAAAAAAGGCTTTTAGTATTTAAATAATTTATTATGCTTGGATAATTTGAGTCTTAGCGGAGATTTTAAACGCCACTCATTTTATCTTGAGGTTTCAAAGGCTAAGCATTTTACCTTGAGGTTTGAAAAGCTAAAAATTTTACCTTGAGGTTTGAAACGCTAAACATTTTATCTTGAGGTTTGAAACGCTAAACATTTTACCTTGAGGTTTGAAAAGCTAAACATTTTACCCTGAGGTTTGAAACGCTAAACATTTTACCTTGAGGTTTGAAAAGCTAAAAATTTTACCTTGAGGTTTGAAAAGCTAAACATTTTACCTTGAGGTTTGAAAAGCTAAACATTTTATCTTGAGGTTTGAAAAGCTAAACATTTTACCTTGAGGTTTGAAACGCTAAACATTTTACCTTGAGGTTTGAAACGCTAAACATTTTACCTTGAGGTTTGAAAAGCTAAACATTTTATCTTGAGGTTTGAAAAGCTAAACATTTTACCTTGAGGTTTGAAAAGCTAAACATTTTACCCTGAGGTTTGAAACGCTAAACATTTTACCTTGAGGTTTGAAAAGCTAAACATTTTACCCTGAGGTTTGAAACGCTAAACATTTTACCTTGAGGTTTGAAAAGCTAAACATTTTACCCTGAGGTTTGAAAAGCTAAACATTTTACCTTGAGGTTTGAAAAGCTAAACATTTTATCTTGAGGTTTGAAACGCTAAACATTTTATCTTGAGGTTTGAAAAACTAAACATTTTACCCTGAGGTTTGAAACGCTAAACATTTTACCTTGAGGTTTGAAAAGCTAAACATTTTACCCTGAGGTTTGAAACGCTAAACATTTTACCTTGAGGTTTGAAACGCTAAACATTTTACCTTGAGGTTTGAAAAGCTAAACATTTTACCTTGAGGTTTGAAAAGCTAAACATTTTACCCTGAGGTTTGAAACGCTAAACATTTTACCTTGAGGTTTGAAAAGCTAAACATTTTACCCTGAGGTTTGAAACGCTAAACATTTTACCTTGAGGTTTGAAACGCTAAACATTTTACCTTGAGGTTTGAAAAGCTAAACATTTTACCTTGAGGTTTTAAAAGCGAAACATTTTACCTTGAGGTTTGAAAAGCTAAACATTTTATCTTGGGGTTGGAAAAGCTAAACATTTTACCTTGAGGTTTGAAACGCTAAACATTTTACCTTGAGGTTTGAAACGCTAAACATTTTACCTTGCGGTTTGAAAAGCTAAACATTTTATCTTGAGGTTTGAAAAGCTAAACATTTTACCTTGAGGTTTGAAAAGCTAAACATTTTACCTTGAGGTTTGAAAAGCTAAACATTTTACCTTGAGGTTTGAAAAGCTAAGCATTTTGCCCGGAGGTTTGAAACGCTAAGCATTTTACCCTGAGGTTTCAAAGGCTAAGCATATCCCACAACAAGAAGAGGAAAAAAAAACGCCAAAACATGTTTGTAGGTGAACAGCATGACTATGAGGCTCAGAAGTGCGGTCACCACTCAGTGAGTTCATGAAGTCACCTTTCGGTCCACACGTACAATCAGAACAAAACCTTTCGATTGACTCTCTGGAGAAAATAGTGGAACACGGTTTGTGGCAGCTTGAATTAGACAGAGAAAAAACCACAAAAAACGATGAACGTTTCGGCCAATAGCCTCCTTTGGCAGACAGGACAAACGAAGAAACAACTCGACATAGAAAGTAGTTCAAAACTGAAAGTGTTCCCCGTTAATGTTGTCAATAGTGTGTCTTTTGAAACGTGTTCCACTATTTCCTTCGCACAGCTTGAACGCAGCTCTTCCTTTCTTATCATTGACTTTCTGCTAAATTTCAAAACGAATACACTGCAGAGTTGCAAAAAAGAAATAAAAAAATAAGAACCAAATTTCAGAAGCAATAATGCAAATAAAATGAGCACTTCCATGTGTCAAACAATTAGGACTGCATAAGTCTGGAAATAGGAGGTATTACAGAGTACTTCCATGTGTCAAACCACTGGGACTGCATTAGTCTGGAAATAGGAGGGGGTTAGAGAGAGATTAAAAGTTGGCTGTCTGCAAATGTAGTTATTCGAACCAAGTTTGTTTCAAGGTGATATTTTTTAATTTTATTTCCCATTTCGACATGCCTTTGTTGTATCTGCCAAGTCTGACTGACTGGTCATGTTGTATCTGCCAAGTCTGACTGTCTGGTCATGTTGTATCTGCCAAGTCTGACTGTCTGGTCATGTTTATTTGCCAAGTCTGAATGTCTGGTCATGTTGTATCTGCCAAGTTTGGCTGCCTGGTCATGTTGTATCTGCCAAGTCTGACTGTCTGGTCATGTTTATTTGCCAAGTCTGAATGTCTGGTCATGTGTTTTTTTTAAAGGTGGTTGGTGTTGGGAAGGGGTTGCGGGGGGTGGGGGGGTGGGGTGGCTAACATGTTAACAAAGAACAGACGACATCGATCGACGTGTTAGTAGCAGTGTTGTAACACACATTCATCGCAATAGACGAGCGTGTATTCTGGCCGGTCTGGGTACAACTGCTGACCAGCAGGAATACAGGTAATGGCTGGCGCGAACACCGGCACTGACCAGTACGAGTTCATAAACTGACCGGCGTGAGACATCTACTGACCATCGCGAATACAGGTACTGATCAGCACCAGTCCATCAGCTGACCAGTATGAATCTAAGTACTGACCAGCACCGATACAACTACTGACCAGCAATAAAACAATATATTTTCGCCAAACCATCATGTTCACTTTCGTTCTTTTCAGTCACAAAAATCTCCCTCCGTTATTGATTTGTGCCTTAAGTCTTTCTACACTAATGGCCAGAGTTATAGCACCGAAATCATTATATAGTTAATCATAATTAATCTAATTTTTTTTCTCCACGTAATCTGGCTTACGGTATTTTTTCTAAAGGATACTCACGATTGAACTTTGACCCGTGGTTCTTTTTTTGGGTTGTTTTTTTAAGCCATTTCTTTAAGCGTTGTCGCCACATTCTTGGTGACGGATTCGTAGCCACCCGTACACCCTATGACGCATCACGTCCAAGGAGAGCGCACAAAATTTCAAAGCTCATATTCGTTCGTTCGCTCCTTATTGGCTCTTGGCAAGGAGGCCAGGTCAAAAAGCACGATAATCATCAATACGACGCAACTGGACCCTAGCAATGTATCACACTGCAGTGGTGATATGCTGATTAATGTTGACACACTGCAGTGTTGACATGTTGACTAATGTTAAACACACAGCAGTGTTGACATGTTGACTAATGTTAAACACACACACAGCAGTGTTGACATGTTGACTAATGTTAAACACACTGCAGTGGTGACATGTTGACTAATGTTAAACACATTGCAGTGGTGACATGTTGACTAATGTTAAACACACATCAGTGTTGACATGTTGACTAATGTTAAACACACAGCAGTGGTGACATGTTGATTAATGTTAACCCAAACCATGCATACCATCGAGCAAGACACGGGGGCTAAAGCCTACCGCATAGGATCTGCATGCCGGCCCTAACTGTGAGACAACCCCCCCCCCCACCCGACCTCCTCCCTGGAGGACCGTCACTCATTAAGCTGGACTATCCGTTCCCATCCTCTTCCCCGGACCAACCGTTCCCATCCTCTTCTCCGGACCATCCATTCCCATCCTCTTCTCCGCACAATCCGTTCCCATCCTCTTCTCCGGACCATCCATTCCCATCCTTTTCTCCGGACCATCCATTCCCATTCTCTTCTCCGGACCATCCATTCCCATCCTCTTCTCCGGACCATCCATTCCCATCCTCTTCTCCGGACTAAAGCTCAACAATAGAAGTTCCAGTTAACCAACCCAGAAAATGGGGGGGGGAGGAGGGGCATTTCTGATAATTGTATCTGGCCCTATCACGCGCGTTACATGACCACGAGCGAATGGCATCGGATCAGCAGAAAGACCAGGATCGGACTAAAGCTCAACAATAGAAGTTCCAGTTAACCAACCCAGAAAATGGGGGGGGGGGAGGAGGGGCATTTCTGATAATTGTATCTGGCCCTATCACGCGCGTTACATGACCACGAGCGAATGGCGTCGGATCAACAGAAAGACCAGGAGCTCAATCTACGACCAGGAGAGACTTGAATGCAGTCCCCCCAGCCGGTCCTGCCTAATCTAATGATACCAGATCGTGGGTTCAACTAAACGTTCACCCGGTCCGTGATGTGTGCGCAGTTTAACGCATGTTAATGTGGAGCTGGCGAGTCGACAGGCGAGAAATAAATGTGTTTGTCATTCGGTGGCGTTTACTTAAGGGAAGGCAGTTTTTTAAAGAAATCAAATTGTTTTTAAAAGTGTGTCAGAACAAGGGGTTCTTAAACTTTTGCAGCGCCTCATCCCCTTTTTGAATTCAAAACATCATTTTTCACACCCATCAGGAAACAAAATACTAATAAAAATGCAAGTAACCTAAATTATCTGCATCTTTCCACACCCTCCACATCCCTTGACAATGCTTCAGAATCCGCTGGGGTGCGTGCAGTTCTGGTTAAGAATCCCTGATGGAAATGGAAAATCTTAAAAATCAAAATATCGTACTACAATTAAATTTTCAATGGTTTGAAAAATAGAGAACATTCTATTATTGGCCCTTTTGCTTTCGTGCTCCCCCCCCCCCCCCCCNCCCCAAATGGACCATTCTCTCTTTCGGGTCTGGAGCCCTAGAGGCCTTCTCAATTTATGACACCAATTCCCTTAATACAACCAAGTTATAATTCCCATCTACGTACGGCGTTATGGAGGGGGTTTGGCGTTATCAAGATTGAGCGGTCAATACCTTAGGGGGGTTAGCAAATAACAAGGCGTTGCCAACGAGTTTCTGCTTTGCCGGAACAAGATAGTTCTACCAGCACCGGAAGCATGCGTGAGTAAATCCTCAGAGCGTCGGTACCACAAACTCACTTGTGGCTTCATGGGCGCAGTGCATTCACTTAGTGCTAACAGTGTGCGCCGACTGGTTCATGAGGAAATCCACACGTCTTCCTAGCGGTTGTACCTGTGGGAGCTGTCTGCACAGCGGAGGTCGGGTTCGACTGTTAACTCTGCGCCAGGTCTCTTTCGGGCCTTCCACGGGTGTGTACGCCATATTATTGCTTTCCCAGGGAAGTGACGTTGTTCGCATCCTACACGCAAGACCACGAGAGCGCCGGCGACTTGCAAGCGTGGTTGACGCGACGCGAGGAGTGCTGTTTCCTGATCAGCATCACAGAGTTCTGGGAGACATTGGCATTTTTATATTTGAAACACCATTTATCTCAACCCCGGCTGCCATCTCATCAACGGCGCTAACTTGACGGACCGCTACTGTTGGCACTCATCAACGGCGCTAATTTGACGGACCGCTACTGTTGGCACTCATCTTAACAACAAGGGTCACCAATTAATGGCACACAAGGCCTTTGCACGTGTGAATAAAACTAATAAAATTACTATTCCTTACCTTTTCATTTTTGTTTTTGGCAGAAACGTACGTAATTCAGGCAGACTATGGTTCAAGTCGTAAAATTCGTTTATTTATTTATTTAGGCATTTTTATATAGCGCTTATTTTTATTTTAGTTAGTTTACATGTTTTTAATAATTGTAAAGCGCTTAGAGCATTAAGGTAAGCCCTATATAAAAATGCCTAAATAAATAAATAAATGTAGTTCAAGCGTTATTGCAAACGCACCATATCCATCTACGATTGTTTACTCAAAGACTCGCGTTTAGGGCCCTTGGAACGGCTAAATGCATTCCTTATTGTGAACGCGTTTACTCTACAATACATGTGGTATTTTTTTAAGCTGTTAATGAGACAATCTTTTAAGCTAATACAGCCGGGAAATCATTGACAGCCTCCCACCCCCCACCCCCCCTCCCCCCCCCCCAAAAAAAAAAAAAAAAAAAAAAAAACCCCAAAAAACCAACAACCACTCTGGCATAATCGCTAGATTCCCAGCCATTTGGCAGGGAGAATAGCTTCTAAAACATTTGGTCACGCAACAGTTTGCCGGTAATAGGTGGGGGGCTCGTTTTCACTTATGCTTTTTTTTTTTTTTTTCCAATTCACATTAACGATAGCACTGTGCCTCGTGCTGATGGCTGCGGTATTTTTGTGCTCTATTAGCTGTTTGTTTGATCGCAATGTGCTAGATTCCACATAGATCAGGATACACATCTTTTTTTTTTTTGGTTAGAGGTTGTTCTTGACATCTCTGGAGTAATGAAGCCTGGTTTTATTTTCTCCTCGGCGTAGCGCCTTGGGCTTTGATCAAGCAAACGATGGCTTAATTAACCGCACCAGACGAGCAAGGGATTAGCCAAAAAGGGTTACATGCCTTGATGAGTTTCCCATACTCTCCAAACATCGGCCTCAGATGTCTCCACCAGATCGTAAGCGTGGTGGCGTGAACTACAACAGCAACAACAAAAAAAATCTTTGGTTCTGTATTGGCGCCCTGCTTTGACAGCTACATTGAGTTCGGGAGGTGTGCCGCCTAAGCTTTACAGAACGGCTCAAATTAGATCGAACGGTGTGCCGCCTTTGGTTACAAACAACAGTCAGATCGGAAGGTGTGCCGCCTTTGGTTACAAACAACAGTCAGATCGGAAGGTGTGCCGCCTTTGGTTACAAACAACAGTCAGATCGGAAGGTGTGCCGCCTTTGGTTAGGATAACATTTAGATTGAACAGCAGGCCGCCATTGAGTTACAACAGCAGTTAGATCGGACGGGGTGCCGCCTTTACATTAGGATCACAGATTTGACAGTGTGCCACCTTTGCATTACAATAACAGTGCTATTGGGACGGTGTGCCACCACCTTTGCATTGGGTTAACGGTTAGACGGGACGATGTGCCGCCTCCACATTGCCACAACACTTTTCTTGCCCATGCCATCGAGATTATGAAAACAAAGAAACCACTGCAAGCTCTCAGCCACGAAAGCGTTGGATTAGACGTACATAAGCAAGCCGCGGAGCTGCCCCAATCGCATAAGCTGTATGTGCTGTGCTATGTTATATCCCGCCGAGACGCTGATGATGTGCTTCTCGGTTCTCTCTGGATTGTGTGTCTGTAGATTTGGGCTTTGTCTGCGACCGGACTGCATATGTTGCGTCAGCCTTCGTTCTAGCTGGACTTAGTGTGTGGAACTGTGTCCGTCTGAAACTGGACTTGACTTGTGGCGCGGAGTTCGTCTTGAGTCGGACTGTGTCTAAATTTAATTGTGTCCGTCCATATATCTGGACTTGACCTGGGCTGATGAGTTTGTCATTGAGTCGGACTGTGCCTAAATTTAATTTGTGTCCGTCTATATTTCTGGACTTCACTTGTGGTTCTGAGTTCGTCTCTAGCCGGACTGTCCCGATATTAGCAGTGGTTATGACTGTTGAGGAGAAGAGAACCGAATGTCCTGCCACTGCTTATGATTGTTGGAGAGAAGACAACCTAATCCCCTGCCACTGCTTAGGACTGTTGGAGAGAAGACAACCTAATCCCCTGCCACTGCTTAGGACTGTTGGAGAGAAGACAACCGAATCCCCTGCCAGTGAGTATGACTGTTGGAGAGAAGACAACCGAATGCCCTGCCAGTGAGTATGACTGTTGAGGAGAAGACAACCGAATGCCCCGCCAGTGTTGTATCCTTCACGAGAACAATGCACACATACTTCTATTTGTTACACGACGATGATAAAATTGTTCTGGTCTAAGACAATATTCTAAAGTTGAAACATATGACCAGTCAGTGGCGTAGACAAGAGGTGGGGGGCTGGGGGGTGAATAAACTGTCCGCCCCGAACGGCCATTTTTTCCTTACTATTGAAGAACGGCATTTCTGGCCAACTGAATGGTTCGTGGAAAGGGTGTGCGTGGGTGGGGGGGGGAGGAGGTGTACGAAAAAACTATTGGGCCACCCCCGGGTCGCACTAACCCTAGGCCAAGCCAGTGTGAACAGTATTTGGAATAGGACACACCGAACTAACTTAAAGGGCACAGGATGTACATGAAAAAAAAAAATTCTTCATCAAAATGATAAAGTTTCAGGTAATGAAAGGCGCTCCGAGAACTTGCGAGATTGTTGGGCTCTCTCGTCCTAGATCATTCTGGTTGTTATGGCAACACATTACTGCCTGTTACAAACAACGCACTCGAGCATTTTAAACGTTATATATATATATATATATATATATATATATATATATATATATATATATATATATATAAGAATCATGGCCCCTCGTATGTATACCGTAACCCCAATTTGAAGCGAAAACCCCTCCATCTGAATAAATTCGTTTGTTTTAAGCAAGCACACTTGGTCAACTCGATCGACCTCCTAAAAACTGCCCATTTAATTACGAGCCCTGGAAATGGCAATCTGGGCTAACAAGGATGAAGCCGATCTATCTATGTGCCACGCCCGATACAGTCGACGCGCCACTCGCGACGGCATGAATATACCTTGAAATGCATTTAGCGCGAGCTCTTACGTCTCCAACGTAATTTGAGCCTCTCCACGGGCGAGAGAGGGAGAGAGAGAGAGAGAGAACCACCCTTATTAATAAACACTATATGTTTTTGCTGCGGCCTCCCAAATGTAATATCGGGTTCAAGTGATGGCTCTCATCCGGTGGTCGGGGGAAAAAAAATTGCACAGCAGCGGAACTACGACTTGCATGACTGGGAGACGATGGAGTCTTCATCTTGCCGTTTGTGCAAATCAAATCCGGCGATGAGAAAACGTGTTTCAGCTGTTGTTCATTATATAAACATTGTTTTTTGTATGTGTGTGTGTGCCAAATCAAGTCAGTGAAATGTCATCATGGTCATCAAATGTCATCATGTCAGCAAATGTCATCATGGTCATCAAATGTCACCATGGTCATCAAATGTCACCATGGTTATCAGATGTCACCATGGTCATCAGATGTCATCATGTTTATCAAAGGTCATCATGGTCATCAAATGTCATCATGATCATCATAGTCATCATAGTCATCAAATGTCATCATAGTCATCAAATGTCATCATAGTCATCAAATGTCATCATATCCATCAAATGTCATCATAGTCATCAAATGTCATCATAGTCATCAAATGTAATCATGGTCATCAAATGCCATCATAGTCATCAAATGTCATCAAATGTCATCAAATGTCATCAAATGTCATCATAGTCATCAAATGTCATCATAGTCATCAAATGTCATCATAGTCATCAAATGTCATCATAGTCATCAAGTTGCAGTTAAATATACAGCATAAAAGTTCCTTGAAATTTCTATGTAAATGTAATCCTTATCTCGATACCGACTCAGGTCCCGATAAAACCACCGACTCTGATCTCGATACCACCAGTGAAACTGCTCTCGATACCACCAGCGACTCTGATATCATTACCACCACCGACTCTGATCTCGATACCACCACCGACTCTGATCTCAATACCACCAGTGACTCTGATCTCGATACCACCACCGATTCTGCTCTCGATAATCGATACCACCACCGACTCTGATCTCGATACCAACACAAACTCTGAGCTCGATACCAAAACCGCCACCCGACTCCAGCCGAAGATGCCCCCCGAGTTGATCCACCCCCTCCGTCCGTCATCGGGCATACAACAGCCTGATGTAAAAAGCCCGCGCCCAGCAAGACCTGTGCCATCTCGCGTTCTCCACTCATTAACGTAATGGATCGCTTGTATCGGTCGTGATGTGACCTCTGACCGATCCGGTCCGGCCACCTGACAAGTGTGCAATCGGCCAAGTATACACCCGTTTTATTGACCAGTTATTTACGCTTTTCGGACGAGCCCCAGACCCCCTCCCACCGGCCTCCCTGTACCCGTAATGCTCAGCAACCGGAAGTGATGTGATGCAAGTAGGAATAGATAAGAAAGAATAAAAAAAAGCACAATTGATGAGAGGTTTTGTATAAATAACTTGTTTTTGTTTTTGTTTTTTTTAGGATTAGTTTAAATGTTAGTATAAGTAATAGAGAACGTGACAATTTTAGCATTGAAGTTTAATTTTGCATCCATTGTATCTGTTAAAAATTGTATGTTCTTTTTGTTTATATCGGAGCAAGGCCGGTTTTGGGTTAAAACTTAAGAACGGCTGGTTGTGGGTTAAAACATGAGCATGGCTGGTTGTGGGTTAAAACTTGAGCAACGATGGTTGTGGCTTTAAACTTGAGCAAGGATGGTTGTGGGTTAAAACTTGAGCAAGGATGGTTGTGGGTTAAAACTTGAGCAACGATGGTTGTGGCTTTAAACTTGAGCAAGGATGGTTGTGGGTTAAAACTTGAGCAACGATGGTTGTGGGTTAAAACTTTAGGGTTGAAAATGAATTTCATTGCTATGGATATCGCTATATCCAGACTGAGGATTAAGGCTGTATGAATTTACAAGCGTGCCCCCCCCCCCTTTTTTTCAATCGATTACCAAATCTAAATGATCACTTATTAAGTAATTATTGTCTCTAACAGAGTTCACGTATTGTTGATTTCTACGCTAGATAAATAATTTAGATGTCTTATGTTTAAATTGTTATAATTGTAAAATGTGTCTATTTGTGTCCGGAAAATGAATATTTACAATGTAATATAAAAAAAACCAAAATAACATTGATATCCATTTATTTGTATCAATAAAGCTTCTTATCTCATCTTATCTTATTTTATTAATTAAGTTTCCAAGTTCCAAAAAAAAAAAAAATTTAAAGCAACAACAACAACAAAAATAATAGAATAAACCTTGCACCATTAAAAGTAAGCGATTCAAGACACTTCATTTAACCGCTCCAAGAAGCCAACTCTTGATATGAACCCAACAATTTCTTTCACCACAGCACATAACTGTGGTAGGTCATCAAACAAAAAAACTGTGGTTAGGTCATCAAACTTGCAGGTCAGCGATTGCATGCGACATAAAATCGAGGCTTAGGCGTTCAATAAACGAGTGAGTGAAAAAATCTCCCTCACACCAGCGCACCAAGCAGGTGGACTATTCTTACGATAAGGGCGGGGTGAGGTCTGACGGGATATATATATGTTATATATATATAGTTATATAGTTATATATATATATATGTTATCTATATATATATATATA
>CAXITT010000044.1:2016335-2030389 GCA_964033795.1 Lymnaea stagnalis | reverse complement strand
AAAAACCGTGACCTTGAAAGTGATTGTTAGACGTTTGCATCCCCCCCCCACCCCCCCCCCCCCCTTTTTCCCCTTTTTTCTAATAGGATGAGTATTTAACGATTCTTTTTCTTCTTTTAATTGACGTCACGTTGACATTCTAGCAGGAATGTTTGAGAACCCTCTCACAGTCTCTCATCGTTTGGCCGTCTTCTCTTAGCGTTCAGTTTAAGTGGGTCATGATGTAATGGTCGTCTTCGGTTGTTCCACCACAAGACGTGTCTCGGGTTGTTCCACCACAAGACGTGTCTCGGGTTGTTCCACCACAAGACGTGTCTCGGGTTGTTCCACCACAAGACTGTCTTGGGTTGTTCCACCACAAGACGTGTCTCAGGTTGCTCCACCACAAGACGTGTCTCGGGTTGTTCCACCACAAGACGTGTCTCGGGTTGTTCCACCACAAGACTGTCTTGGGTTGTTCCACCACAAGACGTGTCTCAGGTTGCTCCACCACATGACGTGTCTCGGGTTGTTCCACCACAAGACGTGTTTCGGGTTGTTCCACCACAAGACGTGTCTCGTGTTGTTCCACCACAAGACGTGTCTCGTGTTGTGCCACCACAAGACGTGCATCGGGTTGTTCCACCACAAGACTGTCTTGGCTTGTTCCACCACAAGATGTGCCTTGGCTTGTTCCACCACAAGATGTGTCTTCGCTTGTTGCGTCTTGGCTTGTTGCGACTTGGGTTGTTCCAACATTAGACGTGTCTTAGGTTGTTGTGTCTTGGGTTGTTCCAACACAAGTCTTGTCTTGGGTTGTTCAACCACAAGATGTGTCTTGGCTTGTTGTGTCTTGCTTTGTTGTGTCTTGGCTTGTTGCGTCTTGGGTTGTTCCAACATTAGACATGTCTTAGGTTGTTGTGTCTTGGGTTGTTCCAACGCAAGTCTTGTTTTGGGTTGTTCAACCGCAAGACTTGTCTTGGGTTGTTGTGTATTGGGTTGTTCAACCGCAAGACGCGTCTTGGGTTGTTGTGTCTAGGGTTGTTGTGTCTTGGGTTGTTGTGTCTTGGTTGTTACTTGGGTTGTTCCACAAGACGTGTTTGTCGGAAATTCTTTGTTGACTGTGTGGTGGTGTACTGATCTGTCGATTGATATTCTTAATATAATGTACGCCATTAGACAACCATGTGATCTTGTGAAGTTGGCAGTGGCGTAGCTGGCGAGGAGGAGGTGGTCCAGGGGTCTGCATCCGCCCCCCCCCCTCTTCTCTGCTGGCTTAAAAAAATGTATACGTTTTATAAAGCAGTATGGCATAGCCGTATATTGGGCTCAAAATATGGCTACGGTTGGACCCACACCCTGTCAAACAAATGCACCTCTCCCCCTCTTCTCTGATGGCTTAAAAAAATGTATACGTTTTATAAAGCAGTATGGCATAGCCGTATATTGGGCTCAAAATATGGCTACGGTTGGACCCACACCCTGTCAAACAAATGCACCTCTCCCCCGCCCCTCCCCCCCCCCCACCAGTAACATCAGCCACAGACGAGACGGCGTAACTATTTCAATACTGGTTGATATTTCGTTAAATATATATGAAAGAATAATGATTTTATTCGAAACTACGCTGAAAAGCTATCCTCATTACTGATGTTTAAGTCATTGCAATGTAATGAACAAAAGTAGTCCTGAAATGATAACATTGCTTCACTCGTAGTGAGGCTGTCAATCTCAACTGAAACCATGTTGGGAATTTCAGAGCTCTGATGTTGGCAACTAAAGGGTGCTTCACAGGGAAACTAAAGGGTGCTTCACAGTGTAAGAGTACAGTTTTACTTCAGGGTGGAGAGGAGACATGACGAATTGATACATGGGGTACAAGAATTGTTCACATCACGGCTTTGGAAGACAAAAAATTGTTCACATCACGGCTTTGGCAGACCAAAGAATCGTTCAAATCACGGCTTCGACAAACCAAAGAATTGTTCAAATCACGGCTTCGACAAACCAAAGAATTGTTCAAATCAAGGCTTCGACAAACCAAAGAATTGTTCAAATCACGGCTTCGACAAACCAAAGAATTGTTCAAATCACGGCTTCGACAAACCAAAGAATTGTTCAAATCACGGCTTCGACAAACCAAAGAATCGTTCAAATCACGGCTTCGACAAACCAAAGAATTGTTCAAATCACGGCTTCGACAAACCAAAGAATCGTTCAAATCACGGCTTCGACAAACCAAAGAATCGTTCAAATCACGGCTTCGACAAACCAAAGAATTGTTCAAATCACGGCTTTGGCAGACCAAAGAATCGTTCAAATCACGGCTTTGGCAGACCAAAGAATTGTTCAAATCACGGCTTTGACAGACTAAAGAATTGTTCAAATCACGGCTTTGACAGACTAAAGAATTGTTCAAATCACGGCTTTGACAGACCAAAGAATTGTTCAAATCACGACTTTGACAGACTTAAGAATTGTTCAAATCACGGCTTTGACAGACTTAATAATTGTTCAAATCACGGCTGTCACAGTTTGCACAACATCATAACAGAGCAATTGCTCCGCGCCAAGTAATGTCTCGACAGACCATGAAGCTCAAACGGCAAAACCCTCCGGCAACCGGTGCCAGACACCATTAGGTAAACCGTTACCTGGAGCCGTCACGGCCAGGAGAGCGGCGGCCGGTGAAGGAAGGTCTGGACACATATCCCCTGAGCCAGATTCAAAGACCTTGGGACGCGCTCGCTGGATAGCTCTTGCCGATGTCCAGGACGGGGACGACAGACAAAGTGAAATCTCTTTAAACAACCCGGTTTCTTCAGCGTGCGGCCAAGACGAGCGCGCTCTGTCGGTTTTTGACGGTGACCTGAAAGAAATTGCAGACGAGACGAAGTTGCCTTACGCTTGAATAAAGACAGATTTCTGTGTGAAATCGGCAGAGCGCGACCCTATCCCATTAATCAAACAAACAAAATGAAGCGTTCCAAACGTGTCGCAGCCTTACGGAAGTTTGCGCACCACAGTAAGAGTTGGTTTGCACACCACGGTATGAGTTGTTTTGCGCACCACGGTAAGAGTTGCGTTGCGCACCACGGAAAGATTTGGTTTGCGCACCACAAGAAGTCGTGGTTTGCGCATCACGTTAAGACGTGGTTTGCGCACCACAGTAAGACGTGGTTTGCGCATCACGGTAAGACGTGATTTGCGCACCACGAAAGTGGTTGGTTTGCGCACCACAGTAAGAGTTGTTTTGCACACCACGGTAAGAGTTGGTTTGCGCACCACAGTAAGAGTTGGTTTGCGCACCATGGTAAGAGTTGGTTTGCGCACCACAATAAGAATTGGTTTGCGCACCACGGTAGGAGTTGACCCGCCTGTGTAATGTTTACGTCATTAGCGACACCGGGAGGGGGGGGGGTGTTGTTTCAGGTCATTGTTAGAAAAGGTCTAGGCGAAACAGTTTAATTCTTAATGAGTTAATTGGTTTAATGGTTAAAGCGGCAAATCAACTGGAAATTACAACGTTCAACTGAATGGACAGTACGGACATTGCCAGGCTGTCCGGTGGAATTAACACAAACGAAATCGCCGGGCTTTGATTTTCCTTTTATGTTTGTTCAAATACTCATAATTGCGCACATACACACAAATGATGTAATGCTTTAATCTTAATCAAGCCATCAGACAAATTAGAACAGTTGTGTTTAGTTTCCAATCCATGCCAATGTTGATGCTTGCACGGTTCTCAAACATTTACATTATTTTGGAAAGGGCCCGAGGGGAAAAAACAAAAATGGGACACTAAATTTGCGCAGACATTTGAACCTAAAGTTAGAGAAGCTTCTAGAGATGGGAATAGTTTGAACTTTATTCCCTCCACTAACTCAGCACCTTTACACTGCTCGCCGTGATCTCTAAACCATGGGGGAGTTTTCAGGTCTTTAACATGACAAGATGAACACTCGTTTCTGCCGTCAATCAAATGACGCTGATTATTAAATACTAACCCCCCCACACACACACGTTTAATATGTGTTTTGAACTTCATTGAACACATATTGTGTGCATATTGTGTGCATATTGTATGCATATTGTGTGCATGTTGTATGCATGTTGTTTGCATGTTGTGTGCATGTTGTGTGCATATTGTGTGTATGTTGTATGCATGTTGTATGCATGTTATGTGCATGTTGTATGCATGTTGTGTGCATGTTGTATGCATGTTGTGTACATGTTGTATGCATGTTGTGTGCATGTTGTATGCATGTTGTGTGCATGTTGTGTGCATCTTTCCGTCCCACAGAGACGACGGCGTGTGGTTACTTGAGGACATTTATAAGGTATGTGGTTTTTGTCATGAGGAATAAGTTGGTGTCCACTGAGCAGATCCCTTCCCCCCCCCCTTTACCTCTACGACGCTGATATTTACTCAGCAGATCTCCGACTTGACGAAACTGGTGTCCATCGAGCAGATTCCCACCCCCCCCCCCACCCCTTTTTTTTCTTTTCTCCAAGCATCTGGGATTCACTTAGAAGATCTCCCACTCCACGAATTCCCTCCCCCCCCCCCTTTACCGCTACGACGCTGATATTTACTCAGCAGATCTCCGACTTGACGAAACTGGTGTCCATCGAGCCGATTCCCCCCCCCCCCCCCACCCCTTTTTTTTCTTTTCTCCAAGCATCTGGGATTCACTTAGAAGATCTCCCACTCCACGAAGCTGATGTCCACTGAGCAGATCCCCCCATTCCAAGACGCTAGTGTTCACAGAGCAGATTCCCCCATTCCAAGACGCTAGTGTTCACAGAGCAGATCCCCCCAATTCCAAGACGCTAGTGTTCACAGAGCAGATCCCCCCATTCCAAGACGCTAGTGTTCACAGAGCAGATCCCCGACTACACGAAGCTGGTCTGTGCCACTGTGCCCTGTCTGCCAGTCAGTTGTTGCCATTGTACCCCGTCTGCCAGTCAGTCAGTGCCACTGTACCCCGTCTGCCAGTCGGTCTGTACCACTGTATCCCGTCTGCCAGTCGGTCTGTACCACTGTATCCCGTCTGCCAGTCGGTCTGTACCACTATACCCCTTCTGCCAGTCGGTCTGTTCCACTGTACCCCGTCTGCCAGTCGGTCTGTACCACTATTCCCCGTCTGCCAGTCGGCCTGTGCGACTGCTCGTGGGCATCCAATTGATCTGTCCAGTGGGCATTTCTCACTTAACGCCAGCAATATACAAACCTATTTACCTCCGTCCGTTCCACGTATCCGCCTGACCTATCCACCCCCCCCCCTTTTTAACACGCACCACTCCCCCTCCCCCCATAAAACAAAACAATAACTCATAAGCGTAATGTCCCCAGTCCGGTGGGCGCTTGGGCTGACGAGCCAATCCACGAGCCACCATTCGTGGGCATCCAATTGATCTGTCCAGTGGGCATTTCTCACTTAACGCCAGCAATATACAAACCTATTTACCTCCGTCCGTTCCACGTATCCGCCTGACCTATCCCCCCCCCCCCCTTTTTAACACGCACCACTCCCCCTCCCCCCATAAAACAAAACAATAACTCATAAGCGTAATGTCCCCAGTCCGGTGGGCGCTGGGGCTGACGAGCCAATCCACGAGCCACCACATCACACCCACACGACACCCACATCCCAGCCACACGGAGAGCAACTTAATGCACTCGACGAGACTGAATGGGATCTGGCTGGCTTGCGTTCCGCATGTGCTCTGTCTCCTCCGAGCAGTTGGGGGACATAGACATGATAGGGACGTCCCCGGAGATAGGTAGGCGGAAGCCGCTTCCATGATAACAAGCTTGACCGGAAGGGGGTGGGGGGGGCGAAATATGTGCTTGGAAATTAGAGTGGGACAGAATGATTGACACGTGTTGCTGACGTGCGTCAATGTGGGCGGTGATGTGGCTGGAAGGCTGAGTGGTCATGTGAAAGGATGGGGACGAAATGGACATTTCTAAGACTAATTTTAACATTATTTCAAAAGATTTTTTAATAGGATAATGCAGAATGTAATTTATGGTTGGCATGTCTAATAAATATTTTTATCGAAAATCTTTCCTGTTCCAAGTTTTTAAATAGCTTTTAAAAAGTTAGTTTATGAATATTTTAAAAAAAAAATATTCTCCTGGCATTTCAACGACATATTTAAATTTGAGTCTACAATCGTACATCTTTTTTTCTCTATTGAATCAATATTCCAAGCCCAAGGCGAAAATACAGACAACAAAACATGAGAGGTCATTGTCATGAAGTTCTTCTTCCGCAAAGTAAAATTATTCAACTTCTCTACTCAGAGCCACTTAGGGAAATCATTACATGTTGATGCTGTTGATACTTGCACGTTGTACTCTACTGATTTAAAAATCACGGTGCTGACACACCAAACACCATGGTTTACAGGTGTTGATCTGACACTGCCAACACCAAAGTTTACAGGTGTTGATCTGACACTGCCAACACCAAGGTTTACAGGTGTTGATCTGACACTGCCAACACCAAGGTTTACAGATGTTGATCTGACACTGCCAACACCAAGGTTTACAGGTGTTGATCTGACACTGCCAACACCAAGGTTTACAGGTGTTGATCTGACACTGCCAACACCAAGGTTTACAGGTGTTGATCTGACACTGCCAACACCAAGGTTTACAGGTGTTGATCTGACACTGCCAACACCAAGGTTTACAGGTGTTGATCTGACACTGCCAACACCAAGGTATACAGGTGTTGATATGACACTGCCAACACCAAGGTTTACAGGTGTTGATCTGACACTGCCACCACCAAGGTTTACATGTGTTTATTTTACACTGCCAAAATCAAGGTTTACAGGTGTTGATCTGACAGTGCCAACACCAAGGTTTACAGGTGTTGATCTGACACTGCCAACACCATGGTTTACAGGTGTTGATCTGACACTGCCAACACCAAGGTTTACAGGTGTTGATCTGACACTGCCACCACCAAGGTTTACAGTTGTTGATCTGACACTGCCAACACGAAGGTTTAAAGGTGTTGATCTGACACTGCAAACACAAAGGTTTACAGGTGTTGATCTGACACTGCCAACACCAAGGTTTACAGGTGTTGATCTGACACTGCCACCACCAAGGTTTACATGTGTTTATTTTACACTGCCAAAATCAAGGTTTACAGGTGTTGATCTGACACTGCCAACACCAAGGTTTACAGGTGTTGATCTGACACTGCCAACACCAAGGTTTACATGTGTTGATCTGACACTGCCAACACCAAGGTTTACAGGTGTTGATCTGACACTGCCAACCCCAAGGTTTACAGGTGTTGATCTGACAGTGCCAACACCAAGGTTTGCAGGTGTTGATCTGACACTGCCAACACCAAGGTTTACAGGTGTTGATCTGACAGTGCCAACACCAAGGTTTGCAGGTGTTGATCTGACACTGCCAACACCAAGGTTTACAGGTGTTGATCTGACACTGCCAACACCAAGGTTTACAGGTGTTGATCTGACACTGCCAACACCAAGGTTTACAGGTGTTGATCTGACAGTGCCAACACCAAGGTTTAAAGGTGTTGATTGATTTTCTTGTTTTTAAAGGAATTTAATGAACACTTTTTTTTTCTTCCATCTTTAGATACAATACGTCTCCAGAAGACTTATCGTGGTCAGTCAAGACTCGCATGGGTCTAGCGTTGAGGTCAGTAAAGACTTAAACAAATCTACCAGCGGTCACTTTGGGCTTCAACTTTTCTAACACGGGTCACTGAGGCTCTGGACAAGAATCTTAGTGGTCACTCTAGGCTTAGTCAAGAATACCCCGAGGTCAACCAAGGCTTACATCACAATCATACTGTAAGTACACACTTGGCAAAACCTTGGCGCGGTCGCATGTTTCCTTACCGGGGACGAGTGGTTCTCAGCTCTTGTTTTTCCAGGGTGTCTTTAAGCTAGGAAAAATGAACCGTTCGCGCAAGATATACTAATCTGGTTTTGTATCAAATTAGTTTTTAGACATTTGTGTAGGTAGATGTGCGGACAGACGTGAAGGTAGATGTGTGGACAAATGTATAGGTAGATGTGTGGACATATGTGTAGGTAGATGTGTGGACATGTGTAGGTAGATGTGTGGACATATGTGTAGGTAGATGTGTGGACATATGTGTAGGTAGATGTGTGGAAAGATGTGGAAAGATGTGTGGAAAGATGTATAGAAAGATGAGTAGGTAGTTGTGAGGACAGATGTGTAGGTAGATGTGTAGACAGATGAGTAGGTAGATGTGTAGACATATTTGTAGGTAGATATGTGGGCAGATGTATATGTAGATGTGTATAAAGATGTGTAAGTAGATGTGTAGACAGATGTGGCGGTAAATCTGTAGACAGATGTGTCTGCAATGCCTGATAGGTGTAACAATCTGTTAGGCCCTAGACCCAATGGAAGGGAGTCCCGTCCCTCGCCTCTAAACCACAGCGCTTGCTTAACCCCTCATCGCACCAAACACACATTTTCCTCATAGCCCGCTCTAAGAACTGAGTACTTTCTGGACCTAAACATCATACTAACGCTTATAAACTCAATTTACTTTCCTAACAGGCATCACTTTCTGAGCGTGTCCCCACAAACAGACACTCACCGAACCCGATCATCATGGAGCACTTTCTGAACTTGCCCAACTAGTAGCAATTTCTGAACTTGCCCAACTAGTAGCAATTTCTGAACTTGCCCAACTAGTAGCAATTTCTGAACTTGCCCAACTAGTAGCACTTTCTGAACTTGCCCAACTCGTAGTTATTTCTGAACTTGCCCAACTAGTAGCAATTTCTGAACTTGCCCAACTCGTAGCAATTTCTGAACTTGCCCACTAGTTGCATTTTCTGAACTTTCCCAACTAGTAGCACTTTCTGAACTTGCCCAACTAGTAGCACTTTCTGAACTTGCCCAACTAGTAGCACTTTCTGAACTTGCCCAACTAGTAGCACTTTCTGAACTTGCCCAACTAGTAGCACTTTCTGAACTTGCCCAACTAGTAGCACATTCTGAACTTTCCCAACTAGTAGCACTTTCTGAACTTGCCCAACTAGTAGCACTTTCTGAACTTGCCCAACTAGTAGCACTTTCTGAACTTGCCCAACTAGTAGCACATTCTGAACGAGCCCCACTATGAGCACTTTCTGAAAGTGCACATGAAAGTAGCACTTTGTGAAATTGCACATAAAATGAGCACTTTGTGAAATTGCACATCAAGTTAGCACATTCTGAAATTGCACATCAATTCACCTCTTTGTGACATTGCACATGAAATTAGCACTTTGTGACATTGCACATGAAATTAGCACTTTGTGACATTGCACATGAAATTAGCACTTTGTGACATTGCACATGAAATTAGCACTTTGTGACATTGCACATGAAATTAGCACTTTGTGACATTGCACATGAAATTAGCACTTTGTGACATTGCATCCCCCCGGACGGAATGTCCAGACAGTAGATAAAAAAGTTATCGCATCAGAACAATATCTATATATTTTTTTAAACGGTCAGTTTTCGACATATTCTTTGAAACTCACGTCTGCTATTCTCGGGAGAAAATCACAAGAGCTGGCAACTAGCCGGCTCCAATCGTTTGCTTTTTGGACGCAGTTCCAACGTTTGTACCGGTAGGAGAGGCATTGTGTCCTAAGAACATTCTCCAGTTGTTGTTTTTTTGTGTTTTCCATCGTACTTAAAGACTGTAGGGCAGCGGTTCTCAACCTGTCGGGCGCGACCCCTTTGGGGGTCGCGGGACCCTTTTCCAGGGGTCGCCTAAGACCATCTGAAAAAACTTATCCTTACAGCTATGAAGTAGCAACGAAATTAATTGGGTGGCTGGGGGGTCGCCACGACACGAGAAACTGTATTAAAGGGTCGCGGCACTAGAAAGGTTGAGAACCACTGCTGTAGGGTAATGTTTCATCACCGTCTGCTCAGTTCTCATCTCCTACAATTGTAACTGCTTTCTGTTAAAAATATAATGTCTTTGTGAGCGTCAGAGAGTTCTTTACAAAGGTCATTAGGAAGCAAAAAAAAAAAAAAAAAAAAGGAATAAGCCTGGTTGGTATAATTTACACCGATTATAACTTATTCGACTGGTATTCTGATGAGCTTATATCAGATGATTATGCATCCCATTTCCAGCGTTAAAATTCGAACAGGTTCGTCAGTAATGCTCGGCTGCTCGGGAGAAAGTCGTTTTATTCGTGACTCCCGAGTGGGCGTGTCTCACTCCGCCAGCTACCAATGAGTGACGCGTGGAGATGACCAAAATAGGAATGGGGCTTCCCGAACACGTCTTCCCCCAAGTTAAAATAGAAAGATTTAAAGTCTGAATTGGAAATAGAAAGATTTAAAGTCTGAAGTGGAAATAGAAAGGTTAAAAGTCTGAAGTGGAAATGGAAAGGTTTAAAGTCTGAAGTGGAAATGGAAAGATTTAAAGTCTGAAGTGGAAATAGAAAGATTTAAAGTCTGAAGTGGAAATAGAAAGATTTAAAGTCTGCTCCCAATGGGGAACTGTTACACAGCCATGCTCTCAATGGGGAACTGTTACACAGCAATGCTCCCAATGGGGCAATGTTACCCAGCCATGCTTCCAATCGGGCAATGTTAAACAGCCATGCTTCCAATCGGGCAATGTTACCCAGCCATGCTTCCAATGGGGCAATGTTACACAGCCATGCTTCTAATGGGGCAATGTTAAACAGCCATGCTCCCAATGGGGCAATGTTACACAGCCATGCTCCCAATGGGGCAATGTTACACAACCATGCTCCCAATGGGGCAATGTTACACAGCCATGCTCCCAATGGGGCAATGTTACACAGCCATGCTCCCAATGGGGCAATGTTACACAGCCATGCTTCCAATGAGGCAATGTTACACAGCCATGCTCCCAATGGGGCAATGTTACACAGCCATGCTTTTAATGGGGCAATGTTACACAGTTATGCTCCCAATGGGGCAATGTTACACAGCCATGCTTCCAATGGGGCAATGTTACACAGCAATGCTCCCAAGGGGGCAATGTTACACAGCCATGCTTCCAATGGGGCAATGTTACACAGCCATGCTCCCAATGGGGCAATGTTACACAGCCATGCTTCCAATGGGGCAATGTTACACAGCCATGCTTCCAATGGGGCAATGTTACCCAGCCATGCATCCAATGGGGCAATGTTACACAGCCATGCTCCCAATGGGGCAATGTTACCCAGCCATGCTTCCAATGGGGCAATGTTACAACGCCATGCTCCCAATGGGGCAATGTTACACAGCAATGCTCCCAATGCCCTCATGCGGTATAACTTTCGAAAAAATTTCCGATATATAAGCTTTTTTTCCAGTATGTCCTTAGGGGATAAAAAAATCACAGACGGCGCTCTACGGAATCAGCAACGGCGACCACTTTTCAGAGCATTAACCAATAACTTTCTAACAGAACATTATAAGGGGGGGGGTATTTTTTCAAATAGGTGAGACACAAGTTACTAATAAACTACATTCTCTTTCTCTCGACGGCAGACTGGCTCCTCCCCCCCAACCTCACCCCACTCCCACCCCCACCCCACCCCCCGCCAAAACAAACAGACCCAGTGTTGTCCCGTTGGGGGGAGTTAGCAAAGCAGACAAACAAATAAGTCAAAGCAAAGCGACATCCAATGTATAAAAAAAATAGTAAACCTAAAATATCTAGTTCTCTGAAGTCATGTTTGCTAAACAAGCGTGCGATGAAGGAGCCCCCCCTCCCCCTGTTTACAGTTGATGGGCAGCATCTTGTCATGGGAGAGCGTTCATGTGTTCGCCATCGGTATCCGCTCTATTGATTAGACGCGAGCACTCCCGGCCGGTGTGTCTCTGACAGAAGCCCAAAAGCCGCTGCAGTGGTTACTTACTCCATCACTAATCAGTGATCACAGAATGATCATCTCAATCTGCATAATTGCGTTGGATAATTCGAGCCTAAATGATCCCGCCAGGGCTACCACACCTTGGGAAATTTCCACATTCAGGGCCAAAATTCACTTTTTTTAAATAAAATTCCCAATATTTTTTTTTTTTAATTAAAAAAAACTCATATATTTTCATGATCTTGTGAAATCTTGGGAAAAGTTTTGACCAAATCTTGGGAATTTAAAAAAAAAATTGAGTGGCAGCCCTAGATCCCGCGTCTAATGCCCGGTGGGCATTGTCAACTCATCGGGGTCCACCGAAGGATTTGGGCGTGAAATGGTGTTTCAATCAAATATTTTAAGGATTAAGGTTTCTTTTCCAGGCAGTTTCATTTTGAGCTAACAGACACGGATAATACAATTCTTTTAAAAAAGTTATTTAGAACAGTAGTTTATTTTTAAACACAGTTTGTTCCAATGTAGATTTTTTTTTTTAAAGTAATTTTTATGTCACGTGACCAGAGTCAAAGAGTAATACAGAGTATAGGGAGCTTAAAAGGAAAACAAAAAACTTACATTGTTACGAACAACAACAACAAAAAATAGTCGAAAGAAATTAACGTTCGGAAAGATCAATCTACGAAAACATGATGATAAAGATGATAGAAACAGCTGGCCATTGTTTGAAACAACCCCAACAAAAGAGAATAAGACATCGCGAGAGTCTCGTAAGTGCAATATAAAACACAGAACAACTCAAGACTTGGATCAATCTACAGGAGTGATGGACGCCATGGGCTGTTTGACCCCATGATCGCCCCTTCGCCCCTTGGTTAAGATCAAAGTAGCATTGACTTCGGTCAGGCGATCACCGGGATCGGTCGCGTAAAGAGAGACCCGCAGGGATAGAGACCAGCAGGGATAGAGACCAGCAGGGACGGAGACCCGCAGGGATAGAGACCAGCAGGGATAGAGACCAGCAGGGATAGTGACCCGCAGGGATAGAGACCAGCAGGGATAGAGACCAGCAGGGATAGAGACCAGCAGGGATAGAGACCAGCAGGGATAGAGACCAGCAGGGATAGAGACCAGCAGGGATAGAGACCAGCAGGGATAGACACCAGCAGGGATAGAGACCAGCAGGGATAGACCAGCAGGGATAGAGACCAGCAGGGATAGACACCAGCAGGGGTAGAGACCAGCAGGGATAGAGACCAGCAGGGATAGAGACCAGCAGGGATAGAGACCAGCAGGGATAGAGATCCGTCCCACAAGATCCGAATTGACATCCTCGGTATTGCATTACGAAATGCGGGTGAGGGGGGGGGGGGTGTCCCGCATGTGACAGCCCCCCCCACCCCATCAAGTTATCGTACATGTTGGATGACGCCATTTTTTGCCTATTACGTCAAAAGAGGTGACGCGCCTGACCGGAGGAAGAGGTCATTCATGCAGCATAGTCCGGATGGAATGTTCATTTGCGGAAACACCTCTCTCCCCCCCCCCCCCCCATCTTTCTTGTTGTTTTTTTTTTTAAAGCCTTTCCACTTTCATAAATCGCGTAGCCGCTAGTTTCACAGAATTCATCCCTCAATTATTTTACATCAGAATATGTCATGTGAAAACATGTCATTAGATGGAGATGATTGCAAGGGGGGAGGGAGGGGGAGAGGGGGCAAAACGACCTGCAGGTTGGAGCAGTTAGCCTGACATGCCTGTCAAACTGTCTCGTCCATCACGTGACGAATCACATGATAACGTTTATTGATGAACACTCGCCGGGCGGAGGATATTACCGTTTTCCCGTTTACGTTGTGTCGGGATGACGACCCCCAACCCCCACACCCCTCGGGAAAAATGGGCGGGAATTTAGCAATTTTCCCTCTCTCTACCCCCACCCCCTTCTCTCTCTCTCACTCACTCTCTCATTCACCCCCTCTCTCTCTCTCTCTCACTCTCTCTCTCTCACTCACTCTCTCACTCACCCCCACTCTCTCTCTCTCTCTCACTCTCTCTCTCTCACTCACTCTCTCACTCACCCCCACTCTCTCTCTCTCTCTCACTCTCTCTCTCTCTCTCTCTCTCTCTCTCTCTCTCTTTCGGTGTTACACTTTTTTCTTTTTTTTTATATATTTTTTTTTTTT
>CAXITT010000044.1:1994821-2005751 GCA_964033795.1 Lymnaea stagnalis | reverse complement strand
CCCCCCCCTTGTACAGAGAGCCCCCCCCCTTTTTGCTCTTAATCATTGTGTGTGGAAACCGCTTCATCCCCCCCATCCCCCACTTGTACAGAGAGCCCCCCCCCCCACCCCTTTTCTTTTCGCGAGGCGATGGTTTATGAGTTGGGATTAGGGCTAAGGATTTGCTTGTATAAGGTCTCATCTCCACATCTCCCAGAATGCCCTTGAGACGCAATAAGGAACAGTTGGGAGGACCAAGAAACTTCCTGGGTCCTCGCAGCTGCCGGCTCGCGTAATGGAGTTGTCGTATTTTAGGCCTTGACAGCGTATGTCAGTTTTACAAGGAGGTATTTAGACCTGGGTCTTTACATCTAATGTCAGTTTTATATGGAGGTATTTAGACCTCGGTCTTTACATACAATGTCAGTTTTATATGGAGGTATTTAGACCTCGGTCTTTACATACAATGTCAGTTTTATAAGGAGGTATTTAGACCTCGGTCTTTACATACAATGTCAGTTTTATATGGAGGTATTTAGACCTCGGTCTTTACATACAATGTCAGTTTTATATGGAGGTATTTAGACCTCGTTCTTTACATCAAATGTCATTTTTATATGGAGGTATTTAGATCTCGGTCTTTACATACAATGTCAGTTTTATAAGGAGGTATTTAGAACTCGGTCTTTACATACAATGTCAGTTTTATATGGAGGTATTTAGATCTCGTTCGTTACATACAATGTCAGTTTTATATGGAGGTATTTAGACCTCGGTCTTTACATACAATGTCAGTTTTATGTGGAGGTATTTAGACCTCGGTCTTTACATACAATGTCAGTTTTATGTGGAGGTATTTAGACCTCGTTCTTTACATCCAATGTCAGTTTTATATGGAGGTATTTAGACCTCGTTCTTTACACCCAATGCGTGTTCAGATGAATGTATTTTTACTAGGGTCTTTACATTCAATGTCAGTTTAGATAGAGGCATTTGACTAGGGTCTTTACATACAATGTTAGTTTTAGATAGAGGCATTTTTCTGGGGTCTTTGCATCAAATTTCAGGTTTAGATGGAGGTATTTGTCTGGGATCTTTGCATCGAATTTCAGGTTTAGATGGAGGTATTTGTCTGGGGTCTTTGCATCAAATTTCAGGTTTAGATGGAGGTATTTGTCTGAGGTCTTTGCATCAAATTTCATGTTTAGATGGAGGTATTTGTCTGGGGTCTTTGCATCAAATTTCAGGTTTAGATGGAGGTATTTGTCTGGGATCTTTGCATCAAATTTCAGGTTTAGATGGAGGTATTTGTCTGGGACCTTTGCATCAAATTTCAGGTTTAGATGGAGGTATTTGTCTGGGATCTTTGCATCAAATTTCAGGTTTAGATGGAGGTATTTGTCTGGGATCTTTGCATCAAATTTCAGGTTTAGATGGAGGAATTTGTCTGAGGTCTTTGCATCAAATTTTAGGTTTAGATGGAGGTATTTTGACCAAGGAAAAAAACAAAAAAAACAACACATCACATGTCAGCTTTAGATGGAGGCATTGCATCCATGGCAAAAGTAGGGTTTGTGCCATCCGGGGCGGGACAAGATTCTTGCCGCCCCCACTTTAAAAACCTCTAGTGCCCTGTCCCTTTCAATTGAAATTAGCCACATGAAAAGAAGTGTCGACTTTTTTAATTTCGAAGGATTTCTGACATAATTCTCTCGGCGAAATACGTTCTTTTTATCTCCCTTTGCTTGTTTTATTGGTTGTTCCTGTCAGACATTTTTGACCGAAATTCGCCATAAAGACAAGGTTAGTCGACAAGTTGAACTATTTATTGCCATAACTAAATACGAGCAACATTTTATGTAATTGCATTTTTAATGTCTAATTTCTAGATTACAATTTATTTTGTTTTAGAAAAACGGCATTTAGACAATAAAGACGAAAAAAGATGAAAATATTTACAGTGATAAGACAAGAAGACCACAACATTTCATTTTTCAACCTTAGAATTACTTTTTTTTTTTTTTTTTTTTTTTTTAATTTTTTTTTTTTTTTTTTTTTTTGTTCCCCCTTGCCCCGGAGCCGGTTTGAAGAGAGGTCACGGAAGCTAACCTTACCCGACATGCCGGCATTGTAACCGGAATGAGCCCCCAGGCCCCGGTTTCTATAAAATTCGGTCTCTCTTTCGTTTCATGGGGGCCGTGCTTTAAAAACAACACAACATTCGTGTCCATTCGTACTACTCACTGCAGGCGCCGAAAGCACGTAGCGGTCTCCCTGGGATGCTCACCGCTTGCCAGATGCCGGTCGGACCAGAGAACTGTCAACGTATACATCATTGAGATGACTGCATTTGCCAGCCTGGCAGATTTTTGAATAGCACCAATGGGTCGACGGCCGGACCCTGAGAGAAGTTGGCGCGCCCGTGTTCAAAGGACCAGAAAGTTGACCTGTGGCCAGGCGCCCCTTTTCATTTCAAAGGGGCGCTCATTTTGATGCGGTGATGGGTTGTTACATTGCAGTAATTTTCACCCCGCACCAATTTCCTCCCTTACACCCCAGTGGGGGGGGGGGTTGGGGCGGGGGGGTTAAACCACAAAAACACACACACACACAGACACACAAACACACAGACACAAAGCCTCTTGTCCCCCAATCGTATTTTACGTTTGATGTAACAGATTAATGGCGACGGTCAGACCTCTATCGTCGACTCGGTCACTCCTTTCATCACGTCATTTCCTTCACCAGGGTGTGTGGGTGTGTGTGCGCGCGCATTATATGGTGAATGATTGGGACGAATTTTTTTTTTAACCCACTTGAAAATTAAAAATTTAACAGTCCCAGGTATGAATCCTTTAAAAAAACAACAACAACATTTTCTTCTATGAATTGTAAGTGGTTGTATGCGGTCGATCTTTCTTGTTTTTTAAGGAAGCTGTTATGCAAATGGGCGAAAGCACGTTTCATATTTCCTTCATTCCCCTACTTAAAAACACATTTGATTTTAAGTGCATGCCCAGATACGTCCCCAATACAAAGCCCATAGCAACAGCTGCACAATTAATCTCCACACCAAAATAAGCAACCGTTGAAAAAATTATATTTCATTCATCTTTCCCTTAAAAAAAACAAAAAAAAAGGTGGAAAAACTGCAACTAACTATATAAACCAAAACCATATAGCAACGAAGAACGTCATCACTCACACCCCTAAGCGTCACCAATACAAACTACACAGTAGCAGCTACACAATTAATCTCAACACCAAATACGCTCAGTTACAAACTTAGTGTACAAAACACCACCCTAAGGCACACACTCGTGGAACAAATCGTTAACAATACTCAACTGGAGTAACATACGATAATAAGTACTGAATCATAGAACAGTTAGAGCTAGTGGGACGGGGCCCGCATCACGCAATAGTATGATCCCAACAGCCCCCCCCCCCAACACTACCTATTTCCAATCAGGGATTAATTGTACACTACAAAGACTGTTTTACGCTTCAGGATTTGGGGAGTTTTAATAGTACAGATAATTACAGAAACAATTCTCTAAACTAGCAGACAGACCTTTGAACAGATTTGCGGTAAAAATAGCAAGCAGAGTACTCTTAATGGCAGACTAAAAATAGAGCAGAGATCAGACATCAGAGTGTCTCGAAACATGTCTACTTGTAGTGCATATTTTGAGCGTTTAAAATGAACACACACACATACACAAATAGACGGTTGTTAAATGTTGACGCTGTCTCCAGTTGACACCGTCTCTAGTTGATAATGTCTCTAGTTGATAATGTCTCTAGTTGATAATGTCTCTAGTTGATAATGTCTCTAGTTGATAATGTCTCTAGTTGATAATGTCTCTAGTTGATAATGTCTCTAGTTGATAATGTCTCTAGTTGACACCGTCTCTAGTTGATAATGTCTCTAGTTGATAATGTCTCTAGTTGACACCGTCTCTAGTTGATAATGTCTCTAGTTGATAATGTCTCTAGTTGACACAAATAACAGAGCCAGCTGTACGACGTATGAAGGAATATTCGTCAGTCTAACACAGTGGTTCTCAACTTTTATTTAAAACAACAATTCACGGCACAACATCCTATAGAATGAGTTTCGGCATCACACTAACGTGTGTTTCGGCAATTATTCTAATTACCGTCACCAGCAATGCCGAAAAGCCTAAGATATTTCGTCGAACATTTACCTCATCCCCCTCGGGGCAATAGTGTGGCGCGGTTCACCATTTGAGAGCGACTGCCTCATACTCTCTCTGAATAAGAAAAAAAAAGAACGAACATTTTTTTTAGAGGATAATATTTGCAGAACTTAAAAAAGGTTAATGTGACGTCATGCTCGGCATAGAAGATACACACCACCACCTTCTCCCAAGCCCCCCTAAATGGCGTTGTGCACCCCAACCCACGCCCCTTTGCTCCGCCGAACACGTCACAAGCTCGGCGTCCTCATTCAGTTGGTCAATCTCTGGTTTGACAGGTTTATATCAAGAGATGAAATGTACTTATATTCAGTTTGACCTCTGCCCTTCCATTCCCTGCCGGGAAGATTTCTAGAGGGTCTCCCCCCCCCCCCCCCCACGAATCGATCCACAGAGACTTTACTTATGTTGTTAGGAATATTCAGTTGGTCAATTCCTGGTTTTACAGGTTTATATCAAGAGATGAAATGTACTTATATTCAGTTTGGCCTCTGCCCTTCCATTCCCTGCCGGGAAGATTTCTAGAGGGTCTCCCCCCCCCCCTCAACGAATCGATACACAGAGACTTTACTTATGATGTTAGGAACAGACCGAGTCAACTTATGATGTTAGTATGATGTTAGGAACAGACAGATTCAACTTTTGATGTTAAGAACAGACAGAGTCAACTGATGTTGTTAATAACAGACAGAGTCAACTAATGATGTTAGGAACAGACAGAGTCAACTAATGATGTTAGGAACAGACAGAGTCAACTAATGATGTTAGGAACAGACAGGGTCAACTAATGATGTTAGGAACAGACCGAGTCAACGCATTATTTTGCTTTACCATATAGTATAGTGCTTTCAAAAATAAATTTGACGCAAAATTTTAACGTTTGTACTGAAAAAAAGATTCGGCCACATTTCCGTTCGATCAAATTTCCGTCGATCAATTTTCAAACAAACTTTCGGTAACCTAACAATACTGGTGTAAATTATATAGCAATATTGGTGTAAATTCTTATAGCAATACTGGTGTAAATTCTTATAGCAATACTGGTGTAAATTCTTATAGCAATACTGGTGTAAATTCTTATAGCAATACTGGTGTAAATTCTTATAGCAATACTTGTGTAAATTCTTATAGCAATACTGGTGTAAATTCTTATAGCAATACTGGTGTAAATTCTTATAGCAATACTGGTGTAAATTCTTATAGCAATACTGGTGTAAATTCTTATAGCAATACTTGTGTAAAGGCGTATGCTCAAAGAAGGCGCCGTAGACTCCAGAAGACCCGTCGCGAATTTCACCATATATAGCCTTGACCTCGGAGAACAGGAATTCCTAATCAACATCGGCCTGGTAAAATAACCTTGGTGGTGGTGGTGTTGTTGTAAACCAAGTGACCTAGCCCCACGACTGGAGGCGACAAAGTCAGGCCTACCAACAGCGACATCGTATTCCAGTAGATTAGTCCCAGCCGGGCCCTGGAGACCGGAAGTCAGAATTACAGCTTGCGTGCTGACCAGTCTATTGAGATAAGACAGCACGCTACGTCCACGGAGACAGCAAGACATCAAGTTGTCCAGGAGAGAAACAAATTGGACGTGACCTGGTCAGTGATGCCCCTACTTCAGTTTGGGCAGAGATGCCCCATGTTTAGTTTGAGGCAGAGAAGCGTCCAGGAATGTGCCGGAAAAGGTCTTGGTGCTGTGTGGGCAGGTAAGATCCTAGTAATGTGCGGGCAGAGATCTCAGTAGTGTATGGGCAGAGAAGATCCTAGTAATGAGTGTGTGGGCAGAGAAGATCCTAGTAATGTGCGGGCAGAGATCTCAGTAGTGTGTGGGCAGAGGAGTTCCTAGCACTGTGTGTGCAGAAGAGGTCCTAGTACTGTGTGGACGGAAGAAGTCCTAGTACTGTGTGGACTGAGGAGGTCCTAGTGCTGTGTGGACGGAAGAAGTCCTAGTACTGTGTGGACAGAAGAGGTCCTAGTACAGTGTGGACAGAAGAGGTCCTAGTACTTTGTGGACAGAAGAGGTCCTAGTACTGTGTGGACAGAAGAGGTCCTAGTACTGTGTGGACAGAAGAGGTCCTAGTACTGTGTGAACATAAGAAGTCCTAATATTGTGTGGACGGAAGAAGTCCTATCACTGTGTGGACAGAAGAGGTCCTATCACTGTGTGGACCGAAGAGGTCCTATCACTGTGTAGACAGAAGAGGTCCTATCACTGTGTGGACAGAAGAGGTCCTAGTACTGTATCGGTAGAGTAGACCCTGAGCAAAGATGGCCAGGTGCCGATTGTTGCATTGTAAAAGTGGTTAAGTAGTGCGTCATAAGTAAGGACTGTGACAGAAAAGCAACCATAGCATTAGCCAACCAGCCAATCGTCCAATCTGTCGGTAGATATTGCTAGCGTATAGAAGCTTAGTTAAAAAAAAAACAACTAACCAGTCAGGAGACGTACACTTTATCATTAAAAATAAAGACCGTTGAGCGGATTAAGGCTAAAGAATGAACTACTATGTTCAGGGTGTGTCAAGGAAATGGTAGAAGGTAAGGGGCAGCTTGGATCGAAAGACGAGACGATAAGAGAATAACGTTTCGGCTGAGAGCCTTCTCAGCAGACAGGACAAATGAAAATACAACAAGAAATAGAAACTAGTTTTTTTTTTGTTTTTTTTTAAATAAACGTAAGTGTTCGCCATTGTTACTGCTGGAAGTTGGATTTTCCAAAACCAAGATTACCGGAAGTTAAGAATTGATGAATTATTACTCTGGACGGAGAAAAATATTTTGGAGAAATATAAAATTTAAGAGATAAGAAAAGAACTACAAGGAACTTGAGGATCATTTGTAGGACAGAATTTGATTTCTTCCTAATGCTGGTATTGTGCCGAAAAGCTGAATTAAATTGTTTTCCCTTCTAACTCTCACTGGTGTGTTGGTACAGGAAATCGGAGCCGTGATGGAGACACCTGATGTCTATTTGTGTTGATCGCAATTGAAATGGATTATAATGTACTGAATTATTGGAGAAGACAACAAGCAACAAGTTGATCGAGATCTCTCTGAGTAAACTTAAGTAAAAAATATAAATTTGCGTTTCACGTCAGATGTTAATTTCGTGGCAATCATGACTAGATTTGATACATTATGTCAGTGGTTCCCAAACTTTTAAGTTTGGCGGACCGGTGAACAAGTTTCGAAATGTTACCAGGGACCGGTGCATGATTTATTTCTACACGTTTATTTCTATTTGACAAAAAATATTTATGTTATGGGGACCGGCAGCGTTAGGCCTGCGGACTGGTGAAGGCCCACAGACCGCCATTTGGGGACCACTGCATTATGTGACCAACTCTAAAGACAAAAAGTGTGTCGTTAAAAAAAAGGGTGGGGGGGGGGGAGGTGAAAATACCCTCAATCCTGAGTTAAATTCCAGGAGAAGACAAATCTTCGGAACCTTCGCGTGCGTTGAGTGAGTTAGGCCTGTCCCTGGACGCCATCAGCCCGAAACCCCCCCCTCCTCCACACCCCCCACACCCCAACCCAACATCGCTTGGACCAGCTTCAAGTGAGACTAACCAATAGGGTTGTGTTGGGAGATTATGGCCAAGGGCGTCACCGGGGGAGGGGGGATGAGAGGGAACCTCACATAGGGATCGCATTGGAATAATAATGTCTGTAACGAGGCAGAGGCGCTTCTATCACTAAGACAAGTCGGAGAGAAAAAGCATTGGGAAAAAAAAGGGGAATGTTCCTTTAAAAAAATGAAACTGACAAATAAAAGTTTTGAGATGTTTTAACGCGAGTTCATTGCAAGCACACCCCCCCCCCCTCAAATGTATAGAGATAGTTAAAATCCTTTACATTGTCTTCACTTGTGTGTGTTTAGGGCAAAATGTTCGGGCAGCTTATTTACCTACTTCCCGTCAACCTACCGAGCTGATACTTGGCTCATAGACTCGTCGCCGACGACAACACAGTGTATCTAAATTTCAGAGGGATTGTGGCCTTACTGTGGGGAGGGAAGGAGGGGGATGTAGCACTGTTTGGGATTCTTAAAAGTGCTTGGCTTGAATGCATGTTTTGTCAAGCAACTTCAGCACATAGGAAGTACACGCACTGACGCCAATGTTTAGTTGTATATAGGTAGTTATATAACAATCTACTCAGCCACATTCACGTCATGTCAGTGGCATGAAACGTAACTCTTTTACAACTGCCATTTAAAAGTCCCGTGAAGTTGGCAGAACAGCGACTGGAGCGAGCAAGAGACATGCCAGGAAGGCCCGGTCTGACTCCGCTCCCAGGGATGTTCCATCATTCCCTTGCACCTACTGCACAAGAGAATTTTGTGCCAGAATCGGCCTCATCAGCCATCTGCGCACCCACAGACAGAACCAGCACAGATGATTAAAGTGGTCACGGTCGACTCCTGACTGACGAAGAACAAAAGTCCCATTCAATGGACTTTAAAAAAAAAATTATAAAGCAAGACATTAATTTAAATCCCCCACCCTCGCCCCCCACACCGCCGTTTAAAACAGAAGTGTTCCTCTTTTTTTTAACACCTAGTTGTTGCTGTTATTGCACATTAAACAACTCATCTAAGAGTGGTAACTCTGAATTCAAACCCGGAGATGGAGTCCCGTAGGTGGATAACATTGGTACAATGAAACATTCCGACAACTCCTGCGACGCCACTGGTGCCAAGCTGTATCATCCAGATGATGCTCCTTTGGGCTTATCCAGCGGCGTAGAGAGAGGCGATTTGCTGTTGGAAACAAGCTTAAAATCCTAGAAGAATAATCCCAGGCCTTGTGGATTTCGTCCTGCAAAGTCTTCACCATCGTCACATTGTGACGGACCGATGCCAGCAAAAAAAAAAAAATAAAAAAAAAAAAATAACTTTTACATTGTCTTTCTGCCTACAGTTGGGCACTTGAAGAAATGAAAAACATACAACTTATAAAGCTAAATATCCATGGTATTCAGTTGTATACCTATTGCTGGTACAATTTGCACATTCTCCATCGCCTTTGTAATGTCACCTTCAAACCTCTCTGACGACACGCCAAGCTCTCAACAAACATCGTCAGATCATTTAGAACCGCACATTCATTTCTTGCTCGCCTTGATCGATAAGATCACCGCCGGAAAATTCCATTGTGATTTTGTTTTCATTTTTTTTTTTTTTTTTAAATGGTTAATTTTTGTGAGAGAAAGAAAAGAGCAAACAGAACAACATCCAAATCCCTATTCATCGCTCGGTAAACTTATGAGATGTTTCGTTACGTGCTCAAACTACGTAAGTAACTGTTTTATTGAAACATGACACAAATTGTTCAGGAAAGCGCAGACATTGTCCCGTTATTTCAAATCTATCTATTTGTTCTGTCTGTGTGAGATATTAAAGAAAACAATGGCGGTAAAAAAAAAAGGGGGGAGGGGGGGGGGGAGGGCGCCTAGTAGTCTTTGACATCTTTACTTTGCATCAACTCTGGAGATCCAGGGATTCAATTCAATTCTCCGGGGAACGTGTTACAAATGATTACTTTGAAATCGAAGAGTGGTGGGCAGTTTTTAAGGAGATTGAGAGGAGAAATCGCACACTTTACCGTGGGTCGATACAGTTGCAATTTGACTTCTTAACTTTCCCCCTCCCCCGGGTCTCCCATCCCCACCCCCCGACAGAAAAAGAAAACATCACATGTGAACGCCTTTGTTTTTGTGGTCCGGGTTGACCGTTGACACGCCCCCCTGCAGGGGGTGGGGAATGGGGTGGGAGGACACAAGTACGGTGCGCATGGGTGTTGAGATGGCCCGGATGGTCAGCTGGTGGTCAGTCAATTTGAGGAACGGGATACCAATATTTTTTATGTTAGTTTGGCCACCAGGGGGGAGGGAGTGACTAGCTGAGTGGAACTGAATAGAGATGGCTCCTTTATTGCCGTGAGGAATCTTGATGATCGACTGTTATGAATTGCAGTCTTGACTTGAGCTGTCAAGACTTGAGCTGTCAAGACTTGAGCTGTCAAGACTTGGTCAGGGCAACTGGAAATGGACCAGGATGCATATGAATTGTGACCAGCAGTGTTGTTTGTTGTTGTGTTGTTGTTGTTGTGTTTCACTGTTCTCGCCATACGCTCTACGGCGCAAGAGTTGCTGGAATTCTCATTGTGTCAATGCCATGCCGCCTGCGGGACTCTTTCTCCGGGTCGGATTTCACACTTTGCATTCTCTACGATGGGTCGTCTTCCCAGGTTAACGGGTGCTGGTGTTTTCTTTGCTTGTCTTGGCGTTTGCCTGGGTGTGAACCCCGGTGCACAAGCATGGAATTCACTCAGTCCAGACCTCTCGGCCATCTACAGGTAACACATCCATGAACGTATTTTTAGGTATTTTTTCCAGTTATTTGATTTTTATCCAGCATAGTATTACAATAAGTGAAACTAGTCTCTTTCTGATAGCGTAGTTTATGAAGTTTAATCAAATACCATTTCTTAAAATAGTCAACAGTGTGCTCTTGCTGTTCTCTCGGGATGCCATACAACCACTATTTCTTTATCGTTGACGCAACACGGGATTTTTAGTCAAGATACTAAAAAAAAAAAAAAAAATAGAAAAAAAAAAAAGAAGAAAGTAAAAAAAAAAATTAAAAAAAAAAAAAAAAAAAAAAAAAAAAAAAGATAAACAAAAAAAAAAAAAAAAAAAAAAAAAAAAGAAAAAAAAAAAAA
>CAXITT010000044.1:1971298-1982152 GCA_964033795.1 Lymnaea stagnalis | reverse complement strand
CCCCGGGACCCGGGGACGAATGGCTGGCACGGAGCCGTCTTGGCACAGCCCCGGGAGCCGGGGACGAATGGCTGGCACGGAGCCGTCTTGGCCCAGCCCCGGGACCCGGGGACGAATGGCTGGCACGGAGCCGTCTTGGCACAGCCCCGGGACCCGGGGACGAATGGCTGGCACGGAGCCGTCTTGGCACAGCCCCGGGACCCGGGGACGAATCTGTTCTCCATCAGCAGCCGCTGTGAGGAGACGCGCGGAGTTGCATCGCGCGACCACTGCCAACACACACTGGTCCATCTGTGCTGGTTGCTAATCTGGTAGCCCACACGGTAGCCACAAAAATATATGTTACGTTAAAAATTACTTGCAAAACTTGATGCACTATTTTTATTTTTTTTATTTTTTTTTTTTTTTTAAATATTTTACAACAACTATTATCAATTACTTTAAAAGAATAGTTTTTATTATTAAAGTTGAATGATGTAAAACTAAAAACATTTTAAGAGTGTAATTAAAGTGTACGGCCACATCTAGACTTTAGGGTCGTGTCAATGCCTCTGTTCTTCTGGATTGGTTCATTCGTCAAGTTCTTTCACACGTTGAAATACGTCGTACTAATATCGAATAAACTCAAGTCCTTCATCACCAATAATTGTAACTTTAATATCTTATGCCGGCTGTCCACTCCCTACACACCTGAATGTAGCACAGCCCGCTATCGGACAGAACTCAGACACATCCTACTTCCACAAGGTTCCCCTCACGACTGCCACACGACTAAAACTTACCGTCTCAATACAGTCAAGACAATACGTCACAATGAGCATTAAAAAAAAATAATACGTCACAGAGTCAAGCGCAGGAAGAGCGTTCACTAACTCTTAAAACTCTTAAACACACACTGCGCGTGATAAAACATAACATCCGGTCGCATACATTATTATTGAACTCCCACGTCGTCCGGTCGTACCCAGATTAGCTCGTAATATATGCAGGGCTAAATCAAAGTTAACGTAGCCATTCAGCGTAGCATTAAAGAAGAAAAAAAAAAACCCCGATGACTTATGCTATCGAGTAGCACTGAAGCCAACTGGTGTCCGTGGTGGTTTCTGATTCTAGACATGGGCCTATGATACTTAACAGCACTGAACCTTGGAGACCGTGGCCTTTGCGTCAGACACCAAGGTCCCATCACCTCTAGAATCTTTAGGACAGTGGTCCCCTATCCTGTAGGTTTGGCGGACCGGTGGACATGTTTCCCACCCCACTGCACCAAATACCGATGCCAGATCTGTTTACTGATGGGTAACCAGTAACTTGACTCATTTTGTGCGATCGGAAACGTAAAGCTCGCGGACCGGTGCTGGCCCGCAGACCACCACTTTAGAAAACTCTGCCTTAGAAGTTAATCATTTTTTTTCAGGCAATATCATCTGATTTACAATTTAAAAAAAAAAAAAAAAAATCACGATTCAAAATATGACAACAAATATTCGATGCCTGTTATATCTAACCGACAGCCCCATTGCACTCTTAATAATATGAATAAATTATCCAACAAAATAAAAACTCTGCCTTAGAATTTAATCATTTTTTTTCAGGCAATATCATCTGATTTACAAATTAAAAAAAAAAAAAAAAAATCACGATTCAAAATATGACAACAAATATTCGATGCCTGTTATATCTAACCGACAGCCCCATTGCACTCTTAATAATATGAATAAATTATCCAACAAAAATTGACTTGATGTTTACCTAAATGGGTCAGCGTTGACGCCAACATAAAGCCAGATATTGATTATCCACTCTCAACGTCAGATGCTTAGAACTAAATGTTTCTAAGTCAAATCTGTCTCCCCATAGATATCCCCGCTGGCCACCAGGGGGCGTCTGTGACGGACATGACGCATAGACGGTGATCATTTCATGGCATAACAACGTTGTCCCCCAAACGGATCACTTAGTAGCAAAGATATTTTTTTTTTAAAAATTCGTTTCCTTCTTGAGGGTTGACATAAGAACTATTTTATCTCCGTTTATGGCTCATTCTTCATGTCTGGCTAATGAGACAAGACAAGTCTGCTCTTCTGCTCTGCTGCTTCTCCATCTCCCCACCCCCACCCCCTCTCTCTCTCTCGCTTAATGTCTTTGGGGGGAAAAATGTAGTTTTGGTCTCCTATAGAACTTGGTTATGTCAGATGGTTGTTTTAAAAAAAAGGGGGGGGGGGGGGGGGGGCTAGTACTTTGATATTAAAAAAAAATAGAATAAAATAAATCCCCCCCCCTTCCACCGCGTTGGGGAAGACAAGTCTTTAATGGCTGACATTCTTGGCAAGCGCTGTCATGATCCTTTGCCAAGGCTTTCAAAGACTTCAACGTTGATGTTTTAAATTATTTAAACTGTTCTTCTTCTGCGGATGGTTCTGTTTCTTGTTCTTCTGCGGATGGTTCTGTTTCTTGTTCTTCTGCGGATGGTTCTGTTTCTTGTTCTTCTGCGGATGGTTCTGTTTCTTGTTCTCTGTGGATGGTTCTGGTTGTTGTTCTACTATGCAGTACAAAACCCTAGACCTACTTGTTGTCGTAAGTCACTCTGACTAAAACTGATGCCTTGAAGGAGGTCATTATTGAGATATTGAGTCATCTCGTGACATAATTTGAAACATGGCGGGAAACAGTGGTGGTTGGGGGTCGGATTTGGGGGGTCGGGGGGTCGGTTGGGGGTGTCAGTCGAACTTTATTGCACAAACCGGATTTTCATAGGGGCCTCAGATTTATTTAAGGACAAATACCCAGTAGCAAAAATATTTTATGTTTTAAATATGTTAAAGCAGGGGTCTCAAACTTGCAGCACGCAAGACGATATTTTGCGGCCCGCTAGATGACAGCAAAGTTTAGTGTTGATGCGGCCCGCGCGTTTTCCCTATTCTCGTATCTATAATGCTACCCTCGGCGACGGTTTCAGTCGAATCTCACCGACTGGTCCAATTCTGATTTGTATTATGTTTGAACAAGTTTGGACGTTGATTATAATGGTAAAACCCGTTTTAAAATTGGAATAAAAATTTTTATTTTATAGCATTTTATCAGACAAACATGGAGGCCAAAGTGCGGCTTGGACAAAAATGTTAAAATTCAGTTAGTGGGTAATGCACAACCATAATTGTGTACATCGTAGCAATCTGACACAGTATAACAAAAAGTCCCTATTAAAATTGACGCTAGTGTTTACTAGTGTGGGAAATTCCGAGCCCGCCAGCTTGGTCACTTTCAAATAGGGTTAGCCAAAAAGGCCTTTTCTATAATAAAAAATCAAAATTCATTCTCCCTACAATAGCTCCTTCCTTCGCAACAATAATTCATAAATAGTGCCTGCCCCTGCTTACCTTTTTAAACAGGCTTTAGCATTTAAAGCCTTCATGGAGAAGGATGGGACGGTTGTTCCAGTACTAAGTGATACCAAATGGCTCATGGACTTGGCTTTTCTTGTTGACATTACACAGGACCTGAATGTAGTCAACACGAAGTTACAACATCAGGGGTAGCTTGTCAGTGTTGCCTATGACAATGGCAGGGTTTTCAGTACAAAACTTGTGTTATGGTTCTTAGAGATACCTCTGCCGTTGTCCAACATGCAAAGTACACTTGGACTCGGGCACACCATTCAGTAGTGAGTATACTGACGCCATTGCAAAGCTACGGGAAGAAGTTTATGAATTTATTTTTTTTTTACTTCAAAGCACAGAGCCACTTTTCAACTTTTTGCTGACCCTTTCTCCTTTCATGTGGAAGATGCCGCCCACCCCCCCTCCCCCAAACCGCAGCCCCCCAATTCTTTGTGCTTCAAATGGAGCTGATTGATCTTTAGTGCAGTTCAGGGAAGTGAATGAAAAAAATGGAGAAAAAAAAAACAGACAAGCTTGGACAATTTAGGATGCATTGCCGTCCACCTTCCCTGAGATTTCCAGATTGTTCAAGCGGATCATGTGCCTTTTTTGGAGTACCTATCTGCGTGGAAAGCTCTTTTCCACTATGAACTTTAACAAGTCAAAGTTCAGGGCCAAACTTACTGATGAGCGTCGACAAGCTATACTGAGGGCCTCAGTTGCTTCCTCACACAAACTAAATGTTGCTCAGCTGTGTAAGAAGATGCACTGCCAGGTCTCTGGCAACAAGGAGTAGGAGGAAGAAAGTGAAGCCTAGTGCTTGAGAATCCTTCATGTTTTATTTTGTTACTAATAAATGTTGAGCAGATTGTAACAGTTGTACTTTGTTGAATTAGCAATTGATTTTTTTTTTGTGCTGAATATTTGATGCGGCCCAGCCTCGCTCAGACTCCACCTCCTGCGGCCCCCGGATGATTTGAGTTTGAGACCCTGTGTTACACGGTAAATATTTGTGTTTGAGAATATATTTGGTGGTAAATATGGTTAGTGGTAAATATGGTTGGTGGTAAATATGTTTGGCGGTAAATATGGTTGGTGGTAAATATGGTTGGTGATAAATATGTTTGGCGGTAAATATGGTTGGTGGTATATATGGTTGGTGATAAATATGTTTGGCGGTAAATATGCTAATGGGTTGCTGAAAAACCTCCGGGGTTTTACTCTAACTGACGTGCGGCTTACAACATACATGGCTAGGTGTATGGACAATACAGGTACCCAGGTGTACATACCGAGTTCAGAACACCACTACTGGCGAGCTACCCAGGTGAACCATACCAAGTTCAGAACACCACTACTGGTGAGGTTCCGTGTTGAGCTCTAGCAAACTGATAATCCATTTTTAATATGAGGGTAAACCACGCCATATTTCTGAACAACGCGACTAGTGAGACATTGAGGTAGAAGCCACCGCGCTTTTAGAGCAACAAATCCACCACTTTTTCAGAACAGCACTTCTGCTGAGGTACTGTGGTGAAAACTAACCCCCTTGGTACTTGTGAGGTACTGCGGTGAAAACTAACAAAGCCGGTACTTCTGAGGTACTGCGGTGAAAACCAACCCCCATGTTACTTGTAAGGTACTGTGGTGAAAGCTAACCCCCATGGTACTTGTATGGTACTGCGGTGAAAGCTAACCCCCATGGTACTTGTGAGGTACTGCTGTGAAAACTAACAAAGCCGGTGCTTCTGAGGTACTGCGGTGAAAACCAACCCCCATGTTACTTGTAAGGTACTGCGGTGAAAACTAACCCCCATGGTACTTGTATGGTACTGCGGTGAAAGCTAACCCCCATGGTACTTGTGAGGTACTGCTGTGAAAACGAACCCACCTGGTACTTCTGAGGTCCAAAACACGTAGGGGTCAGCTATCCATCACGGTCAAGGAATGTTAAGCCGGTGACGTCCCGCAACCCCCAAGAAGACGTTAATCCTCTTTCCAACTTCCAATCGTCCATCCCGCCACCCGTCAATGCGATCGAGAGAGGTCACAACTCACCATAAGCCTCTTGTCCAGGACAAACACGTTCTCCCACCCACCAGCCTTCGGGGGCCCCTGACGGTGGCGCCCCTGTAAGCGTATTAATATCATTGCGGATGAAGACAAAACACGGCTCGTTGGACCTTCGCCATCAAGAGCAACAAAAAACGAACTAACAACAACACCACTGGTGGATTCTGCTCGCCTCATCTGTTATCACAATCTGATGCAACAAGACACTGTTATAGTCTAGTACTATTTTTAGTACAGTTAGTATTGTATTAAAATAGGATTTTAAGAGCCCAAAGCTGTTTTTAAAGGAATAATTTTATGTTACCGTTTTTTTTAAATGTCTTTTCTTTTTGCTAATTTTTATGTGAAGCGCGGTGAGCCTAGCCCTGGGCTGGGGTACCAAGCTATGTAAGTGAGCCTAGCCCTGGGCTACCATGCTATGTAAGTGAGCCTAGCCCTGGGCTGGGGTACCATGCTATGTAAGTGAGCCTAGCCCTGGGCTGGGGTACCATGCTATGTAAGTGAGCCTTGCCGTGGGCTGGGGTACCATGCTATGTATGTGAGCCTAGCCCTGGGCTGGGGTACCATGCTGTGTAAGTGAGCCTTTCCCTGGTCTGGGTGGTACCATGCTATGTAAGTGAGCCTAGCCCTGGGCTGGGGTACCATGCTATGTAAGTGAGCCTTGCCTTGGGCTTGGGTACCATGCTATGTATGTGAGCCTAGCCCTGGGCTGGGGTACCATGCTATGTAAGTGAGCCTTGCCCTGGGCTGGGGTACCATGCTATGTAAGTGAGCCTAGCCCTGGGCTGGGGTACCATGCTATGTAAGTGAGCCTTGCCCTGGGCTGGGGTACCATGCTATGTAAGTGAGCCTTGCCCTGGGCTGGGGTACCATGCTATATAAGTGAGCTTTTCCGTCCTTAGGGGACGATAGCATGGCATCAAATTTTTTTAAAAATCACAAGGTCGGTGATTTAATTATGGAGAATGAACTGACTCCCTCTCAGCATATACCCCCGCCCCCTGTACACGTGGCTTGTTAACCAGGTGGAAGAACAAGTGTATGCTATGCAGCTTGTCCCCTAGGGGCGTCGTAAGTATCAATTTAGAGCTTGGCACCTAGGGGCGTCGCAAGTATCAATTTACAGCTTGGCACCTAGGGACTTCGCAAGTATCAATTTACAGCTTTGCACCTAGGGGCGTCGCAAGTATCAATTTACAGCTTGGCACCTAGGGAGTCGCAAGTATCAATTTACAGCTTGGCGCCTAGGGGCGTCGCAAGTATCAATTTACAAATTGGCACCTAGGGGCGTCGTAAGTATTAATTTACAGCTTGGCACCTAGGGGTGTCGTAAGTATCACTTTACAACTTTGCACCTAGGTGCATCGCAAGTATCAATGTACAGCTTGGCACCTAGGGGCGTTGCAAATATCAATGTACAGCTTGGCACCTAGGGGCGTCGTAAGTATCAATGTACAGCTTGGCACCTAGGGGCATTGCAAATATCAATGTACAGCTTGGCACCTAGGGGCGTTGCAAGCATCAATGTACAGCTAAATGGCTGCCAAAGACTTCCCCTAAGCGATACAAACATGCAGACCACCAAATTAATTCTTTCCCACGCTAAAATGTGAGCGCCAACTAATACTTTTTTTTAAATGCCTCTCTTCAAGATTCCTATAAATCCTGCCGAGCTAGACCAGCGCCATCTTGGCCCCCATTCGTCACAACCTCTCGAGTCCTTATTGCATTGCGTCCGCCATAATTATGAATTATTTACAAGATCATTCGATGATCCTGCTCACGTGATCCTTTATGGATGCGTTACGTCTTATTTCCATGTCACATGACACTTATCTTTCGGTACGGGCCGCCATTCATTACCGTCGCCATGACAACCCCGGAGAATCTCGGTAAATAACGTAACGTCGTTAAAGTTTAGCGCTGCCACAGCGCGCTATTTTTAGCCCAGTGCAGATTATTGCATGTTCCACGGACACAATGATAAATATTTATTTATTTATCATTTCTATTTTTTAAATTAATCAGCCTTTTCTGCGAGAAAAATATGTTTTATTTAAACAAAAAATGACCTTTTCAAGGTCAAGTTTATGAATCAAGATATGTTGACACCAAATATCTTTCTGTAAAACATTGCCGATCAATATCAACATTTTAAGCAATTGTGACGTCCCGGGGGCGGGGGGGGGGTGATCCTTGTGACGTCAGGTTTGTCTTGGGGTAGGGCCCCCGAACGTGCAAACAGTTAACAACAAAGGAAAGAAAACAAATTCCGCCTCTTTAGTCTTTGTCATTTAATGGCTGAAATCTATTAATAGAACATCCGGGGACACAGGCTGGCCAATCTCATTTAGATATTAATAAAAACGTACTGGTATTAAAGAGGGGGGGGGGGGTGACCCACCAAAGGTATGGCTATTCAGAATCCACTAGGCATTCCCGGTTTCTCCGCAATGTAATGCCAGGTCAAAATTACATGTTAGACGTACGTAAGCTGGCATTTTTAAAACCGATAACCGGAAGGCACCCTCAACCATCTCGTCTCTTCCTAACATAAGGATTATAATACAATTTTTTAGGACCTTACAAAAGAACGGACACAAAGAAAACTACTTACAAATTACAAAGATGGCTTACTTTTTTGTTTTTGTAACAACTTAATGTTTAGGGTGACACACAACATTTATGTGAGGTATACATGTTTTAAATGAATGAAATAGATGCATTAAAGAAAGAGAATGAATCTATATGTTTACAAAAGTAAAAGTAGATGTTTGAGCACTGGGAGCATGAGCACTTCTCAAACGCTTGGCCAGATTTCATCAGGAATGAAATCATGGCCCGTACGATGAGGATGCGCGGTATGATGATGATGGTGGTGGTGTTGGAAGCGTGGGTGCGAAGATGAGAACAAATCAATTTAGATGTTCTGTTTCCCCTTTACGGGAACACGATAGCCCTTTTTTTTAAAAAAATCCTATATTAACTTCGCTTTTGTTCNAAAGTGTTCGGACGGCTAATTTACCCAATTCCCGTCAACCTATCGAGGCGAAACTTGGCACGGAGCCTTGTTGGAAATGACAACACATTCTCTCAAATTTTAAGCCCCACCCCCAAGAATCGGTTTGTCCTATTTTTCAGGGGGGGGGGGGAGAGGAGGGAATAAAGGAAATATGACGCCACTGATTTCATGAAATAAAATTCCCAAAAAATTGCGCTCAACGAGATTCTTTGTTTAAACAATATCGCAAATGCGTTTGGTGCGCAATATTTTCTTTTTTTTTCTTCTGAAATAGATGTTAATAAAAATCTGGGGTGTAAAAGCGGGTTGAGACATTAGGATATCAATTTAGTTAAGGGGCGCGAAAAAAAAATGTGCGCTTGTGAGCCTTGGGGGGCAAGAGCACTGTTTGGGTTTCTTATAACGTAAGCTACTTGTATGCATGTTTCGTCAAACTTTTCAGTCCGACCCGCCATTGTGCGATAATACATTTTATTAAGGACTTATAAGAAATACTTTGTTTTCAATGGGTTTGTTTCATATAAAAACTCTGATTCAACAATATATGAATAGCTTCTCTGATTGAGAATGTTGTTATTATTTTTTGTTATTTTTTGGGGGGGATTTTCGTTAAGGGATAAACACAGTTGATGCAAACATGGTGCTCATTAAATGTTGCTTTTTTCTCAAACCCCTTCCCATACAATTGAAAACTGAAACGAAATTATTTCTTCTGGTAACTGATCTGACGAGCAAGGCTGTTGATAAAATATGATTCTAGCAGCTAGTCTACACAGTCAGTCTAAGCAGCAAGTCTAAGTCTAAGCAGCCATTCTTTGCAGCTCTTCTTTGCGATTGTTAATATAAGCTAGATATACTTTGAGAACAACAACAACAAATTCTATATATTTTTCAAACCATATTTTATAGTAGGAACTCAATTCTTGATGGCAGTCTAAGGAGAACTTTTTTTTTTGGTCTTAATCTCAAAGAAATATATTTTGTTTCGTGCTGCAATATTCATTGAGGACTAAATCAACTTTTAGTTTTGAATAAACCCCAACTTCGAATCGTTGTTTGGTGTTGTAACAAACTGCCCATCATCCTTAAACCCACTGTATTGAAGACTATTTGCAAATGAAGCGAATGTCTTTAGAAAGAAGAAGAAACACGTTTTATTTGGCTTATGGTGAATAATTATTCCACTCTGGGCCGTGAGAATGAGAAAGCGGGGGTTTTTCTTGGAAAAAATCTGGAAGCCATTTTCAGTCCTGGCTCTGAGAGCAGTTGTGGCTTGTTTTTTTTTTTTTGTTCCGTGGCACGTTCCTGCTATTCATGGACTCAATAACTCAGTAGCACCGGTCCAACCAAGCACCTGGAACAAATGATAGGCCAACATATGGAATCCCGCAACAGTGTTTCCCTTTGAATCGGCCCCCTTTTAAACCTGCACGCCGAAGGGATGATCGAGATCTTGGCATTTTTTGGCCGCCGCATGTTATCTCGTAGCCTCGAACACGCACGTACCACGTCTCTCGTAGCCTCGAACACGTACGTACCACGTCTCTCGTAGCCTCGAACACGTACGTACCACGCCTCTCGTAGCCTCGAACACGTACGTACCACGTCTCTCGTAGCCTCGAACACGTACGTACCACGCCTCTCGTAGCCTCGAACACGTACGTACCACGTCTCTCGTAGCCTCGAACACGTACCTACCCTGTCTCTCGTAGCCCCGAACACGTACTTACCTCGTCACCCGCGCCCCGTTAATTCGGTGCACCCTTCTGTTATGGGGCAAACGGTTGTGGATAAACCATGATGACACCCTGGTATTCACCCCCTCTCGTTAGCGAATTTGGCGATTATTGGCAGAGTCGAGCCATAGATCTGGGGTGCCTGGCATGGATTTCTAACATACTCATGTCGCGGTATTTAGCCGGTGTGATCACTGCAGGTGTTCACCTACCCTCTTCTGCTCGGCTTGCAATAAAACAACAGCGCGCTCGCGAACAGGATTTGTAGTGTTACTTTCCGAGTCAGGAACATTCCAGATGGAGATTCGAAGTTGGAAGCTCGCTGGTGGTGGTGCTTCATGACGTAGGTGGTGTGTGTGTGTTTTTTTTTTTTTTTTAATTACCGAATAGAGTGACCCGTCACCGACGTGTTTGGTGTAGCAAGAGATGGTTCATGAACATATTCTTTTTTTTGTTTTTTTGTATCCCTTTTGAAAGCATAATGGTATTCTCATTGCCCGTCGCATGGCTTCGGTCAGCTTTCTGCCTTGCGTGCTAAGAGCTGGCGAAGATACAGTTAATATTAATACAACACTATATTCAACAGCGCCTCTTAAAAACGAGCTATCTAAATGAACGCAACTTGGCAAATATTATATATATA
>CAXITT010000044.1:1926896-1940507 GCA_964033795.1 Lymnaea stagnalis | reverse complement strand
TGCTGAAAGTTATGCCTTTAAGCATTAACATGTATAAGGGGCTGAAAGTTATGGCTCTGGTCGGACCATCCAGCAATAACATGTTTAAGGGGCTGAAAGTTATGGCTCTGGTCGGACCATACAGCATTAACATGTTTAAGGGGCTGAAAGTTCTGGCTCTGGTCGGACCATACAGCATTAACATGTTTAAGGGGCTGAAAGTTATGGCTCTGGTCGGACCATACAGCATTAACATGTTTAAGGGGCTGAAAGTTATGGCTCTGGTCGGACCATCCAGCAACAACATGTTGAAGGGGCTGAAAGTTATGGCTCTGGTCGGACCATCCAGCATTAACTCATCAGAATGTCAAAACCCACAAACCACCATCCAACCTTTTGACCTGAGCACCCGTCTCCAGCTCTTGCAGACGATGCGTTGCCCTAGTTTCCAAATAAACGAAGTCAATCTCAGGAAACGGATCCTCGCGCTGCACTTCACGTCTGCTCTAATTGATAGAAATGTAATCGGATATAGATAATCCAATTCAGGTATCGATCTTTCTCTCTCCTCCAGTTTCTGCCCGGAGCTCTAATGACGCATTAAAGACCCGGATCTGGTCTCATGAAATCTTCTGATCAATAAGGAGAAGCAGAAGACACAGATATACAGACTTTCTGGGTCCCCATGTTTGCTTATGAGCAAAATGCAGACATTTTGTTCACTTGAGCATAAACTCTCTTCACCTTGTTACAGAATGGCTTGCTTTTCTTTGTTTAATTACTTAACAATCATTTGGTTTGGAATTATTAATTTTTTATTTCTTTTAATAAAAATGTTTGCTCTACAAATACATACTATAATTATAAAAGCATGTTTGATTTATATCAAGCACACTCAAGAACTGCCCATACACTCCATGCACAATGGAACATACATTGCGTCCTATACCAAGTGGGTGCCAGAACTCGCTCTATCAGATTTACTGTAGGAATTGGCGACGGCTGTTATAATTATCTTCAGGGTCGTAGGAAAAGAAAAAAAAAATGGGGGGGGGGGNGGGGGGGGGGGGGGCGGTGAGGGGGGACAGTCTGTCCGGGGTGACACTTATTTATTTTAATGCAAGGGTTGCATTTTCGGACAAACTGCAAAGTTTTTTTAGTGTGGAACGGGCGGGGAGTGCCTCGAAGCAAAAATCTCGTACCACCCCGAGCGGCTCTAACCCTAGCTGCCTAGCTACGCCACTGACTATTCTTTTTTTGGGGTATTATTTAAGTGATTTAATTATGTTGGTAAACAGCTTTGATATTGAGTTTAAAAAAGGAAAATCGTAAATACAAAATTCTTTTTAAACAAACTAACACTTGAACTGTTTACAAAAAAAATATTTAAATATTTGTATATATGTGTGTGGGGGGGGGGCGTGGGGGTGTTGATGCTGAGAGACTGTGGACTGATGTTGATCAATCGACTGGTCTGCACGTTGGGCTGCAGTGCAACGTCACGAATGATTAGCTTGACATTGAGGTCACGACATGACCTGGCATATGAGGTGACGTCAAATACGACGGATAGTTTGATGTTAACCTTGACTTGACTTTCATTGCTGCGACTTTCATTGCCGTGACTTTCATTGCTGCGACTTTCATTGCTGCGACTTTCATTGCTGCGACTTTCTTTGCTGTGACTTTCATTCCTGCGACTTTCATTGCTGTGGCTTTCATTGATTGCTGTGACTTTCATTGGCGTGACTTTCATTGCTGTGACTTTCATTGCTGCGACGTTCATTGATGAGACTTTCTTTGCTGTGACTTTCATTGCTGTGACTTTGATTGCTGTGACTTTCATTGCCGTGAATTTCATTGATGTGACTTTCATTGCCGCGACTTTCATTGCCGTGACTTTCATTGCTGTGACTTTCATTGCTGTGACTTTCATTGCTGTGACTTTCATTGCTGTGACTTTCATTGCTGCGACGTTCATTGCTGCGACTTTCTTTGCTGTGACTTTGATTGCTGTGACTTTCATTGCTGTGACTTTCATATGCACTGAGTTTTCAGAAGCAGAAGACACAGAGATTCTCGAGATTTCTCAACTCAAACTTGAACGCGCGCTTACTCTGACGTGCTCTGCCTTACTCTGACTTACACTGACTTACACTGACTTACTCTGACTTACGCCAAGGGCCCTTAATCCGTCCCCCTAACGTTACCTGTTTAGCACGGATGTTGACCATCGAATGACTTCCCTTTGAAACACAATCAAATTCATTTTCATCACAATTTTCTTCCACAATAATTTATTGAACCTTTTTTTTTGTTGTTGAAAATGAAACTATTTTTTGTCCACGTAGAAGAGCATGCTCCCCCTCCCCCTACCAATAGCATGCTCTTTATTCATTTACTTTTGATTATGATTATTCTTATTATACTTTTTGCGTTGAAACGATCTGATAATTATACTTCATATTTTAACTAAACGTTTCGTGTTTGTTTGTTTTTTTAACACTAATTTCTCCCTCTTTAATTTTTTAATGATATTAATATACTGTTTCATAATTGTTTCTATCTTTTTTTTAAATCATCAGGGCCCCCCCACATCCAACCTTGAGCACTGAGCTGTAAGGTAAGCCTGCAGTCGAATTTTTCGTAGATGCCGAAGCTTGTTTAGCTCTTCGCCGGATCTTCTTCCACGCACAGCGTTCAACACGATTGGGTCGGACGTCTTTGACTCGTGTAGGCCCCGCCCCGCCGGGCCACACCCCACCCCCCTCCCCCCGGCCTATTCTGCCCCGCCCAAACGAATGGACGTTAAGGGCATCATTTTGCGGGGCTGCAAAAAGGGCGTGGTCGACAGGACGTCGTCCAGAACCATTGTGGATCACGTGGTCTCGTTGTTGTTCTGGTCACAGTGCGTAAGGTTGGGCAAGAAGAAATGCATCAAGTAGCCGTTCACCTTTAACGTGATAACCGCTGTGCCAATCAATAGAGTGGTGACGCCATCAACTCGTACGCCAACATAACGTCAAACAGCCCGTAGGTCAACATAAGGTCAAACAGCCCAAAGGCCAACATAACGTCAACCAGCCCATAGGCCAACATAACGTCAAACAGCCCGCAGGTCAACATAAGGTCAAACAGCCCGTAGGTCAACATAAGGTCAAACAGCCCATAGGCCAACATAACGTCAAACAGGCCATAGGCCAACATAATGTCAAACAGCCCGTAGGCCAACATAACGCCAAACAGCCCATAGGCCAACATAACGTCAAACAGGCCATAGGCCAACATAATGTCAAACAGCCCGTAGGCCAACATAACGCCAAACAGCCCATAGGCCAACATAACGTCAAACAGCTCGTAGGTCAACATAGCGTCAAACAGCCAACATTACGTCAAACAGCCAATAAGCTGTAACGTCTAGACAGCTTATAAAACATAACGTCTAGACAGCTTATAGACAGAAAGCATTGACCGTGCCATTGTTCAGCATGTTCATCGCCAAGTGACACACAACGCCAGCCGGCCATCTGCGCCTGTCCCGAGCCATCTGAGCCTGTCCCGGGCCATCTGCGCCTGTCCCGGGCCATCTGAGCCTGTCCCGGGCTATCTGAGCCTGTGCTGGGGCCAAACGCAAGTATTCCCGCAAACTAATCCACGATTTGAGACGACACATTTCTTGCCAGTCGTCAACTCGCACGCCCACCGTCATGGACGCTGGCGGCTTGGCTGACGCTCACATCATCAACCCCCTCCCGTCTGACAACGTCAGCACCACCATCTACCCCTTCAACACGACGGCGGCGGCGCACAACGAATCGAACATGGATTTTGAACGCTACGTCCGCATCATCGTCCCCACGATCTTCGGGGTCATCTGCATCCTGGGCCTGTTCGGGAATTCCCTGGTCATCCTCGTGGTCGTGTCCGACAAGCACATGAGAAACACCACGAACATCTTAATACTATCTCTGGCCGTGGCCGATCTGTTGTTCATTCTGTTCTGCGTGCCGTTCACGGCCACGGGCTATGCCCTGCCCGTGTGGCCGTTCGGGGACATCGGCTGCAAGATGACCCAGTACGCCATGTATGTGTGCGCGTACGCCAGCGTGTACACGCTGGTCATCATGTCGCTGGACCGCTACCTGGCCGTCGTGCACGCCATCCGGTCGATGACGCTGCGGTCGGAGCGCAACACGTGGTTCGCCATCCTCATCATCTGGATCATCATCCTGTGCGGCAACACCCCGATACTGCTGCAGTTTGGGGTCTTCAATTACGTGCACGAGGGTGAAAACCGGTCGGCGTGCCTCAACCTCAAAGAGCTCAAGGAGCCCGAGGCGGGCAAGGCGTTCTTCGGATCGTTCCTCTTCTTCGGGTACGTCATACCGCTCGGGGTCACCATGCTGATGTACGGACTGATGCTCAAGCGGCTGCTGTACGGCGTCGTCCCGGGCGGAGGCAACCAGTCGGCCGAGAGCATCCGCGCCAAGAAGCGCGTGACGCGGATGGTGGTCATCGTCGTGGTCATCTTCGCCATCTGCTGGCTGCCCATCCAGATCATCCTGTTCGCTGAGAGGTTCGGGCACGCGCCGAACACGATCCCGCACATCAGCACCATGTTCGCGGCCAACTGCCTGGCGTACATGAACAGCTGCGTCAACCCCATCCTGTACGCGTTCTTGTCCGAGAACTTCAGGCGGAGCTTCAGGAAGTTCCTGTGCTGCACGGAGAGCTCGCGGCGGATGGAGTACGAGCGGACGAACGTCCGGTTCACGGTCACGGAGAAGGAGACGACCACGACCACGAAACAGACCTGTGTCAATAACTCTAAGACCTACACACCGGTATAACACAGAGAGCGCACGTGTAACACACAGCACCCTTATAACACCGAGCAGGCGTGCGTCAAAACTCTTAAACCTAAACGCCCGTATACTACACGGGGCAAACGTGTGTGTCAATACTCAAAAATCTAAACAACCGTACAAGACTGAGCACACGTGCCATCACAACACACAGCACCATTATAACACAGGGCGGGACTGCGTCAAACAACAGCAAACCCACACATCCGTGTACTACACGAGGTAAACACGTGTGTCAGCACACTAACACCTACACACCTGTATTAGAACAGAGCCCAACGGAGCAGATGTGTGTAAGTAAAACTAAAGCGTACACACTTTTAAAACATTAGAACAGACGTGTGTCGGTGAATCTGAGCAGACGCGTAACACATAGCGCACGGTGTGGCGCAGTTTTTGCCTTAATAGGACGGTACAGGAATGACTCAACCATTTCTTCATTACTCATATCAGCTGGACATCGCTTTAAAAGCGAACCATGAAACCCCAACCAAACAATATTGGAGCAGAAGTGATTTTTTAAATTTTTAAAAAACAAATTATACAATTATTTTTAAGTTGGTTTTAACTAACTAACAGACACGTTATGGTTATAGCTTTAGGTTATGCTTTTAAAATTGAATGCCCTTGGCTAGTACATAGGCAACCGCTTTCATCTTATGTGCTGTGCCGGCTGGTGCATAGGCAACCGCTTTCATCTTATGTGCTGTGCCGGCTGGTGCATTGGCAACCAGCTCCATCTGATTTGATGTGCCGGCTGGTACATTGGCAACCAGCTCTATCTGATGTGGTGTGCCGGCTGGTACATTGGCAACCAGCTCCCTCTGATGTGCTGTGCCGGCTGGTACATTGGCAACCAGCTCTATCTGATGTGCTGTGCCGGCTGGTACATTGGCAACCAGCTCTATCTGATGTGCTGTGCCATATGATATCTTAACGTAGGACTCTCTCGCCACCCTGGCCTTCCCCGCAACATCTGGTGCTGGGCGTTCAGTCAACATATGCGCTAGAGTTTCCTGTCTGCAATGCCGACAGGTTGGGTCCCTGTTGTTGTCTAGCCTGTGAACGTATGAGTTAGTAGGGCAGTGCTCGGTTCTGAGCTCAGTCGTTCGATTCGGATTACATTAAATCGAAATGAATATAACATGGGAATTGGAACTGAAGCGTTTCAATGAGGTCCTGGTGGAATATAACATGGGAATTGGAACTGAACGGTTTCAATGAGGTCCTGGTGGAATATAACATGGGAATTGGAACTGAACGATTTCAATGAGGTTCTGGTGGAATATAACATGGGAATTGGAACTGAAGCGTTTTAATGAGGTTCTGGTGGAATATAACATGGGAATTGGAACTGAAGCGTTTCAATGAGGTCCTGGTGGAATATAACACGGGAATAGGAACTGTAGCGTTTCAATGAGGTCCTGGTGGAGTATAACATGGGAATTGGAACTGAAGCGTTTCAATGAGGTCCTGGTGGAATATAACATGGGAATTGGAACTGAACGGTTTCAATGAGGTCCTGGTGGAATATAACAAGGGAATTGGAACTGAACGGTTTCAATGAGGTACTGGCGTTCGCTACGAAACCCACACGAGATTTCAAGGTGCCCCAAAACCACACGAGATTTCAAGGTGCCCCAAAACCACACGAGATTTCAAGGTACCCCAAAACCACACGAGATTTCAAGGTGCCCTGGGAAAGCGCGTGATCCTGATGACCTGTTTTGAAGTTATTTGTGTTTTGCATATTCTATAAGTCAACGTGACTAATTTGAGAACCCCTGAAGTCGTTGACGGCTCAAGCGTAATAGGAACCGCTGACTGCACACCGATTACAAGATCTTGCATGTGTTTTGATTTGTGTGTGCTTTTTATTGGTTTGTTTGTTTGTTTGTTGTTTTTGTTTAGTTGTAAGGGAGTTGACGTCATATAGCCTCCTCTGACCACGACATCACGTGACATCACGTCTTGTGGCCGTCAGCATCTTTGCATGCCTTTGTTGTATCGCCTGCTCTAGACTAACCAAAATTCATCTTTTATTTTGAAATTGTATTTATTCCCCATGACGCATACAAATAACCTCAAAACCATATATATGTGTGACGTTTTTAAAAGATAAATAAATCCTTCATACAAAAATAATACAACCCACAACAAAAAAACAACCTATATCTAGTATCTATATCACGTCTTTGGGATACATTGTATCGTGTTTTAAGCATTGTATTCTTTGATTGATTGCGTTAAATAGTATACACATAATGTTTTAAAATTTTTAAGATGACGACACTAGAATGCGATGGTGAGTGCGTTTGGACAACAATCCATTTGAATGATAAGTAAGAGTATAGCTTCCACACCAAGAGATACATTACGTGATAAGTGTACATTCAAACGCGCGTGATAAGGTCCTGCTGTATGATAATGACCTGATCATATTTGACCACGTCCTATGTTGTGATAATGTCCTAATGTATGATATAATGTTATATTGTATGAAAATGTGATAATTGTTGATAATGTCCGATTGTATCATCATGTTTTAATTGATAATGCCACACTGCATGATCGTACGCTATAATGTCCTATGTTATGATAATTCCCAATGTATGATTATATTTTAGTGTATGATAATGTCCTAATGTATGATAATGTCCTAACAGATGATACTAATCTAGTATATGATAATTAACTAATAATTTAAAAATATATAATAATTTACTAATAATTTAAAAATATATAATAATTTACTAATATATATAATAATGTCCTATTTGTATGATAATGTCCTTTGTTATGATAATGTTCTAATGTATGATACTATTCTAAGTATATGATACTTTACTAATATGTGATAATGTCCTATTTTATGATAATGTCCTATTGTATGATAATGTCCTATTGTATGATTACATAATTTTGTATAATAAGGTCCTATTGTATGATAATGTCCTATTGTATGATAAGGTCTTATTATTTAATACCGTTCTGCTGTTTAACTTACTACTAATATTGTCGTCTAAATTGTGTTTTAAACAAAGACATATGGGGGAGGGGGAGGGGTGGGGTAGCGTCGGCTTGATAAACATATGCATGCGTGTGTAACAACTCATGGAAATATCTGATTGTACATACACCTTGATCCGTGTACACCAGTGCAGTGGTTCCCAAACTTCTAAGTTTGGCGGACCGGGGGACATGATTTATTTGTATACTTTTATTTCTATTTGACAATAAATATTTATGTTATGGGGACCGGCAGCGTTAGGCATGTGGACCGGTGAAGGTCCATTGCCCGCCATTTGGGGACCACTGCACTAGTGTACACCCCAGCTCTTTAGATACCCCCCCCCCCAAAGATGTGATACTGGCTAATTTCCACCATTGCTTCCTTTCAAGCTGATTATTGACTGATGTCAACATCATAGTTGTTGTTTTTGTCACATCTTGTTAATTAGTGAGTTCAAATTTTAAAAAAAATATAATTAATTGTCAAGATGTACAGGTGAACCTGTTGAAATATAGGCTCAGACCTTGTAAAGATGTACAGGTGAACCTGTTCACATATTGGGTCGAACCGTGTGAAGATGTATAGGTGAACCTGTTGACATATTGGCTCAGACTTTGTAAAGATGTGCAGGTGAACTTGTTGACATATTGGCTCAGGCCTTGTAAAGATGTCCAGGTGAACCTGTTGACATATAGGCTCAGGCCTTGTAAAGATGTAAAGGTACCTGTTGACATATTGGCTAGGACCTTGTTAAGATGTCAAGGTGAACCTGTTGACATATTGGCTAGGACCTTGTTAAGATGTACAGGTGAACCTGTTGACATATTGGCCAGGACCTTGTAAAGATGTAAAGATGCCTCTTGACATATTGGCTAGGACCTTGTTAAGATGTACAGGTGAATCTGTTGACATATTGGATAGGACCTTGTTAAGATGTCCAGGTGAACCTGTTGACATATTGGCTAGGACCTTGTTAAGATGTACAGGTGAACCTGTTGACATATTGGCTCAGACCTTGTAAAGATGTAAAGGTGCCTGTTGACATATTGGCTCAGACCTTGTAAAGATGTAGAGGTGCCTGTTGACATATTGGCTAGGACCTTGTTAAGTTGTAAAGGTGAACCTATTGACATATTAGCCAGGACATTGTAAAGATGTACAGGTGAACCTGTTGACATATTGGCCAGGACCTTGTAAAGATGTAAAGGTGCCTGTTGACCTATTGGCTAGGACCTTTTAAGTTGTACAGGTGAACCTGTTGACATATTGGCCAGGACCTTGTAAAGATGTACAGGTGAACCTATTGACATATTGGCTAGGACCTTGTAAAGATGTACAGGTGAACCTATTGACATATTGGCTAGGACCTTGTTAAGATGTACAGGTGAACCTGTTGACATATTGGCTAGGACCTTGTTAAGATGTACAGGTGAACCTGTTGACATATTGGCTAAGACCTTGTTAAGATGTACAGGTGAACCTGTTGACATATTGGCTAGGACCTTGTAAAGATGTAAAGGTGAACCTGTTGACATATTGGCTCAGACCTTGTAAAGATGTAGAGGTGAACCTGTTGACATATTGGCTAGGACCTTGTAAAGATGTAAAGGTGAACCTGTTGACATATTGGCTAAGACCTTGTAAAGATGTAAAGGTGAACCTGTTGACATATTGGCTAGGACCTTGTAAAGATGTAAAGGTGAACCTGTTGACATATTGGCTAAGACCTTGTTAAGATGTACAGGTGAACCTGTTGACATATTGGCTAGGACCTTGTAAAGATGTAAAGGTGCCTGTTGACATATTGGCTCAGACCTTGTAAAGATGTAAAGGTGCCTGTTGACATATTGGCTAGGACCTTGTAAAGATGTAAAGTTGCCTGTTGACATATTGGCTCAGACCTTGTAAAGATGTAAAGGTGCCCTGTTGACATATTGGCTAGGACCTTGTAAAGATGTAAAGGTGCCTGTTGACATATTGGCTAGGACCTTGTAAAGATGTAAAGGTGCCTGTTGACATATTGGCTCAGACATTGGACTGTTAAGTGTCAAATTTTAGGATGTCTTTTTTTTTTAATCTTCAATGATTTATAGAATAAGCTTCAATAGCGATGTCATAATTATTTCTCAGTAGTCCAAATAATGTCAGTGTGTCATGCATAAGGGCTTCCAACCTTCCTACAAATATATATTTTTGTTGTGCGTCCGTCGAAATCGATTAGGACCATCGAGTCATCCGGTTAGGGGTAGGGTGGGTTACGGTGAGCTCGTAGGTGGCTTGCTAGACCGATCCGTGCTCGGGATAATCTCTGGCACCGCGGGCAGGGGGCTAGTTGCTGCAGACGGTAACCTAATGTTGCTCTTTCGGGCAAGCCTGCGTGTCTCCGCTGTGGTTATTCTATTAGCTTCATGGGATTTAGCCCCCTTCTTGACCGCTGCTCCCCACCTGGCTATCCTGGGCTGTCTGCGCCCATTGAGTAGGGTTGATGCTGAAGGCCTTTAGTGCCGCTTTCAGTGAGTCTATATACAGGGAATATATGTTCCGTTTGCTTTGGCAGTAGTCCCCAAACACCGTTTTAACCATTAATAATGATTGGTTTGGGGGGGGGGGGTGATAAACAATGGCTGCGCCCGGGTCTAAGACTGAATTCTAGCGAACCTTTTAGAATTGTGCACTGGGCGGATATCCCCCCCCCCCCCCTCTTCCCAACCCACCGACCCCACCCACCCAAATACAACCCTGGGATTTGTCCATGATTGGATCTTTTTGCTCTGTACGGGGGTTAATTTTGCTTTGGCAGTAGTCCCCAAACACCGTTTTAACCATTAATAATGGTTGGGTTGGGGGGGGGGGTGATAAACAATGGCTGCGCCCGGGTCTAAGACTGAATTCTAGCGAACCTTTTAGAATTGTGCACTGGGCGGATATCCCCCCCCCCCACCTCTTCCCAACCCACCGACCACACCCACACAAATACAAGCCTGGGATTTGTCCATGATTGGATCTTTTTGCTCTGTACGGGGGTTAAACTAGGCCAAGTATACATGGACGTTCATGAACATTTCTAACTAAGCAAAGTATACCACGGCGTTCATGAACATTTCTAACTAGGCAAAGTATACATGGACGTTCATGAACATTTCTAACTAAGCAAAGTATACCACAAGCGTTCATGAACATTTCTAACTAAACAAAGTATACCTGGACGTTCATGAACATTTCTAACTAAACAAAGTATACCTGGACATTCATGAACATTTCTAACTAAGCAAAGTATACCACGGGCGTTCATGAACATTTCTAACTAAACAAAGTATACCTGGACGTTCATGAACATTTATAACTAAACAAAGTATACCTGGACGTTCATGAACATTTCTAACTAAACAAATTATAACACTGGCGTTCATGAACATTTCTAACTAAACAAAGTGTACCTGGACGTTCATTAACATTTCAAACTAAGCAAAGTATACCACGGGCATTCATGAACATTTCTAACTAAACAAAGTATACCTGGACGTTCATGAACATTTATAACTAAACAAAGTATACCTGGACGTTCATGAACATTTCTAACTAAACAAAGTATACCTGGACGATCATGAACATTTCTAACTAAACAAAGTATAACACTGGCGTTCATGAACATTTCTAACTAAACAAAGTGTACCTGGACGTTCATGAACATTTAAAACTAAGCAAAGTATACCACGGGCATTCTTGAACATTTCTAACTAAACAAAGTATACATGGACGTTCATGAACATTTATAACTAAACAAAGTATACCACGGTCGTGCATGAACATTTCTAACTAAGCAAAGTATACCACGGGCATTCATGAACATTTCTAACTAGGCAAAGTATACCACGGGCATTCATGAACATTTCTAACTAAACAAAGCATACCACGGGCATTCATGAACACTTCCAACTAAACAAAGTATACCACGGGCGTTCATGAACATTTCTAACTAAACAAAGTATACCACGGGAGTTCATGAACATTTCTAACTAAGCAAAGTATACCACGGGCGTTCATGAAAATTTCTAACTAAACAAAGTATACCACGGTCGTGCATGAACATTTCTAACTAAGCAAAGTATACCACGGGCATTCATGAACATTTCTAACTAGGCAAAGTATACCACGGGCATTCATGAACATTTCTAACTAAACAAAGTATCCCTGGATGTTCATGAACATTTCTAACTAAGCAAAGTATACCACGGGCGTTCATGAAAACTTCAAACTAAACAAAGTATACCACGGGCGTTCATGAACATTTCTAACTAAGCAAAGTATACCACGGGAGTTTATGAACATTTCTAACTAAGCAAAGTATACCACGGGCGTTCATGAACATTTCTAACTAAACAAAGTATACCACGGGCATTCATGAATATTTCTAACTAAACAAAGTATACCACGGGCATTCATGAACATTTCTAACTAAGCAAAGTATACCACGGGCGTTCATGAACATTTCTAACTAAGCAAAGTATACCACGGGCATTCATGAACATTTCTAACTAAGCAAAGTATACCACTGGCGTTCATGAACATTTCTAACTAAACAAAGTATACCACGGGCGTTCATGAACATTTCTAACTAAAAAAAGTATACCACGGAGCCCATTTTTCTTCATTTAGTAATATGATTAGATACGATAGTTCTGGGGGAGGCAAAGATCGTGAACAACCCAGCGGGACATCGTCCTGCACATGCATACATATATATATATATATACCATCAAGTAGAGACTTTTTTAGTAGAGACTTATTAATTGGAGACTTATTAATTAGACACTTAATAATTAGAGACCTATTAATTGGAGTCTTATTAGTTGGAGACTTATTAATTTCAAGACTTATTAATTTAGAGACTTATTTATTAGACACTTATTAATAAGAGACATATTAATTGGAGACTTATTAGTTCAGCATGTCCAGACCATCAAAGTCATACGTGATTACTGCCTGGGGAGCATTTCTTTACACATCATTGTCTTTTATGAACATTGTGTTTGGAGAGCACTGTGAGCTGGGGAAGGTTTTGGTGGGATCTCACCACCTGGGGACATAGAACTACTCAGCAATTTACACCTGTCATCAAGTCGGACCGTGCTACGCATGGGTGAGCCAGCTGCTCCTGTAAATTAGGTTAAAATTACTTCGGTTACATCGTTGCTTCGTATTTCTGTTAAGCCTTATGCAAATCACGATGCATTTAATTAACTGTGTCTAGTAAATATAATGTAAGTGATCCTAATATTATAATCATAATTTCCAAGAAAGACACTGGAAAAATCCAAATTCATATTTAAGTTTTTAAAAATGCATGAACAAAATTTGTATTATTTGAAGTACAGGTGGAGAAGTCCAAGAGGTAAGAAGGCCGGACACTGACCGCTTGTCGTAAGGGAATCGAACTGCATCTGTACGAGGTTAGCACGGCCCCTGGCGGTGACAATATAGCTAGAGGTCAAGGGCATTGGACTGCACAGACTGGTGATGATGAGTTAATGAAAAAGTGTCCAGGGCACGACGGGGCATAGAGAACTTGGTTATCACAGATGGGTTGGAGGGGGGGGGACCCCCACACTGTCATCGGGTACCTTCACCAAATTGAGTAGGACTTGATATTGCATACGAAAAGTATTTGCCATTCGAAGGTTGCTAGTTAATGACGAATGTGCATTGTAGGGGGAGGGAAGCGTTAAGTTAACCATAGTACCGGGGGGGGGGGGA
>CAXITT010000044.1:1881522-1912292 GCA_964033795.1 Lymnaea stagnalis | reverse complement strand
TGGGTTTAGTAAGCTTACTTGATTATTTCTATTTTGCGAAAAGAATTTGTAAAAAAGAAAAAAAAACAAAAAAAAACCCCAGTGCAGTGCGAGCATGCAAGGATTCGTCTTGCTCTTGATAAACCAATTGTTGTTTATTTGTTAATTTTTTATTTATTATTTTTTGGATAATTATTTGACAAGAAATAATTTGATATTGGCTTTACGATTCTCCTACTAAGATCAATAATAGTAACTATTGTTTTTTTAAATATTATTTTAATTATTATTATTATTTTATATATTATCATAATTATTATTTTTATTATTATTTTATACATTGTTATGATTATTATAATGATTCTTGTTAATAATTAAATAATTAATGATTTTTTGTTCTATTAATAATAGTTGCCATGATCATAATAAAAAATTAGTCGTATTAGTAATGATTGTTATTATAATAATTATGACACTGTCTGTCAACATTATCACGATTGGCATTAGGATAACTATTACTACTACTACTAATATTAAACAATTTCATTTACAAAATCCTAATCTGTCCATGCCTGAATGCTTTGTCAGTGAAATCAAACGTCACTTATATATCTATTTTGGACTCTGTTTCTCCTTTAACATCAAGATTTCGACGCTCTCCAATCATGTCGCGTCTTCTTTCATTTATTTTTTTTAAATTTATTAATTTTTTTTGTTACAATTATATGTTACAAATAGTGCGATACACAAGTAAAAACCTGCTGTGAAGTTACGAATGCTTAGTGGAGTAGTGACGGACCAGGGGAAAGGGGATGTCGCTAAAGGGGAAAAATTCAGAAGAGTAATGTTAGAATGAGAGAAAGTTGATGAGAGAGAGAGAGATATCTGAAGGGACGTGCCAAGAGCCTAAAGGGATAATGCAAGAAAAAAACAAAAGTAAATCAAAAATAAAGGGACGGAAACAAACAAGAAGTAGCAGTCAGGTAGATTAAAAAAGGGGTAACAAGGGGAGAGAGTGCAATCAGGTTAGTATTAGTACAAAATAAAATGAGTTTTATTTTGTACTAACCTGATTGCAGTCTCTCCCCTTATTACCCCTGTGAAGTTACGGCATGCGACACAGTGTCTGTGAGTACTGTGTGACAGACATCAAAATCACTTGCGATGAGACAACTGTTGGACCCCGTCTGGCCACTGGCCAATTGTGGGTAACCGTGGCGGTGGTGTTGGTGTCTTTTTCCGTGGAGTGTACAGGTGACACAGATTATTGCCGGTTGGGCTGTTGTCTGTTTTCTATCCTCTGCCCGCGACATCCATTTCAAGGACAACTTCATTTCGCGCACTAGTAGTCCTTATTGTTTCAATCATAACTGAACACTACAATGAACCTGCTTATACATCCATTCATGTACACATCTTGTCTGTCAGGGGTGTCTCTATTTAAAGGTAGGTGAGAATGTGTACACGACGAATGGGCGCGTTTGTCATCTGATGACATGACACAAAAACAAACGTGTACGCCTGATCATGTATTTAGTTCAACATAAGTCTCAACTCTGATTTCCTTTTGCTATTGTCTGCTCCCTGTTTGTCTTTAATTTTAAAAGAAAATGTGTTCTTAGTTTCATATAAATTTATATATATATATATTGGATCAGTTGTACTATCTTCTCACATGAGGTCACGTGTGCTGTCAAGATCAATGATTACTTTGTGAGAGGGTGGATCTTTTTAAAGGCGATCTTTGTGCTATTCTGTTGACTGTCTTGAATAAAAAAAAATTTCAGAAGTCTTGTCTGTCTCATAAGACTTAGTGGTGTGCTCTTGTTTTGTGGTTATTTTTACATTCAAAATTGTATGTAGGTGGTGGATATTGGACATTTGTAAAATGAGGTATGGGAAATCCCCGGAGAAAAGACAACAACAACAATAGAACGAGAGAAAAAAAAAGAACGTGTCGACAAGAAGCCTTCGTCAGCGGAAAAAACTACAAAAAAAACAGTGAATACAAGAAAATTAATAATAATTTTAAAAAATAATGTTAAAAACGTGTATGATTCTAATTCCAAAAGTAAATATCAAGCTAATGACGTTTATAGAAAGTTTTTTTTTTTATATTTCAAACAATAACAACACAAAATAAGCAATCGTCACAATCTGGACATACAGTCGAGAGTCTTATTCCGATATCAGATATTTAACATTCACATACAAGAGCTGGAGGTTGTTATCACGTGGTATCAATGAAATGATACAGAAATGAAATAAATGGTCTGGTTATGTTGTCGGCAGCAAAGTACTCCGATGAAAGGGAAAGTTGCACCCCTAAACCGTGCCATTCAGTAGGCATCAGTTGGACTTCAGTTGGGCATCAGTTGGGCGTTTGCACTTTCAACATGAGAGGTTCCGTATGTCGTCCCCTAAATATGAAAGGAAGCCATAAGCGCGCGGCTGCCAGAAACCAAGTTTAGTCAGGGAAAAACAACTTTCGCCCACGAATGAAAAGACCAGCGGGGAATGAGCGATCTGCAAACGTGGACAAAGAAACAGAGATGGCAAGGGAAACATGTGATGTGCGAACATCTCTCCTTTCTGAGCTACCAAGACTATCAACTATCTATACGGCAATGCTGGGAGGGCCGAGCGGTCTAAACTCAGCCCAACCCTGGACTGGAGTTCAATCCCAAGCCAAAGCCTAGACAAGCAAAAGCCACACCGGTACCCCGGGTGGATGGGAACCGTTGACCTAGGATCGCGACTCATCCCAGAGAAGGCAAACTCCAAAATCAAATCCGGAGATGGAATCCCGTGGGTGGTATGAAATTACTGGTCATCATTCTGGTCTATTTCCAGTCGTCTTGCCATCGGATTAAATAGTAAAGGACGAGAGAGTGAGGCTGACGAACTGAGCAGCTCTCCCTGACTTTCAACAAAACACAGCAACAAGTCAAGGCTTGGCCGTCTCCGCATGTGAAGGGCGAACACTACATGGCAACGGCAGATCTAAGCACATCCCAATACCCCTACCTAGGTAATGACAGATCAAGGAACATCTCATAACTAGTCAGTCGTAAAGAATGAGGTATGTCAAAACAGTGAATTAAAACTTAATTAAAATTTTCAAGACCCGAGGTTGTACAAATATTCAAGTACGACCAAACTCCATGCAATGTCCTCTTTAATTACCCCCTCCCCCACCCCCCAATCCCAAAATATTAGTTTTCAAAAGCCCAACTGGAAAACATCCAGGCTGTGCATCACATTGTCTTATCACGACAAAACAAAAACCTCCAGGCTGTGCATCACATTGTCTTATCACGACAAAACAAAAACCTCCAGGCTGTGCATCACATTGTCTTATCACGACAAAACAAAAACCTCCAGGCTGTGCATCCCATTGTCTTATCACGACAAAACAAAAACCTCCAGGCTGTGCATCACATTGTCTTATCACGACAAAACAAAAACCTCCAGGCTGTGCATCACATTGTCTTATCACGACAAAACCAAAACCTCCACCAAAAAGAAATTTAAAAAAACTCTAGATATATATTTAAAAGTCATCTTTCGCTAGGTAGCACGTCTGGTCGACCTGTGTGCGTCATGCAAGTCATACGGGAGGAATTGGATCGTGGCTGTTTTGTTTTAAGTGTGGAGACAAAAATCAACTCGAGTGTCGACCACGGGGAATGGACTGACGCGTAACGTGATGCAGTGATTACTTTGGAGAGGAAGTCCACGCCGAGAATCAATCGCCGGCCGTAAACATTTTTTTAAAAAAATGAAATAGCTGTGATCCAACGGGTTAAGTTGCAAATGTAGGTTAGGGTTAGGGTTAGGGTTAGGGTTACAGCTGTAGGAGACAAATTACTATCACAATTAGGTGTTGGTTTTTTTGTTTGTTTGTTTTTTTTGTTTTTTTTTATATATATATATATATATATATTTTTATTTTTTTTTTTGAAATTATTATTATTTTTTTAAAATATAGATGACCTGTTCTTATTTGAATACAACCACGAGTGTGATTGGACTAATAATACTTAAGTAGCTACTCATCAGTCTGCAGGTGAGATTTCTTACATTTCAAACTTTGAGGGCAAATACGTGTTACAAAAATTAATTGTAAATGTTGACATCACGTGGGTGAATCTGTTTGACCAAATGAAATCCTTGAAAACTATTTTTAATTTTTTTTTTTTAAAAAGCCCACCAATCCTAGGTGGGTCTTTTGTTTTTAAATTGTCAGTCTGTTCTAACCTCAAAAGGGTTCCAAAAAAACAACAACATAATAATAATAATATCCTAACGAGTTTTCGCTATGGGTTCCTAACCCCTTTCTTTAAACAAGAAAGAAAAAAAAAAGCCAAGATTGCCTTCACGTTGTACTGGACTGTCATTTTATTTTGGGGGCAAAAGAAAATTATATAATTTAGTTATCAGGAGTAATTGAACCCTGTCGGAAATCACCACAGTGAAACAATGCCAGACTAGTGAAATGAGAAAAGCAACCAGGTTCTCAGACATTGGAGCTAGCAGCGAATTCGATTAAAATAAACCATTTTAGAGTGGTTATCTAGTACCGTCTGCGCTACTCACAGCACAGAACTCATCCAAATGGCATGATTTTCGCATTGTAGACTTCCCATTGTAGTCGTGATATATAGACATACCCATGAGGTAGATAGACATCGCTTCACTAATAATTGTGCTCTATAACATACAAAGATCTACAGATACCGCTACACCTCCTTTGTAGAATTTATAAAGAGATGCGTCTTTATCACTAGACTTAAACCATTCGTGTTTCCACATAGATATAGCAACCCGTCTAGTTGGTGTATAGATGCAAAAACATGTACAAGGACACGTAAACATATACACATCATATACATAGACATAGGCTCGGAAACTTTATCATTAGGCTATTAGACATTAGAAACCTTACGAAAAACAGTACAAGGCGAATAGTGAACGATAGTGTTCAATCAAGGATCCATGCCATAGTAAAATTTGATTATTTCAATTACTTCTACAATGTGTTCAAAATATAATGCATCTGTAAAAAAATCCAGCCTAATTTTCGTCAATTGGAAAAAATATTTGGATTGAAACACACGTAACTAAGATATTAAAAGTATAGACCTACGTTGTAGGATTATAAATGAACAATACCTTTAAAAGTTGGGTTTTTTTTGGTTGAAAAAATCGCTCTAATGTAAATTTACAAGAAAAAAATAAAAATACTTATTTTTTTCATCATAATATCAATCCATTTTAACTACAATTATTATCAATAAATTTTGCTCAATTGCTTTGCAAACCCCACTTCTAATCAACAGACTTACAATAAGAAAAATCATTTTTTGATGACCAGCCTTTTGCCCTTGTAAAAGGAATTCTGTGTTGATTAGCCTTGTAACCTTTGTTACCAAGGGACTTCTATTACACATGTAGCCTATTGTAGATGATATTTTTAACAGAGAATTCGAAGGTAATATTCAGTAGTCTAACTCCAGTGGGTATTGATATTTTGGATTCTAAATATTTTTTTTTAAAAACAAATTGTTTGTTTCTTTTATGTGATAAACAGTTTTTTAAATGTCTTGTTCAAAAAATTTTAGTCAATTAATGTACCATGTTTTTCATGGGCATTAATTCAATCTATTATTACATTAATTAAATAGAAAAAACCCTTTTTTAAAAAAACTCTTAATATATTTTTAAGATCCTGGGAAATCTGGGGAAATTTGTTCACCAAATCTTGGGAAATTTTTAAAAAGTAAGTGGCAGTCCTGATACAGACAGGATGTTTATATTCGAACCGCAATCTATCTGCAGAATGTTTTGTTTTTTTTAAAACGAGCTGTTAATTAATGATGATTTAATTTTCAAGCTAGTTACAGAATTCAACTACTTGTTTACCGTGGCAACAAGTGAGAGGGTTACTAATGGCATATAATACAAGTGATTAGAAGTGTTAATATTATTCAACTTCAGTATTCTGTGGTGCATATTTCTTATTATTGGATATATTATTTGGAAACTAACAAATAAAAGAATTGAAATGTTTCGGAAATTTAAAAATTCATACGAAAGTTATTGTTTTTTCTATTGTAAATACTAATTTAAAAAATAAATAATTTCCTCACAAACTAATTTTTACAAATGGTTTCAGTTTATCTCATGGACAATTCAATTACCTAGAAAATGTTAATCATTAGAATATGTTTATAATTGAGAAAACTGCAGCTGAATTTGTACCTACACCAAAATGAGAAAATGTGACCTAGATTTAATTCGGTCACAGGGGGGTTTTCAATCTGGTAGAATCAGTTAAAATAAGAAGAAATGTTTGAAAAAAATTTACAAATTTTTGTTATCAAAGGGAAGTAACTTAAATTAATACACCATAATATTTTACATAGTAGATTCCCTCCCTTCTTAATTAAAGGATTTTTCGCAAATTGTTACTGAATGTTTAAGGACACGTGGCTCGCTCAAAGTTTTTGGACGGCCTCTGGTCCAGTCGACCTGTCAAGACAACAACTCAACCCGTTATAACCCATTGAAAATGTGCGGTATTTGTTATGCCCTACTATGTTGTGTCATTAGAAAATGTTAAGTTTGGTATGGAATTAAAGGAGAATGTATGCTCTTGACATACCATACATACTTTGAGGGAATTAGAGGGGAATGTATGCTCTTGACATACCATAATACTTTGATAGAATTAGAGGGGAATGTATGCTCTTGAAATACCATACATACTTTGAGGGAATTAGAGGGGAAAGTATGCTCTTGACATACCATACATACTTTGAGGGAATTAGAGGGGAATGTATGCTCTTGACATACCATACATACTTTGATGGAATAAAAGTAGAATTTATGCTCTTGATATACCATACATACTTTGATGGTTAAAAGTAAAATTTATGCTCTTGATATACCATACATACTTTGATGGAGTAAAAGTAGAATTTATGCTCTTGACATACCATACATACTTTGAGGGAATTAGAGGGGAATGTATGCTCTTGACATACTATACATACTTTGATGGAATTAGAGAATTAGAGGGGAATGTATGCTCTTGACATATCATACATACTTTGATGGAATAAAAGTGGAATTTATGCTCTTGACATACCATACATACTTTGATGAAATAAAAGTAGAATTTATGCTCTTGACATACCATACATACTTTGATGGAATAAAAGTAGAATTTATGCTCTTGATATACCATACATACTTTGATGGAATAAAAGTAGAATTTATGCTCTTGATATACCATACATACTTTGATGGAGTAAAAGTAGAATTTATGCTCTTGACATACCATACATACTTTGATGGAATAAAAGTAGAATTTATGCTCTTGACATACAATACATACTTTGATGGAATAAAAGTAGAATTTATGCTCTTGACATACCATACATACTGTGATGGAATAAAAGGGCAATGCATGCTCGTTACATACAAAACATACTTTAATGGAATGAAAGGGGAATGTATGGTCTTCATAGACAATACAGACTTAGATCTAATTAAAGGAGAATGTATGCACTTGACATACCATTATGATACCATACATACTTTGATGAAATTAAAGTGCAATGCATGCTCGTTACAGACAATACATACTTTGATGCATGGGCGCCCACAGGAGGGAAAGGGGGGCACTTGCCCCAACCCCCCCCCCCCCCCGATTGATTGGATTAAAAAAATTTAGAAGAAAATAGACAGAAAATTTATTACAGTAAAGAGAAACTAAAGAGTAAGTAACTAAGCTGATGTCCTGTCCGTTCGTTCACCATACAAATACGCTACAGTAAATTAAAACTATATTAAAACATTAATAACAAATTCCCCCCTTCCCCCTAGAAAGTAATTGATTTTTTTTGCCGCCCCCTCCCCCCCCCCTTGAAAGTTTTCTGCGGGCGCCCATGCTTTAATGGAATTAGAGGGGAACGTATGCACTTTATTGACAATACAGACTAAGATCTTATTAAAGGGGAAGGTAGTATGTACTTTACAGACAATTCAAACTTAGATGGAATTGGAGGGGAATGTATGCTCTTTATAGTCAATACAGACTAGATGGAATGAAACGGGAATATATGCTCTTTACAGACTGTGATGGAATTAAAGGGCAATGTATGCTCTTTACATACAATACAGACAGATGGAAAGAAAGGGAATTATATTTTATTTACATACAATACAGAGTTAGATGGAATTAAAGGGGAATGTATGCTCTTTACATACAAAACATACTTAAATGTAATTAGAGGGGAATGTATGCTCTTTACAGACAATACAGGCTTAGCCCTAATTAAAGGGGAATGTATGCTCTTGACATACAATACATACTTTGGTGGAATTAAAGGGGAATCTATGCTCTTTACAGGAAATATTACTTAGATGGAAATAAAGGGGAATGTATGCTCTTTACAGGAAATATTACTTAGATGGAAATAAAGGGGAATGTATGCTCTTTACAGGAAATATTACTTAGATGGAAATAAAGGGGAATGTATGCACTTTACAGGAAATATTACTTAGATGGAAATAAAGGGGAATGTATGCACTTTACAGGAAATAAAGGGGAATGTATGCACTTTACAGGAAATATTACTTAGATGGAAATAAAGGGGAATGTATGCACTTTACAGGAAATATTACTTAGATGGAAATAAAGGGGAATGTATGCACTTTACAGGAAATAAAGGGGAATGTATGCACTTTACAGGAAATATTACTTAGATGGAAATAAAGGGGAATGTATGCACTTTACAGGAAATATTACTAGATGGAAATAAAGGGGAATGTATGCACTTTACAGGAAATATTACTTAGATGGAAATAAAGGGGAATGTATGCACTTTACAGGAAATATTACTTAGATGGAAATAAAGGGGAATGTATGGTCCTTATAAACAATACAGACTTAGATCTAATTTATGGAAATATATGCTCTTTGCATACAAAACATGCTTAAATAGAATTAGAGGGGAATCTATGCTCTGTACATACAATACAGACTCAGATGCAATTAAAGGGGAATCTATACTCTTTGCATACAATACATACATAGATCTAATTAAAGGGGAATGTATGTACTTTACAGACAATACAGACTTAGATGGAATTAGAGGGGAATCTATGCTTTTGTGTTTGAATTTTAATATATAAATGTGAGTTTGTTTATGGAAAATAAAAAATTTAAATTTAAAAAAAACTCACCAACAGTTCGCAGATCGTCCTTCCCAAGCCTCACAAAGAGAAATTTATAATCCAAAGTGTAACAAAAATGTTTTCTTTTTTTCTGAACTGTATCCATGTGAACATCGGCAAAGAATTAACATCACATTTTAAAAAAAAAATCACAAAATGGCACACCTGAGCTGGGGGTGTGGCTGGTTGCTCATCAGCTGATGAATTATCAATGTCATGGTCACTTTCGTTATAACTGCCTACTACTAGGATCGTACGATTCCCTAAGAATCAGGCTCTGTATCAGAAATAATAAAATCACAACCTAAATCTTCATCAAAAACACTACCCCTCATGTTGGCCAGATGGTCCAGGTCGAGATTTCATGTTCGTAAACAAAACACACAAAAAACATATTCCGTCAAAACATGCTGAATGAAAGAAAAACCGGATGTCTGGCATGGTCAGCAAAGGGAAGTCATTCTAGATTTGAGTAAATATAATTTAAAACAAATATCTCAGGAAAGAAACAAAACAAACAGATTGTAATGGTTCAACGATGCCAATTAGTCTCAATAAAAATTATTGAAACCATCTTTCGAAAGTTCACGTGAACGTCATAACTATGTATTGCATTAATTGGACTTGGTATGTGATAAGTCTTATGAAGTTTTTGTTTTTCAAAGCCGTGTTCCTGAGATTGTGTAGGGTGGAAGTAACGCACTACAGACTACAGGCCATGGGAAATGCCTGGATCCGGGTGTCCAAAAATGTGTTAAGAATGTTAACATGTTTCTTGACGTGGCGCACGTTGTTTGTGTTCCGTCGGGAACGGAACGAGATAGAGACAACTTGCACATCATTGGTCAGACGATGGACGCACCGCGGTGCGGAAATGCTCGGGGACGTCATTTGCTGCTAATGAACGTCCATTCAAATATTGCCGTGGGTGTCAATTTTCCACAGACTGCTCTCAAAGGTTCTCATGTTGCCGAAAATGACGCCCAGTGCTAGTTATCATTTAATTACATACAAATGAGTGCAGACCAAAAAAGAAATTATAATTGCAGTTCTTGTTGATTATTTCTTACTGTATTGTGTCAGTATATTTTTAAAATTATTATTTCACAGATTGTGGTAGCTCTCTCTGGATTCAGTGATACCCGTGAGGTCATCAGGATTCAAAGACACCAGTAAGGACATCAATATTCCACATTCAAGAGATGAAGTACTCGACATACAAACGTCAGGAAATACCAGCATTACAATGAGTTCCCTCAATACGTCAATGTCAGATCAGGACGAGATGACAATGACATTTGAAGATTACGTGCGTATCATTGTGCCTACAATATTCGGTGTCATCTGTGTTCTGGGTGTATTTGGGAACTCATTAGTGATCATTGTGGTCTTGACAGACAAACACATGAGAAACACAACCAATATATTGATCCTATCTTTGGCCCTGGCTGATTTATTGTTTTTAGTTTGTTGTGTACCTTTCACGGCTGTGAATTACGCTGTAAATGTATGGCCGTTTGGCAATTTTGGTTGTAAACTAACCGAATACGCCATGTACGTCACTGCTTACGCCAGTGTATACACACTGGTCATCATGACCATCACCCGGTACATCGCTGTTGTAATGCCACTTCGTTCCCTGACACTACTCAATACAAGAAACACTTTGTTTGCCATCTTTTTCATCTGGATTATTATTCTAAGTGGTAACTCGCCAATATTCCTGCAGTTTGGAGAGTTCCTTTATGTCTTCCAAAATGAAACCAGATCAGCATGTCTTAATCTTCAAGAACTGGAAGACCCTGTTTCGGGCCAAGTATTTTTCGGATTTTTTTTCGTCATTGGATATTTCATACCCCTGGCCGTCATAACTTTATTGTATGGACGCATTCTCATTCGATTACGTTGTGCCGACGTCCCAGGAGATTGTAAACAATCAAGAGCTGAAAACATCAGGATGAAGAGGAGTGTCACAAAAATGGTTGTGATTGTCGTAATCGTCTTCGCCGTCTGCTGGATGCCAATTCAAATCAGGCTATTTGCCGATAGATTAGGTGCTGACAATGACAGTATCATATACACCTGCATTTTATTTGCGTCCAATTGTTTGGCGTACGTAAACAGTTGTGTGAATCCAATCTTGTACGCGTTTCTGTCCGACAGTTTCCGGCAGAGTTTCAAACGTCTTCTGTGCTGCAAGAGAAGTTCACAACTTTACCAAACTCCGAGGTCAAGGTCCATCACAAGAAGTTCTCAATGTTAAAACCAAAACGCAATTTGTCACTTGTCACCACTCAATGACGTCACACCTGCTACATTACATGTTGTAAATTTCTTAGCCTATTACATTTGGGGGGGGGGGGACAAAAATGTACCCTAGAAGATAAAAGTTTATCTTTTTCTTTCTTTTCACTGAACTAGACTATAAGATCCGGTGTTACCGGGGTAATAAGGGGTAGCGATACCGAGGTAATAAGGGAAGACATGTTGCGCTACTCTCCACCTTAAAATGTTTCAACATATAAAAAGTCCCAGTTTTGCCACTTTAATATTAACTTCGTTTTCCAAATTTTAATCACCTTATATACGCTTTAATATCTTCGTACATTATTCAATCGATTTTAATAGAACAACTTATAATTTATTTACCTTGATTATTTAGCTGATGAATTTAGCTGATGAATTTTGTAGGGATCTTAGTGATAAGTTAAAACGTCACTTTTTAGAATGTGCTCTCAATGAGACCCTTATTTTAACTTTAATATAAAAAAAAAAGAATGGACTTAGGGCCTTGTGTGATTAGATATTTTAGGGGTCGTCCATTAATTACGTCAACAATTTTTAAGCAATTTTTTACCCCCTCCCCCCCCCTCTTGTCACCAACTGTCAAATGTTCAATGACCCCCCCCCTATTTAATTATCTCAACATTTTATAACACCCCCCACCCCCCAAACAAAATAATAAAAAATCGAGTGATATTATAAATAAACTGTTAAATACATTTGACTTTGTGCTCATCTATTTTAATGACAATACAATTGTAGGGAAAACATTTTTATTACATCTGTAGCTTGTTAATCAACAAGTTTAAACGTTTTTACACTTTAAAAAATTTTATAATGCAGATTCAATCGAAAGGTTGTTAAAGACTAAATATCATTGTTTGTGGTATAACTATGGTTATTGTCAGTATATCAGACAATTATTGTCTAGTTTCTAGCTGCTATCATCTTCCCTAGGAGTATCCAGGTGTTGCCCTATCGTCACAATTGGCATCATGGACATCATTGGGGTCAGGCATGGGGTCATTTGCAGGGCCGGTGCTAGGAGGGTGCGGGGTCTTGGGAAAATTGAATTTTGCGGGGCCTATTATGTTCTTTATTCCGCCGATGGGATCTTAAGACACGTTATAGTCGTACTGGGGGCCTTGCTGGTCATAATGGGACCCGTCGTAACGGATATTTGTTCACTCGCTTAGTTTCTGAAATTTCTATTTTTTCCTATAACAGTTAATTGCCCTGGTCCAAATTCCTCATCGCGGCTCCATTGTTACCAATATCAAGGTTGTCAAAAACAAATAACGAAAACGTGAAGCTGAATGAGCCATTGTGATCTAGAAACAAGCAACATCTAAGACAATTAAAATAGACTAGGGCAACGCGCGGGTCCCGCAAACGTGAGGCCTTGGGCGGTCGCCCACCTCGCCATCCCCTAGCGCCGGCCCTGGCATTTGCTCCCAACCCCCTAATTTACAGGTTTTATTTAAATTGCTATGTACTTGGGCGCCTCCAGTAATAAACAACTTAACAAGCCGACTAAGTTTTGGTTTCGCCCCCTCCGCCCCCCTGAACAAAACATAAACAACACTGTTTATAGTCTATAGTGGCTGATTGATCATTTTCATCTTGTGGCACTGATGTACCAGACAAGTCAAAGATCATCCTCATCTAACCATTCAACCCTAAAAGTAGAAGCATTGTCGGTGTGAGCAATAATTGCCATAAGCTCTCTGTATCTCCTTGCAGCTACTCGCATTGGTCGAATCGTTTTTTGTTGAGAAGCAGTTGCTAATTTCTTGTGACCAAGAGGGCATTGTCGGTGCTGTTGAACCTGCTTTTACAACATGGCTTGTGATGCAAAATAGATGTTACACAGTTTGGAAATCCGCCCAACCAGCGATGTTATTATTGTTATTCACTTTACATTCACCTAATTCTCAAAATGTCGTATTCCTACTCTATCATTACCCTTTTATCTTGTCTGCACATGACACTTGAACCTTGACCTGGTTCCATACCTGCAACACGATCGCAAACATACCGCCCTAGTCATTTGCGACCAACAGAATCGACAGGTGAAGAGAGGCCAACTTTTGACTTCTCTTGCACTAACAAAGTGTGCTACCAGTTTGACCAGCCATCAGCAGTGCCCAGACAGACATTAAATAAATCTTATATTGTTAAAAGCCTAAAAATTATATGACTCTCATTTAAACTTAAATATTTTTTTTTAAATAATGTCATAACCAATTTTTTAGATTAAAATTTGAGTAGAGAAAACTTGCTTGTTGACGTCAACTAATAGGTCCCCCCTCCCCCCCCTGTCAAACATTTCCAAGGCCCCCCCCCCTATTTTGTTTGGTAACTAATGTTTTTAAATAATGTTATAACCAATTTTTTAAATTAAAATTTGAGTATAGAAAACTTGCTTGTTGACGTCAACTAATAGGACCCCCCTCCCCCCCCTTTCAAACATTTCCAAGGCCCCCCCCCCTATTTTGTTTGGTAACTAATGGACGCCCCCTTAGTGGTTACAATAACAGAATTTTATCACAAAGTAATATAACAGAGTAATTCTTTTACTAGTTATTTGAAGTTTGGAAAACAAATATAGACTCTATAGCAAGTCCTAAGCTTGTTTTTACGTAGATATAAAGATTATGACAAATGTCAATGGGATCTAAATATTTATGGAAACTGTAGCGTAGTTTTAGAGATGTCTTACTTTCCTACTGTAAAGCATTAAAGTTTCATTTTTTGGCGCCAGGGGACTTAATAGTAAAAATTTTAAACGGTAAAATCTTCGTTTGATCCTTGAGATTGCAATGGGGTTAATTTGAAAAATTGACTTGAATATTTATAATATTTATATGAACTATTTTTATTGTGCCCCCTTATCTTAGGGACAGCTAAAACTGATCCATTTTAAAGTGGAGAACCTGTTTTATTTTAAGTACATGAAACGACCGTAACAGTTGTGAATACCTAATTTTAATAAGACGTCTCTCAGACGTTAAAAGTGTCTTTTAATTGTGGCTCTTGGTTGTGCTCGGACAGTTCTGTCTGCTGACTGTCAAGTATGGGAGTTTATTAGTATTTTTTACCACCGGGTATTATGTTCATTACGTGCGGTGTGTGTTTGAGAGTTTTATTGGATAGTGAACGCACTTCCCGCGCTCTACTCTTTTAGCTAATGAACGCTCTTCCCGCCCTTGTCTCTATGACTTATTTTTATGCTGATTCGTGACGTTTTGTCTAGACAGTTTTGTGACGTATGTTTTAGTCGTGCGGCAGTCTTGAGTGGAACTTTTGTGGAAGTAGGATGTGTATTATTTATGTCTGAGAGCGAGCTGTGCTACATTCATTTTTGTATGTGTATAGATGCTTAGATATTTAAGTTATAATTATTATGAAAAGGTCTTGAGTTTATTCATGAGTTGATGTGTATAGATACTTAGAAATTAGAGTTATAATTATTATGAAAAGGTCTTGAGCTTATTCATGAGTTGATGTGTATAGATACTTAGATATTAGAGTTATAATTATTATGAAAATGTCTTGAGCTTATTCATGAGTTGATGTGTATAGATACTTAGATAATAGAGTTATAATTATTATGAAAATGTCTTGAGTTTATTCATGAGTTGATGTGTATAGATACTTAGATATTAGAGTTATAATTATTATGAAAATGTCTTGAGCTTATTCATGAGTTGATGTGTATAGATACTTAGATATTAGAGTTATAATTATTATGAAAATGTCTTGAGTTTATTGAGTGATTGTAAGAATAGTACGACGCATTAGACGTGTAAAAGAACTTGACAAGTTAATCAATCCAAGCAGAGTTAGGAAATGGTCTTCTCTCCTTCAATAACGAAAAAATAAAATGGTGCCACCTCAGTCTCTTTCCAGTGGGAAAGACATCTTCTGGACATGGATGTGGATAGAGCATTATATGATTTTTAAAAAAAAACACAAATTCCACATATAATAAGACATGCACGGGAATTGTTCCCTTAAATGGAATGAAGAAGACGATCAAGACGGTAATCTCTCTCACTTTCTCTCTCTTTCTCTTTCTCTCTCTCTCACTCTCTCTCTCTCTCTCTCTCTCTCTCTCTCTCTCTCTCTCCCTCTCTCTCTCTCTCTCTCTCCCTCTCCCCCCCCCCCCCCCCCTTCTCTCTCTCTCTCTCTCTCTCTCTCTCTCTCTCTCTCTCTCTCTCTCTCTCTCTCTCTCTCTCTCTCTCTCTCTCTCTCTCTCTCTCTCTCTCTCTCTCTCTCTCTCTCTCTCCCCCCCTCCACCTCCCGTTCCGTGACAAGGCTCGCAAACGTACATTTTTCGTCCACGCCCCTGAACTATGTTTATATTCTAATGACCCACCCGCTTTCACACCGCAGCTTTATTTCACCAACTGGTTCAGAAAAACCAAAGAAAATATTACTCAACAAACGCACTTGCGATATTTTTAAGAACCTCATTTAGTGCAGTTATCGGGCATTTTATTTCGTGAAATCAGTGTCATCATATTTCATATACCTTCCCCTCTTCAAGATGGGAAATTATGTTTAAGGGTGTGGGGTGGGGGGGGGGGGGGCTAAAATTTGGAAGAATGTTTTGTCATCAGCAACGAGTCTACATTCCAAGGTGCAGCTCGATGCGTTGATAGGAAATGGGTAAATTAGCCGTCAAAAGGTTTTGCCAGCCAGCCGCGAACAAAAGTGAGGTTACAATAACGGATTTAAAAATAGATCCGCTCGCTTGCTTGTAATAAATTATTTAGCGCAGTCACGTTGTTGCAAAATGTTAAAACACTTACTCCTGGCGACGTGCGATCCACATGGAGTCATTGAGGTCTGACAGCGCTCATTGGCCCAGAACACGGCTATTGTGACCGGTTCATTGTAAAGCAATGAGTTGCTTGTGTTCTATTCTATGGGTTTTATTTGTAGCCCTGTGCGCTGAAACATTCGTGTAACTTAGTGCGTGCCAATGTCCGGTAGTTTCTGAAATAGGTGAGAAATCTGGAATTACTTTAACTTTAAGCAAATTTTAAATTTAAAAATAAATAATTATTCATCTTGTTATGACTAGAGTCAAGTCTACTTAAAGGATTGCTAGATTTGAAGCCAAGCGATGCCGACAAGTTTCAATTTGATACAATACCCGAGAAGGAACCAGGGATCATGCACGAGGGACCAGGGACCATGCACCAGGGACCAAGCACCAGGGACCAAGCACCAGGGACCATAGTTGCTGCCATGTACGGCTTCAGAGTCAACTATCAACGTCAAAAATAAGTAACCAAAACGAGAGGGCCATAGAATTACGTTTTCTTTATTTAATACTGTCATAATTTCATTTTACAGTTTAGATGTTGTTGTTTTGTTCCTTTCTGTAATCTAATGATAATGTTACTAAAATTATGCCTTGATTACGTAATGAAACGAATCGAACAAAAATGTCCTCATTGTTCATTGAATACCATTTCTTTGAATAGGTCAATACTATCTCCAGTGAAGACATCAAGATTCCACATTCAAGAGATGAAGTACTCGACATACAAACGTCAGGAAATACCAGCATTACAATGAGTTCCCTCAATACGTCAATGTCAGATCAGGACGAGATGACAATGACATTTGAAGATTACGTGCGTATCATTGTGCCCACAATATTCGGTGTCATCTGTGTTCTGGGTGTATTTGGGAATTCATTGGTGATCATTGTGGTCTTGACAGACAAACACATGAGAAACACAACCAATATATTGATCCTATCTTTGGCCCTGGCTGATTTATTGTTTTTAGTTTGCTGTGTACCTTTCACGGCAGTAGGGTACGCTCTGACTGTCTGGCCGTTTGGCAATTTTGGTTGTAAACTAACCCAATATGCCACGTACGTCACTGCTTACGCCAGTGTGTACACACTGGTCATCATGACCATCACCCGGTACATCGCTGTTGTAATGCCACTTCGTTCCCTGACATTACTCAATACAAGAAACACTTTGTTTGCCATCTTTTTCATCTGGATTATTATTCTAAGTGGTAACTCGCCAATATTCCTGCAGTTTGGGGAGTTCAGTTATGAATTTCGAAATGAAACCAGATCAGCATGTCTTAATGTTCAAGAACTGGAAGACCCTGCTTCGGGCCAAGTATTTTTCGGATTTTTTTTCGTCATTGGATATTTCATACCCTTGACCGCCATAACTTTATTGTATGGACGCATTGTCATTCAATTACGTTGTGCCGACGTCCCAGGAGATTGTAAACAATCAAGAGCTGAAAACATCAGGATGAAGAGGAGTGTCACAAAAATGGTTGTGATTGTCGTAATCGTCTTCGCCGTCTGCTGGCTGCCAATTCAAATCATTTTATTTGCCGAAATATTTGGCAGTTACCCTAAAAATAAACTATACACCGGCATCTTATTTGCCTCCAATTGTTTGGCGTATTTAAACAGTTGTGTCAACCCAATCTTGTACGCGTTTCTGTCCGACAGTTTCCGGCAGAGTTTCAAACGTCTTCTGTGCTGCAAGAGAAGTTCTCGACTTGACCAAACTCCGAGGTCAAGGTTCATCACAAGTTCACGACTTGACCAAACTCCGAGGTCAAGGTTCATGTCAAGAAGCTCTCGATGTTAAAACCAAAACGCAATTTGTCACTTGTCACAATATAATGACGTCACACCTGCTACATTACACGTAATAAATGTCTTAGCCTATTATATTGGGGGGGGGGATAACATTATAAATGTACCCAAGAAGATAATAGTTTCTCTCTATTCATTGAACTAGACTATAAGATCCGGCGTTACCGGGGAATAAGGGATGGCGTTACCGGGGTAATAAGGGATGGCGTTACCGGGGTAATAAGGGATGGCGTTACCGGGGTAATAAGGGATGGCGTTACCGGGTAATAAAGGATGGCGTTACCGGGGTAATAAGGGATGGCGTTACCGGGGTAATAAGGGATGGCGTTACCGGGGTAATAAGGGATGGCGTTACCGGGGTAATAAGGGATGGCGTTACTGGGGTAATAAGGGAAGACATGTTGCGCTACTCTCCACCTTTAAATGTTTCAACGCATAGAAATCCCAATTTTTCCCCTTTAATATTAACTTTGCGATTCAAATTTCATTTACCTTATTTTCGCTATATCTCGTACATTTTTCAATCGATTTTAATAGGACAACTTTTGATTTTTTTGTACCTTGATTATTTATCTGATGAATTGTTAGTGATCTTATCTTAATGAAAAGTTTAAAAGTTACTTTTTAGGCTGGGTCTTCACTGAGGCCCTAATTTTGACTTTAATGGATAAGTAATAGAGTTAGGGCCTTTTGTGATTAGATATTTTAGTGATCGCAATAACAGAGTAATATCACAAAGTAATATAACAGAGTAATTCTTTTACCAGCTATTTAAGTTTTGAAAACAAATATAGACGTTATAGCAAGTCCTAATTTTTGTTTCGTAGATATAAAGATTATGACAAATGTCAATGGGATCTAAATATTTATGGAAACTGTAGTGTAGTTTTAGATATGTCTTTATTGTCATGCCTTAAAGCATTAAAATTGTAAGATTTTGGCGCCAAGGGCCTTAGTAGTAAAATTTTAAAAGACAAAATCTTTGTTTATTCCTTCAGATCGCAATAGGGTAAGTTTGAAAAATTAACTTGAATATTTATATGAACTATTTTGATTGTGCCCCCTAATCTTAGGGACAGCTAAAAATGATCCATTTTAAAGTGGAGAACCTGTTTTATTTAAGTACATGAAACGACCGTAACAGTTGTGAATAGTTAATTTTAATAAGACGTCTCTCAGACGTTAAAAGTGTCTTTTAATTGTGGCTCTTGGCTGTGCTCGGACAGTTCTGTCTGCTGACTGTCAAGTATGGGAGTTTATTAGTATTTTTTACCACCGGGTATTATGTTCAACACGTGCGGTGTGTGTTTGAGAGTTTTATTGGATAGTGAATGCTCTTCCCGCGCTCCACTCTTTTAGCTAATGAACGCTCTTCACGCTCTTGTCTCTATGACGTAATTTTTATGCTGATTCGTGACGTATTGTCTAGACAGTAGTGTGACGTATGTTTTAGTCGTGCGGCAGCCTTGAGTGGAACTTTTGTGGAAGTAGGATGTGTATTATTTATGTCTGAGAGCGAGCTGTGCTACATTCATTTTTGTATGTGTATAGATGCTTAGATATTTAAGTTATAATTATTATGAAAAGGTCTTGAGTTTATTCATGTGTTTAAGTGTATAGATACTTAGATATTAAAGTTATAACTATTATGAAAAGGTCTTGAGTTTATTCATGTGTTTAAGTGTATATATACTTAGATATTTAAGTTATAATTATTATGAAAAGGTCTTGAGTTTATTCATGTGTTTAAGTGTATATATACTTAGATATTTAAGTTTTAATTATTATGAAAAGGTCTTGAGTTTATTCATGAGTTGATGTGTATAGATACTTAGATATTAAAGTTATAACTATTATGAAAAGGTCTTGAGTTAATTCATGAGTTGATGTGTATAGATACTTAGATATTAGAGTTATAATTATTATTAAAATGTCTTGAGTTTATTCATGAGTTGATGTGTATAGATGCTTAGATATTAAATTTATAATTATTATGAAAATGTCTTGAGTCATTCATGAGTTGATGTGTATAGATGCTTAGATATTAAAGTTATAATTATTATGAAAATGTCTTGAGTTTATTCATGAGTTGATGTGTATAGAAGCTTAGACATCAAAGTTATAATTATTATGAAAATGTCTTGAGTTTATTCACTGATAGTAAGAATAGTACGACGCATTCAACGTGTGAAAGAACTTGAAGAGTTTATCAATCCAAGTAGACTCAGGAGTTGACACTGACCCCTATTTGGGGTTCTTACTGTGGGGTCAGGTTTCCATTTCAAAGATCCTTCTGTCATCCTCTCTGTAGCAATATCTTGAAGTGTCCGCCATGACTTTTACCAAGCTACAAATAAATGAAGACACTAGCTCCCAATCCAGGATAATATTTTTATTACAAGATGAATAGCAAAGCATTTATTAATGACTTTGAGAGTTTTTTTAAGCCCGTTCTCACATGGATCATATTAATGTTGACCTATAATATTAAATCACATTAATCATATGAAAACGCTCATTGTGAGTATCATTGACTGGTTAGACGAATCAATACACGATTTGACCAAGTGATGAGAGATTTTATCAAACCTAATGGCATTCAATGGGGTAACTGTGTTTGCATGGATGTGACATGGGGCTCATGTTTTAGTCAAGAAGATTATTTGTTCCATGTGTAAACGAACAAAACCCAATCAGAAGCACGTACATTATTTAGCCTTACCCAACAGGAAGGGAGTATTTTTCAAAACCGTTCACCCATTAACCATTGGTATTTATGATCGAAAGTGTCCTGCTAAAAATAAATTTAGCCAAGACTAACTGTAGCAAAATTAAGCCCGATATATTTTAGATTTTCAAAGTTTAAGGTCCAACAAGATTTTTGGAGCAATTTTAAGTCTTCAAAGATGATTATTTGAGCAATGTCAATTCTTCCAAGATGATTATTTCAGCAATGTCAAGTCTTCCAAGATGATTATTTGAGCAATGTCAAGTCTTCCAAGATGATTATTTCAGCAATGTCAAGTCTTCCAAGATGATTATTTGAGCAATGTCAATTCTTCAAAGATGATTATTTCAGCAATGTCAAGTCTTCCAAGATGATTATTTGAACAATGTCAAGTCTTCCAAGATGATTATTTGAACAATGTCAAGTCTTCCAAGATGATTATTTGAGAAATGTCAAGTCTTCTAAGATGATTATTTGAGTGTTGTCAAGTCTTCATAGATGATGACCAGACGATCAAATTTATACATAAAAAAAGGCCTCTATATTAGACATCAAAGTTAAGACCAATAATTTTTTATCATGCTCCTTGTTGAAATCTTATTCTTCATGTGTTCAAATGTATTTCTTTCAATATTTTAAGTGCTAAAAATTTGTATATGGTTTATCAGTGCGCTTTTAATGAATAACTCAATGGACAGCGTTATATAAAGTATATTTTATTAGCTTGAAAATGAAATCAAACTCTTACTCATCGCAGGGATATGCTCCATTCTTATAACTAAATTATAGAGATCGACCGAATTTCTGCGTCGTCTTTGGTCCGGCGCCGAAAGTGGCCATTTGATCACTTTCGGCCTAACTTCGGCTTTGGCCGAAACCAAAAAAGTTAAATTCCGGTTCAATTTCGGCTTCGGTCGAAATTGAAATGTTAACTTTCGGTTTAATGACGGTTTCGGCCAAAAGTCATTTTTCGGCCCTATTTGCGGTTTCAGCCGAAATCAAAAAATGAATTTCGGTCGGTCTCTACTAAATTATGCACCTTAGCGTGACGCCAAACACGCTTTTGAATAAACCAAACAACTTTACACAGGCCAACAAAACACGCGAACAACTTTACACAGACCAACAAAACACGCCAACAACTTTACACAGGCCAACAAAACACGCCAACAACTTTACACAGGCCACAAAACACGCCAACAACTTTACACAGGCCACAAAACACGCCAACAACTTTACACAGACCAACAAAACACGCCAACAACTTTACACAGACCAACAAAACACGCCAACAACTTTACACAGGCCACAAAACACGCCAACAACTTTACACAGGCCAACAAAACACGCCAACAACTTTACACAGGCAAACAAAACACGCGAACAACACAAGGCATTGGCAATTCTAAGCATAAAAAGGGAACTCTGAATCAATGCTTGACATTTAACAAAGGAAGCTGTGTGGCAATCCAATCTTGTGACGCTAGAGTCCGTGCAGAGTTTTTGAACGACCTCGCCACTGCCTTCCCCTCAGAAGTTTTCTCTTCTATGCTTGGATTTCGAGCTGATGTAGATCTTTTTTTCACTTCATTCATCCAACTTCATGTAGGTCTCTGAGCCGTTTTCCGCAGTGGTTTTGGTGGTTTGCCCTCTTCACTCCTCTGCGGCATGAAAGATAGTGTTATCCTGAGATAAATTATGCAACACATCGACATTTTCGATCTATTTGATCTTGAATATGGTGACCTAACAATCCTGGCGTAGGACAAATAGCAGATACTGGTCGTCCAATCAGAAGCTACGGGAAGGCATGCTATTATTCACATGGTATTTTCATGCCATTTCTAGCGATTGCATTTTAATGAATATAACATTTCTAGTGATTGGATTCTAATGAAGATTACATTTCTAGTGATTGGATTCTAATGAAGATTACATTTCTAGCGATTGGATTCTAATGAAGATTCCATTTCTAGCGATTGGATTCTAATGAAGATTCCATTTCTAGCGATTGGATTCTAATGAAGATTACATTTCTAGCGATTGGATTCTAATGAATATAACATTTCTAGCGATTGGATTCTAATGAATATTACATTTCTAGCGATTGGATTCTAATGAATATTACATTTCTAGCGATTGGATTCTAATGAAGATTACATTTCTAGCGATTGGATTCTAATGAATATTACATTTCTAGCGATTGGATTCTAATGAAGATTACATTTCTAGTGATTGGATTCTAATGAATATAACATTTCTAGCGATTGGATTCTAATGAAGATTACATTTCTAGTGATTGGATTCTAATGAAGATTACATTTCTAGCGATTGGATTCTAATGAAGATTACATTTCTAGCGATTGGATTCTAATGAAGATTACATTTCTAGCGATTGGATTCTAATGAAGATTACATTTCTAGTGATTGGATTCTAATGAATATTACATTTCTAGCGATTGGATTCTAATGAAGATTACATTTCTAGCGATTGGATTCTAATGAGGATTACATTTCTAGCGATTGCAGAGGACGACCAAGACGGTGCTCTTGTTAAATGATATAATCGGAAGGTGGAGGTCGCAATTTTGGCAACGAAATAACTTAACCTGATTTTCGGTGATTCCCGATGACTATTAAATTGCCTATTGAACACAAGAATGAAGGACGTAAACGACTCCTGAAAACAAAGTTCTTCTTAAAAAATACTGTAAAACATCTAATGATTAATACCGAGAAATGGGGAGAGGGGTGTGTGCCTAAATTTGACAAAACATGCATAAAAATAATGCACTTTACGAGACTCCGAATTAATGCTCTCTCTCTCTCTCCCTCTCTCCCCCTTTCTCTCTCTCTCTCTCTCTCTCTCTCTCTCTCTCTCTCCCTCTCTCTCCCCCCTCTCTCTCTCTCTCTCTCTCTCTCTCTCTCTCTCTCTCTCTCCCTCTCTCCCCCCCCTCTCTCTCTCTCTCTCTCTCTCTCTCTCTCTCTCTCTCTCTCTCTCCCCCCCCACTTCCCCTCCCCCCTTTTTTTTCGCAAGTGTACATTTTCGTCCACGCCCCTGAACTATGTTTATATTCTAATGACCCACCCGCTTTCACACCGCAGCTTTATTTCACCAACTGGTTCAGAAAATCAACGGAAAAGATTACCCACAAACGCACGTGCCATATTTTTAAGAATCTCATTTAGTGCAGTTATCAAGAGTTTTATCTCGTGAAATCAGAGTCATCATATTCCTTATACCTTCCCCTCAAAAAGATAGGAAATTATGCTTAGGGCTTAAGGTTTGGCGGGGGGGGGGTCTAAAAATTTGTAAAAAATGTGTTGTCATCAGCAACAAATCTTCGTGTCCAGGTTCAGCTCGATGCTTTGATAGGAAATGGGTAAATTAGCCGTCCAAAGATTTTGTCAGCCGGCCGCGGACAAAAGTGAGGTTACAATGACAGATTTAAAAATGAATCCGCTCGCTTGCTTATAAATTATTAGCGCAATCGCGTTACAAAATGTTAAAACAATTAGTCCAGGCGTCGTACGATACACATGGTTGGAGTCATGAGATCTGGCAGTTCTCATTGGGCCAGAACACGACTATAGTGAACGGTTCTTTGTAAAGCAATGAGTTGCTTGTGTTCTATTATATGGGTTTTATTTGTAGCCCTGTGCGCAGAAACATTCGTGTAACTTAGTGCGTGGCAATGTCAGGTAGTTTATATTATTTCTGAAATAGGTGAGAAATCTGAAATTACTAAGCAATTTTTAAATTTAAAAATACGTAACTTTTCATCTGGTTATGACTAGAATCTTGTCAAGTCTCCTTAAACGTATTAAAGGCAAGCGATGCCGACAGGTTTAAATTTGTTACATTACCCGAGAAGGGACCAGGCACCAGGCTTTAGGTACCAGAGGCCAGACAGCTGGGACCAGGCATCAGGGACCAGGCACCAGGCTTTAGGTACAAGGGGCCAGGCAGCTGGGACCAGGCATCAGGGACCAGGCACCAGGCTTTAGGTACCAGGGGCCAGGCAGCTGGGACCAGGCATCAGGGACCAGGCACCAGGTGCAGCAGGGTCTAGGTACCAGGGGCGAGGCAGCAGGGACCAGGCAGCAGGGACCAGGCACCAGGCTTTAGGTACCAGGGGCCAGGCAGCTGGGACCAGGCACCAGGGACCAGGCACCAGGCTTTAGGTACCAGGGGCCAGGCAGCTGGGACCAGGCACCAGGCTTTAGGTACCAGGGGCCAAGCAGCTGGGACCAGGCATCAGGAATCAGGAATCAGGCAGCAGCGACCATAGTTGCTGCCATGTACGGTTTCAGGGTCACCACTCAACGCAGTAAATACGTAGCCAAAACGAGAGGGACGTAGAATTACGTTTTCCTATGGTATACTGTCATATTTTCATAGTATAATTTAGGTGGGTTTTTTTCCTATCTGTAATCTAATGATAATGTTACTAAGATTATTTCTTGATTGTGTAATGAAACAAATCTAAAAAAAATTTCATTATTGTTCATTAAATACCATTTATTTGAATAGGTTAATACTATTACCAGTGACGTCATCAAGATTTAACATTCAAGAGATGAAGTACTCGACATACAAACGTCAGGAAATACCAGCATTGCAGTTAGTTCCCTCAATACGTCAATCTCAGATCAAAACGAGATGACAATGACATTTGAAGATTACGTGCGTATCATTGTGCCTACAATATTCGGTGTCATCTGTGTTCTGGGTGTATTTGGGAATTCAATGGTGATCATTGTGGTCTTGACAGACAAACACATGAGAAACACAACCAATATATTGATCCTCTCTTTGGCTGTGGCTGATTTATTGTTTTTAGTTTGCTGTGTACCTTTCACGGCTGTGAATTACGCTATAAATGTATGGCCGTTTGGCAATTTTGGTTGTAAACTAATCCAATACGCTAAGTACGTTACTGCGTACGCCAGTGTGTACACACTGGTCATCATGACCATCAGCCGGTACATCGCTGTTGTTATGCCACTTCGTTCCCTGACATTACTCAATACGAGGAACACTTTGTTTGCCATCCTTTTCATCTGGATTATTATTCTAAGTGGTAACTCGCCAATATTCCTGCAGTTTGGAGAGTTGCATTATGAAGTCCAAAATGAAACCAGATCAGCATGTCTTAATGTTCAAGAACTGGAAGACCCTGTTTCGGGCCAAGTATTTTTCGGATTTTTTTTCGTCATTGGATATTTCATACCCCTGGCCGCCATAACTTTTTTGTATGGACGCATTCTCATTCGATTACGTTGTGCTGACGTCCCAGGAGATTGTAAACAATCAAGAGCTGAAAACATCAGGATGAAGAGGAGTGTCACAAAAATGGTTTCGATTGTCGTAATCGTCTTCGCCGTCTGCTGGATGCCATTGCAAATCATGCTATTTGCAGAAAGATTTGGTGCTTTCACTTTCACTGACAATAAACTATACACCGGCATTTTATTTGCGTCCACTTGTTTGGCGTACGTTAACAGCTGTGTTAATCCAATCTTATACGCGTTTCTGTCCGACAGTTTCCGGCAGAATTTCAAACGTCTTCTGTTCTGCAAGAGAAGTTCACGACTGTACCAAACTTGGAGTCCAAGGTCCATCACAAGAAGTTCTCAATGTTAAAACCAAAAACACAATTTTACTCTTGTCGCAACTTAATGGTGCCAAACCTGTTGTATTACCTGTCAAGGCGTAACAATAACAATTTAAATAAACACATGAAGACAGTAGTTTACTTCTATTTTCACTCAGTTATTTTAAATGTTAGCTTTTGAACCGGTGTAATGTTTCCACTTCTTTATTCGTTTTAAATGAGAACTAAGAATAACATTTTTTTTATTTAACACTAGAAGATCATACCCGATATTACCGGGTTGATAATGGATGCATAGTGCGCTACTTTCCACCTGCTTTTGCCAATGTCAAACATACCATTTTCTGTTTGACCCAATTAAACCTCAAACAATGTCACATGACCTACCGTACACATGATTGATTAGTACGGCACGAACGCGCGGCGGTGCTTCCGATGTTGTGCCAACGGTCATCATGGCCCGGCGGTTGTTCAGATGTTGTGCCAACGGTCATCGTGGCCCGGCGGTTGTTCAGATGTTGTGTCAACGGTCATCATGGCCCGGCGGTTGTTCAGATGTTGTGCCAACGGGCATCGTGGCCCGGCGGTTGTTCAGATGTTGTGCCAACGGTCATCGTGGCCCGGCGGTTGTTCATATGTTGTGCCAACGGTCATCATGGCCCGGCGGTTGTTCAGATGTTGTGCCAACGGGCATCGTGCTCCTCGAGATTGCCACAGTGACCGCCGATGTTTCTGCTCCTATGCAAGCTGGCAACTGGCCAGATCTTGCGACCGGCCAGGAGCGTTTTTCAGGTGTACCTTCTCGCTGGTTACAATGTTATCTCTCCTAGTATTACATATTCCTCAACAGCGTCAATCAAATTTTGCCTTTTATTACAATCCCAGATGTCAGGACTGCGTAGTCTCTTCCTTTCCAGATTCTTACTGGTGCCCATGCCATTGTTAGAAGCAGTTCAATGACTAAAGTGCCCATGACATTGTTAGAAGCTGTTCAATGACTGAGGTGCCAATGCCACTGTTAGAACCTGTTCAATGACTGACAGTTGAACGTATCGAATCCTCCTTGTCTCATACTAATAGACTAGAAAGTATGCCCTGGTATTGCCGGGCAAAAAATCGAAGGCATATTTCGCAGTTAGCTTTCTGCTATTGCGAAGCCTCGAAATCAACTAGTTTTTACGCAATCAATGGTTCTGGGTTTAGAATATTACAGCCTCAAATCAATTTAAACAAATTATACAAACACTTCTTTTTTTTTAAATGTTCCATGTCCTTGAAATGTGTATATTTAGTAAATATTAAATCAGACTTTCTCTTTAATGTGTCTATGTATTATAGTTGTTTACATTTCTTACATCACTGGGCTTTGAGAAATGTTCATACTCTGTATAACGTGCATATGTAATGTCCAGCCAACTCCTTTATTCAAGCCCCTGAACTGCATAGGAAATAATTGTATATTATGTTTAGCTATATCATTTACATATAAAAAGATTTATTGGCAAATTTGTTTAATGAATTTAATTTCATTCAATCTCCGTAAAATTATATAAAATCACAATCAATGTTTTTGAGACTCTGCGCGCAACTTGGTGACATTAGCTTGTTCTTATATACTAGGCTTATTCTTATATACTAGGCTTGTTCTTATATACTAGGCTTGTTCTTATATACTAGGCTTATTCTTATATACTAGGCTTGTTCTTATATACTAGGCTTGTTCTTATATACTAGGCTTATTCTTATATACTAGGCTTGTTCTTATATACTAGGCTTGTTCTTATATACTAGGCTTGTTCTTATATACTAGGCTTGTTCTTATATACTAGGCTTGTTCTTATATACTAGGCTTATTCTTATATACTAGGCTTGTTCTTATATACTAGGCTTGTTCTTATATACTAGGCTTATTCTTATATACTAGGCTTGTTCTTATATACTAGGCTTATTCTTTTATACTAGGCTTGTTCGTATATACTAGGCTTGTTCTTAAATACTTGGCTTGTTCTTATATACTAGGCTTGTTCTTATATACTAGGCTTGTTCTTATATACTAGGCTTGTTCTTATATACTAGGCTTGTTCTTATATACTAGACTTGTTCTTATATACTAGGCTTATTCTTATATACTAGGCTTGTTCTTATATACTAGGCTTGTTCTTATATACTAGGCTTATTCTTATATACTAGGCTTGTTCTTATATACTAGGCTTGTTCTTATATACTAGGCTTGTTCTTATATACTAGGCTTGTTCTTATATACTAGGCTTGTTCTTATATACTAGGCTTGTTCTTATATACTAGGCTTGTTCTTATATACTAGGCTTGTTCTTATATACTAGGCTTGTTCTTATATACTAGGCTTGTTCTTATATACTAGGCTTGTTCTTATATACTAGGCTTGTTCTTATATACTAGGCTTGTTCTTATATACTAGGCTTGTTCTTATATACTAGGCTTGTTCTTATATACTAGGCTTGTTCTTATATACTAGGCTTGTTCTTATATACTAGGCTTGTTCTTATATACTAGGCTTGTTCTTATATACTAGGCTTGTTCTTATATACTAGGCTTGTTCTTATATACTAGGCTTGTTCTTATATACTAGGCTTGTTCTTATATACTAGGCTTGTTCTTATATACTAGGCTTGTTCTTATATACTAGGCTTGTTCTTATATACTAGGCTTGTTCTTATATACTAGGCTTGTTCTTATATACTAGGCTTGTTCTTATATACTAGGCTTGTTCTTATATACTAGGCTTGTTCTTATATACTAGGCTTGTTCTTATATACTAGGCTTGTTCTTATATACTAGGCTTGTTCTTATATACTAGGCTTGTTCTTATATACTAGGCTTGTTCTTATATACTAGGCTTGTTCTTATATACTAGGCTTGTTCTTATATACTAGGCTTGTTCTTATATACTAGGCTTGTTCTTATATACTAGGCTTGTTCTTATATACTAGGCTTGTTCTTATATACTAGGCTTGTTCTTATATACTAGGCTTGTTCTTATATACTAGGCTTGTTCTTATATACTAGGCTTGTTCTTATATACTAGGCTTGTTCTTATATACTAGGCTTGTTCTTATATACTAGGCTTGTTCTTATATACTAGGCTTGTTCTTATATACTAGGCTTGTTCTTATATACTAGGCTTGTTCGTATATACTAGGCTTGTTCTTATATACTAGGCTTGTTCTTATATACTAGGCTTGTTCTTATATACAAGGCTTATTCTTATATACTAGGCTTGTTCGTATATACTAGGCTTGTTCTTATATACTAGGCTTGTTCTTATATACTAGGCTTGTTCTTATATACTAGGCTTGTTCTTATATACTAGGCTTGTTCTTATATGCTAGGCTTGTTCTTATATACTAGGCTTGTTCATATATACTAGGCTTGTTCTTATATACTAGGCTTGTTCGTATATACTAGGCTTGTTCTTATATTCTAGGCTTGTTCGTATATACTAGGCTTGTTCTTATATCCTAGGCTTGTTATATACTATGCTTGTTCTTATATACTAGGCTTGTTCTTATATACAAGAAGATGTGACCAGGTTCAATTCTGGTACTAATGAAGGCCGCGAGGTGCCATTGGCTTCTAGAAACCTATTTTTAAGTATCTAGATGAATCGGGGTTCGCTATATGATGAAACTCTGCTGGCACTTGAGAAGTATCGAAACAAATAGTTTTATATTTTTCTTCACGCTCCTAAATGGTACTGCCGGAAAGGTGAAGAACAAACGATGGCTATATTTTCAAAATAAAATTTTCACTTATCTAAAATTATTGGGTTTTTGAGGTAATGTTATCTGCATAAATTTGCTGGGCATATTGTTAACCACATAACTATGTTGGGGATATTCTTATCCACATAACTTTTTCGGGGATATTGTTATCCACATAAATTTGTACTGACTTTAATTCTTTGTCACTTATAATCTATTTTCCCGCAATGTTTAGAATACATTTATAGATATAAACAATTTATCGTCCTCACAAATTATGTGCCCACCCCATATCCCCATCCATGAAATGTTTATTTGGAAACATACAAAAATATTGTTTATGTCCAAATCGTGTTAACTAGGATCCCATTTCCAAGTCCAGTGGGTTTGAATGTATGGCTATGCTATGTCAAAGTTCCCACACAGTGGGTTTGAATGTATGGCTATGCTATGTCAAAGTTCCCACACAGTGGGTTTGAATGTATGGCTATGCTATGTCAAAGTTCCCACACAGTGGGTTT
>CAXITT010000044.1:1868019-1879722 GCA_964033795.1 Lymnaea stagnalis | reverse complement strand
CCCCCCCCCCCCCTTTTTTTTTTTACGACCGTATTATCATCGGACATAAAGATAGAGTCAGCCACGTTAAAATGTACACACCCTCTTTCGTCTCCTGAAATGTGTTTCCAGATTAAGGTCAAATAAACTACACACTACTCATTAGATTTAAAAAAAAACGATCGATTACAATTTCCGGTGTGTAAGATATATTGTGACGTTGAGATGTTCCTGTGCTTGTAAATGCGCCAACCCATATTGCGGCGTAACTTGTGCCGTCTGGGGCAATTTTAAAAACTAGATATAGTCACCAAAGGACCTATAATCTTTTCCAAATGTACACCGCCTCTCCCCCCCCCACATGGGCGCCCGCAGGTAGGGGCAAGGGGGGCACTTGCCCCCTCCCTGGATTGATTGGATACATTTTTTTTAGACAAAAATATACAAATAATTTATTAAAGTAAAGAGAAAATAAAGAGAAAGTAACTAAGCTGATGTCCTGTCCGTTCGTTCACTATACAAATACGCTACAGTAAATTAAAACTATATTAAAACATTACTAAAAAATTCCCCCCCCCCTGGAAAGTTAATCGATTTTTTTTTAAATAAGTTAATAAAGTAAAGAGAAAATAAAGAGAAAGTAACTAAGCTGATGTACTGTCCGTTCGTTCACTATACAAATACGCTACAGTAAATTAAAACTATATTAAAACATTACTAAAAAATTCCCCCCCCCCTGGAAAGTTAATCGATTTTTTTTGCCCCCCCCCCTAGAACGTTTTCTGCGGGCGCCCATGCCCACCCCCACACCTTTCTGTCTTGCCCTTGAAATGAAGAAACATAATCATGTAAAATACATGCTGTTAAAATGTACTGATAAGATAATGTTTTCAAATCAATCATAGTAATACATAGATAATAGTAATACATAGATAATGGTAATACATAGATAATAGTTGTATAGTAACGATTTTCAATTTCTTCTTATAGAAAATCTGAACTCTGACATTCAGGTAAATATTTAAGAAATTCCTTTGATAATTATATTAAATTTATTTCTAATAAATGACAATAGTTCTCACGTGTTATAGATTATAATATACACTTACATAATGTATGCATTTTTAAAATATCATATTTAAATTGATTTGATTTCCCAAAAAATAAAACAGAAGCTCTGTATCAGTGGTTTTGAGAATGTGAGAACCCCAATTTATTTTGCGATCCTAAGAAAGACAACTTGCCCGCTGTTATTTTCTTTATTTAGTGGAATTTTATTTCAGACGCCTGTGGCACAGACGGAAACAGTATGAGAATCGCTTTGTCTGACACCACTAGATAGTGGTACTCTTTTTAAACAAATGGTGTAAATACGTACAAAGACACGAACATATCATCATCAGTGGCGCGACAGACCGTGTAGGGCCCTTGCCTGCTTCACCACATCCTCCCACACATGGATACATACATATCGCTATTGAAACGGCACGAAACCAGGGGGTGGGGGCAGCTTTAAATCCACATTTATAACTTAGCTGCAGATCACGGCCATGTCCGTAAGCATCTCGTTGTATTCGATTGTGTCGGCCCAATCCTCATCCGATTGTAATGACAACAAGGCTGCTGGATTGTTAAGGCTAGAAATAAGGTTGAGAGATGATAACCTGTGAGTGTACCCATGCGTTACTTTCTTTTGACTATGCTGTAAAACATTCAAACCCCCTCCCCCCCTCCCCCCCAAGAAAGCAGTGAAACTCGGAAATTAAAATCTTCGCTGCAAACATAGGCGTAGCTTGCCGCAGGGTCCCGNGACAGATTGTGGAAGCTGTCTCCATACGGGCGAGTACTATTGTGTTATGTCGTCAGACAGATTGTGGAAGCTGTCTCCATACGGGCGAGTACTATTGTGTTATGTCGTCAGACAGATTGTGGAAGCTGTCTCCATACGGGCGAGTACTATTGTGTTATGTCGTCAGACAGATTGTGGAAGCTGTCTCCATACGGGCGAGTACTATTGTGTTATGTCGTCAGACAGATTGTGGAAGCTGTCTCCATACGGGCGAGTACTATTGTGTTATGTCGTCAGACAGATTGTGGAAGCTGTCTCCATACGGGCGAGTACTATTGTGTTATGTCGTCAGACAGATTGTGGAAGCTGTCTCCATACGGGCGAGTACTATTGTGTTATGTCGTCAGACAGATTGTGGAAGCTGTCTCCATACGGGCGAGTACTATTGTGTTATGTCGTCAGACAGATTGTGGAAGCTGTCTCCATACGGGCGAGTACTATTGTGTTATGTCGTCAGACAGATTGTGGAAGCTGTCTCCATACGGGCGAGTACTATTGTGTTATGTCGTCAGACAGATTGTGGAAGCTGTCTCCATACGAGCGAAAGAAACATGAAGAAGACAGAGTTGGAATTCATGCAGTATGAGAAATTCAGAACCAAACAAAAATCCTTCCCGGTCAAATCAATACTCTTATAAACTTATAGACACATCGCTAGATTGTGTCTACGAAATGATCAGCCTGGTCAACAAACTCCCCAGCTGGCACCAAACTGGGGTGGACCGGGGAGTTCAAGCGGCCCGGGTAAAAAAAAAACAAAGTGGCCCGGGGAAAAACCCACGAAAAGCGGCCCTATCTTCAAGACTTTTATTTTTATTATATCACCGGTCCCGGCGGCCCATCGGGAATCTTCCCGGGGGCCCAGTCCACCCCTGGCACCAAACTGGGGTCCTTTTTTTTATGTCGTTTTTGTGTGCGGTTTTTTTCTTAAGAAAGGAAAGTGACTTTGTGTGACGTGTCTTAAACAAACTGGTTTTGGGATTCAACTTTCATCAACTAGTCGGCTTACAATCTGTCAGGGTAAGCAAGTAGTCGGCTTACAATCTGTCCGGGTAAGCCACTAATCGGCTTACAATCTGTCCGGGTAAGCCACTAGTCGGCTTACAATCTGTCCAGGTAAGCCACTAATCGACTTACAATCTCTCCATGCAAGCCACTAATCGACTTACAATCTCTCCGGGCAAGCCACTAATCGGCATACAATCTGTCCGGGTAAGCAAGTAATTTGCTTACAATCTGTCCGGGTAAGCCACTAATCGGCTTACAATCTGTCCGGGTAAGCCACTAATCGACTTACAATCTGTCCGGGTAAGCCACTAATCGGCTTACAATCTGTCCGGGTAAGCCACTAATCGGCTTACAATCTGTCCGGGTAAGCAAGTAATCGGCTTACAATATGTCCGGGTAAGCAAGTAATTGGCTTACAATCTGTCCGGGTAAGCCACTAATCGGCTTAAAATCTATTTAGACGAGCCACTAATCGGCTTAAAATCTATGTAGGTGAGCCACTAAACGGCTTACAAACTATCCAGGTAAACCACAGTATTTTTTAGCAAAGATTTGTCTGTGTTCAATTCTATGAGTTTCTTTTTAACCGTGTGTGCTGAGATGTCCGGGTGCCAGCCAATGTCTTGTATTTTAAGTATTTCTAAATCAGGTGCGAAACTTGAATTACTTGGGAGTAATTTCGTCCTTAAGACTGCCATCTTTTCATTTTGTATGCGAACTTTTGTATTTCTTACTAAAATGGTTCCTTAATTGGCCAGTGGTACCCGACCTCCTCCCCAAAATCTCAAGTGTATATCTCGAGTCGGAGTGAACTATATACGACATCGATTCCCGCAAGGTCAAACCTCTGAAGCGTGTGGTACACACTGTGTACAGGGCCCTGTGTACAGCATCCAGCTCCACATTGAAATTCGATGCTTTAGAGCCCTGAAAGTTCCTGGTTTGGTGGCCCTCTGTTGCTTACAGGATTATTATGATTGTTTCAGTGGTCTTAATGAGCACGTGACCCCAGGGCTCAGCGTGCAGCACATAGACTTATTTGCAAACATAATCAGGACATTAAAAAAATAGCATACCTTTTTTTAATTTAATTTATTTTTTAAAAACAGCTGATTGAAAACAACATAAGAGCACATGTGTATGCACCCCACCCACCCACCCCATAACCTTTTACAAGTCAAGCCATGGGCGGCACCAAGCAGCATCGTTTAACGTTCAGAGGAGGGGGTGGGGGGGTCAGTCAGGGTAGTAGAGTTTAAAGAGATGTGTTTGGAGTGCAGTTTTGAAGGCCTGGGTGGTCGGTATATTGCGGGTGTGTAGTGGGACAGAATTCCATTGTTTGGGGGCGCAGACATAGAAATATCGTTTACCATACGTTTTAGTGCGTGTCTTGGAAACAGAAAGAATATCGCCCATACGCGTGTCTGCGCAGGAGCGAAGCTGTCAAAGGGGGGTGAATATACAGGAAGAATTTCGGTTAGATAGAAAGGGCAGGACACCAAGAAAGAGTTGTGGCTGAGAACAGAGAGTTCTTAGTCAATACGTGCTTGTAAAGGGAGCCAATGAAGTGATTGGAGAAGTGAAGTGACGTGACGTAAAGAATGCACAATACCCAACATTTCTTTCTATCCTATTGGAAAAGCTTTCACATGGATATTCACATACCCATCCATGGCCTACAAGGCAGCCGCACTCTGCACAAGTTCATGGATGGGTTTCGTCAAGGCTAAATGTATATTGAGTCCGCATACAGCGAATTGGCTGGGATGTTTTCAGTCTTTCTCTGTTGCGAGGTAGGTCGACTGTCTTCTTAAGTTCCTCCACGTGTTGCATACAAGGCGATCGTTCCAGTCGTCTCCCCGGCACCCAGGTAGGTTTCATTTCGAAGGACGGCTCCTTCCTATCAAGTCATCTGTACCGTTTTACAGTACTTAAAAATTACTTCGTCCATTCTTATTTCTAATTGTTCAACATTGCCCTACTTCTACAGCAGAAGTGGGTGTGGTTTTGAATGCATCACGGATGAATCTCAAGGTCTGGTTCTGCATTCGGCCCAACTTAAAATAACAAAATATTACGCACCAAAAGCCCTTGCGATAGTTTTCTTTTTAATAAAGAATCTGATTTAGTGCAGTCATTGGGAAAATTATTTCGTAAAATCAGTGACATCTATTTAATTCATCTTCCCCTTGAAAAACATGAAAAACTGATTTGTGTCGGGAGGGGGGGGTAGTTTTGGAGGAGGCTGAAAATTGGATGGTTATGTGTAGTGAACGGCACCGAGTCTATGTCCCAATTATCATCTGGATTGGTTGACGGGAAGTGGGTCAAATAGCCATCCGAAGATTTTGCCAGCCAGCCACGAACAAAAGTGAAGTTAATCTAAAGGTTTTAGAAAACGTGTGGGTTGCCGGGGTCCCGCGAGGTTACCCCCAGTGGAGTCTAAAGCTATAAACTACGCACCATCATTTATGGGGTCAAATTACATTGCACTAGCAAAGCGCGCACCGTTCAATAAGCGCGCACCGTTCAATAAGCGCTTGTTAGCGACTGGTTGCCGTTTGTTAACAACAAATAATACATTCAGAGGTTCTTCAAAACCAGCCTTACTTGTCTTAAACAAGAGGTGCGCACTGTCGTGACCTTAGCCTTAATGAAAATGTCTTTTAATGTGTCATACCGAGCAACTAGTAAAATAGTGAAATAAAACTTCCGAATTATGAAAACTTACAGTAAAATAGTTTACGTGTAGTTAAATTATTGGATTCGAGGTGAGTCGCTTTATTTTTAATTTTTTTTTATATAAAAGATAAAAAATAAATTCCAAAAAAAATCTGGCCAATTCGTTGAGATATTGTTAAGTATACCAAAGAAAGACCCGCCAAGGAAAACAAGCCAGAGAAAACAGTGATGAACTAGCAAGTTGTTTCTCTTGGAGTAAAACGTAGAGTGTTTTTTAATAGTTTAGTACGTAAGTAAAGCTAGGGAGAAAATGGTTCGTTACCCTAAAACTAAAATGGTAAAAAAAAGTAGAGATTGGGTCAGACATATTCTTCCATTTTGGGACACACTTTTATTGACTCCATTGACGTGCCTGCCATGTTTGCTGCCAATGTCAATGACGCCAGCAACTAAATTGATGACGACACTGAATTCTTATATATATTAATATATATATATATATATATATATATATAAATATATATATATATATATATGGGCAAAGGATATTGAGAAATCTGCGTGCAGTCTTGTGTCTTTGTCGTTAACTTCTCTGTNTGCTGCTGTCCCTTTTTGTTGACCATGATCAACAAGTTGCTGCTGCTGTCCCTTTTTGTTGACCATGATCAACAAGTTGCTGCTGCTGTCCCTTTTTGTTGACCATGATCAACAAGTTGCTGCTGCTGTCCCTTTTTGTTGACCATGATCAACAAGTTGCTGCTGCTGTCCCTTTTTGTTGACCATGATCAACAAGTTGCTGCTGCTGTCCCTTTTTGTTGACCATGATCAACAAGTTGCTGCTGCTGTCCCTTTTGTTGACCATGATCAACATGTTGCTGCTGCTGTCATTTTTTGTTGACCATGATCAACATGTTGCTGCTGATGTACCATTTCTGTCGACCAGAATGAACGGGTCATCTTTAACTAGAGTGATTCGTTTTATGTCACACCGATTGAGAAAGCAGCGCATTTTTGGATGTATCTGTTTAAATAGACGTCAAAAAAGTAAACAATTTGCAGTGAAGCAAATAACAAAAAATTTTCAGGATGAAGCAAGCTATCTTACCAATTATCGTTCAATGAGATTTGTTGGGATATAAACGAGGGTTACAATTCAAACCTAAAAATATTAAGACTATCCCATAAGACTTTGTAACATAAAAATACATCTTATTTTTGTTGCTAAATAAATTCAAAGGAAAATCTCAAGTTTTCTTGTTTTTTTTCTAAAGATACATTTTAAAATTAAAATATTCCTAATTACTTGATGTGAATTATGTGTGTGTAAAACTAATAAATTTATCTAGTTCATTTAATCTCCCCCCCCCCCAACACACACTCTTTTTTTCCAATGTTTAAATCTGTGACCAGGTCCCATGACAGCTGAGATCCGTTGATCCAATCTGTTCGCTCCAGAAATGCACATTTTACCTGGTCACCTTTTGGGAATCGTGCTGATTCTTGCCATTGAAAAACCTGGTAAGTTTGGCTAAATTCAACTTTAAAGTCGGTTAAAACTGAGATTCCGAATCATAGTTCCCGCTCAGTGTTGCCAAATATTTTCTGGTGTCTTTTGTAAGCGAGTTTTCTTCCCCCCTCCTTTTTTGTGATGGGTGTGGGTGGGTGGGTCTGGGTGTGGGTGGGTGGGTGGGTCTGGGTGTGGGTGGGTGGGTGGGTTCTGGGTGTGGGTGGGTGGGTCTCAGGACTTTTTTAAGCTTGGATTAGAGATGCTACAACTGTCAGCTATGCTAGGGTACAATGTGTTAGTGCGTCTTATTGGTTCACTTTCTCGTGCGGAGATACTGGTCTTCCATCTGGCGCATCCACAGGTGGCGTATAGGGGAAAGCCCACCAGATGGATAAGGGAAAGCCCACCAGATGGATAAGGGAAAGCCCACCAGATGAATAAGGGAAAGCCCACCAGATGAATAAGGGAAAGCCAAACAGATGAATAAGGGAAAGCCCAACAGATGGATAAGGGAAAGCCCAACAGATGGATAAGGGAAAGCCCAACAGATGGATAAGGGAAAGCCCAACAGATGAATAAGGGAAAGCCCAACAGATGGATAAGGGAAAGCCCAACAGATGGATAAGGGAAAGCCCAACAGATGGATAAGGGAAAGCCCAACAGATGAATAAGGGAAAGCCCAACAGATGAATAAGGGAAAGCCCAACAGATGGATAAGGGAAAGCCCAACAGATGGATAAGGGAAAGCCCAACAGATGGATAAGGGAAAGCCCAACAGATGAATAAGGGAAAGCCCAACAGATGGATAAGGGAAAGCCCAACAGATGGAAAAGGGAAAGCCCAACAGATGAATAAGGGAAAGCCCACCAGATGAATAAGGGAAAGCCAAACAGATGGATAAGGGAAAGCCCAACAGATGAATAAGGGAAAGCCCACCAGATGAATAAGGGAAAGCCCACCAGATGGATAAGGGAAAGCCCACCAGATGAATAAGGGAAAGCCCACCAGATATGGCAGTGACACGATGCCCGTCTAATAATAGACTTCACCATAGTGAAAGGAATGACGATGAGAAGCCCAATATTCCAACACAATTACACAAATTGACATGGATATCATCAGATGGATTTACCTGTAATCAAATTGATCACCTACACATCGACCAGGGCCATGGCTCTGACATAATCGAAGTACGACGCTTTAGAGCAGCGGTTCTCAACGTGCCGGTCGCGACCCCTTTGGGGGTCGAACGCCCTTTACTCTGGGGTCGCCTAAGACCATCAGAAAACACATATTTCTTAAGTAGCAAAGAAAATAATGCTTTGGTTAGGTAGGGGTCACCAAAACATGAGGAACTGTATTAAAGGGTCGCGGCATTAGGAACCTTGAGAACCATTGCTTTAGAGGAACAAACGTAGACTAAGACCATATACTTGTAAAAATCAAATACAAACAAAGATTTTGCAAAATCCAGAATAAACCAAATAAAAGAGAAAAAACATTAGAAGCGCCAGGAGTTAAGTAGGTACCCAGAAATTACTGAGACATTTCAAGAGAAGATTCAAACTCAACTCAAATTGTCCACACACACAAATTTTAAAAAAATTGTTAAAAGTGTAAGAAAGGAAATAATAGGATTGAAGTAGGATGATCGGTCGGGTACGCAGAGAACTAATATGAGAAAGAAACAAGGCTCAGCTAAGGAGAGATGGGTAACGGTAAAAAAAAAAAAAATAGTCGAGATGGAAGAATTGGCAAAAGAAAAGAGATGCAAAGGCAATGTGTTTGAAGATATTGCAGGAAAAGACCGGCTTTCAAGCAAGAGCCCTTATGTGTGAAGGTATGGACGGAGAGTGGCTACTATAAAATATCTAGTAGCTACTAAAGCACCTTTGAGAGAATGGCTATTTTCAAATATCTAGTAGCTACTAAATCTCCTTTGAGAGAATGGCTACTTTCAAATATCTAGTAGCTACTAAAACACCTTTGAGAGAATGGCTACTTTCAAATGTCTAGTAGCTGCTAAAGCACCTTTGAGAGAGTGGCTACTTTCAAATATCTAGTAGCTGCTAAAGCACCTTTGAGAGAGTGGCTACTTTCAAATATCTAGTAGCTGCTAAAGCACCTTTGAGAGAGAGTGGCTACTTTCAAATATCTAGTAGCTGCTAAAGCACCTTTGAGAGAATGGCTACTTTCAAATATCTAGTAGCTACTAAAGCACCTTTGAGAGAGTGGCTACTTTCAAATATCTAGTAGCTGCTAAAGCACCTTTGAGAGAGTGGCTACTTTCAAATATCTAGTAGCTGCTAAAGCACCTTTGAGAGAATGGCTACTTTCAAATATCTAGTAGCTACTAAAGCACCTTTGAGAGAGTGGCTACTTTCAAATATCTACTAGCTGCTAAAGCACCTTTGAGAGAGTGGCTACTTTCAAATATCTAGCTGCTACTTAAGCAACTTTGAGAGAGTGGCTACTTTCAAATATCTAGTAGCTGCTAAAACCACCTTTGACAGAATGGCTCCTTTCAAACATCTAGTTGCTACTAACCAAACATCTAGTTGCTACTAAAACCACATTTGAGAGAGTGGCTGCTTTCAAATATTAAGAAGCTACTATAAACGAATACAATGAAATAAGGTCAGAGGTGAAAGAGAGGATAACAGCAGGCAACTATACATATTTCAGACTACAAAAACTGTCGGGGAAAAAAAATCTCTTAAGCAGATTAAAGAGAGCAAATGTACAACCCTCATTACAATACCAGTGATACAATGACCTACTGTTCATTTTGTAAGAATGAATGCTGAATCAAAATAAAACTAACGATATTATTATCTCATCTCCCCCCCCCCCCCCGAACAGCATACATCGATGCCGATCGAACAACCTTTTACCGAGTTACCACGGACCCTTTAGATGCCAGCCTGGGGAAAAAAAGTTGCAGCGACGGCTATGTCCACGGCATCGACAATTTCATTGTTTCTGGATTTGTCAACCTCACTGGGACTCACCCTCGTGACAAACACGCCACCTGGTCTCCTCTTGTTGGGCCCCCTCCTGATGGGCCTCCGGCCCCGTTTTGCATATTTTACGGCGCAAAATTTAGAACTATTTCTTATTGGCATGCGGTTAGTGAACTTTATCAAGAGTTGTGTTTCCTTGATGTCCGTACACATTTTTATACATTTAAAATAATTTCCTTTCCATCGTTCACAATTATTGTCTTTTACACTAAATGCACGCGTATAGTATTTGTTTTTTTAAAAGAAAATAAAACGACGTAGTCAATGTTGAACGTGCCACTGAGTCCTCTGGGTTCTTTCTTCTGCCCTCTGGTGTGCCGTGCCATCCTATTTTGGACCGACCACAAGCCCACAACAAGACTGGAACAGGATCTTACCAATTAAGAGATATAATTCGGAATTCGGAATTCGGAATGGCAGAGCTGGCAAAGGCGGTTTTTAATACTGGTTAGTCAAGTGAACTCTTAGTCACACATAAACCTTTCAGATGAAGTCAGTCTTTATTCATCAAGATCAGAAAACGGTATGACATCGTAATTCACAAGCCACCCCAATTAAGTCGATACTATACCTATATTCGAATAGCTTCCATTGGATATAACCTGAAGTGAACCTAAAGACTGGGAATGTTAAGTCTGTTTTTTAAGCCATTTATTTTCCTTTTTTTTTTTCTAAAGATTAAATCGACATGTACGTGGAAAGAAAACTGCACAGGTATCCAACAAGTTCCTTTAGACAAATGCCAATGCAAATACGAGTCTGACACTAAAGTGCGTGTGAAGTGTAATCTAACGGCTGATGAGGACTACTTCAGAACAAGAATCATGCTGGCTCTCAATGCTTGGGGTGTTGATTTCAGTGTATATCAGCTTACGCCTAAGATGTACAGTAAGTGATCATTGTCTAAAGTAGTTTATACAAAGTTTTTTTTTTAAAAAACTAGATAATTTTCCATACAATAACAAATAAAAGTAATAATATAATATGTCCGTATTTTACAACTTCACGTCAATTGGGTCTAATATGCCAAGCTATGTTGACTATTGATAAAGATCATGTCAGTAGTTTACAACTTCACGTCAATTGGGCCTATATGCCAAGCAATGTTGACTATTGATGAAGAGTATGTCAGTAGTTTACAACTTCACGTCAATTGGGCCTAAAATGCCAAGCTATGTTGACTATTGATAAAGAGTATGTCAGTAGTTTACAACTTCACGTCAATTGGGCCTAATATGCCAAGCTATGTTGACTATTGATAAAGAGCATGTCAGTAGTTTACAACTTCACGTCAAATGGGTCTAATATGCCAAGCTATGTTGACTATTGATAAAGAGCATGTCAGTAGTTTACAACTTCACGTCAAATGGGTCTAATATGCCAAGCTATGTTGACTATTGATAAAGAGTATGTCAGTAGTTTACAACTTCAGGTCAATTGGGCCTAATATGCCAAGCTATGTTGACTATTGATAAAGAGCATGTCAGTAGTTTACAACTTCACGTCAAATGGGTCTAATATGCCAAACTATGTTGACTATTGATAAAGAGTATGTCAGTAGTTTACAACTTCAGGTCAATTGGGCCTAATATGCCAAGCTATGTTGACTATTGATAAAGAGCATGTCAGTAGTTTACAACTTCACGTCAAATGGG
>CAXITT010000044.1:1833343-1867590 GCA_964033795.1 Lymnaea stagnalis | reverse complement strand
GGGGGGGGGGGGGCGGGGGGGGGGGGGGGGGGGGGGGGGGGCTCGTGGACGTGCTAATATGCGCAGCTTGTTTTCTAACCTTTTTGTGAGGCGTGAGAAGAGTTAAGGCCATGTTCCCAACGACCTGTTGTGTGTGAATCGGAGGATAATGGCAAGACAGAAAGGAGGTGGTCACGGCTGTTCTATAAGGAAGTATACAAAAGAAATGAGGGTGAGCCAGCAATCCAAACAAGCTTGTGTGAAATATTATGGGCCCCGTTGAGGTTCGGGCTCGCTTAACGTCAATGAATGTGAGAATCAAGCAGGATGAGCGAAACAAAAAGTCAACCAGCAGTTGCGGCTCTCTGGTGAGAAACACAGCCGAGATTGTCATTCTAGTGAGAGCCGAGATTGTCATTTTAGTAACACCCGAGATTGTCATTCTAGTAACAGCCGAGATGGTCATTCTAGTAACAGCCGAGATTGCCATTCTAGGAACAGCCGAGATTGCCATTCTAGGAACAGCCGAGATTGCCATTCTAGTAACAGCCGAGATGGTCATTCTAGAAACAGCTGAGATTGTCATTTTTAGTAAAAGCCGAGCTTGTCATTCTAGTAACAGCGGAGATTGCCATTCTAGTAACAGCCATCACTCATGTTAAAAAGTTGTTATATCAACGTTGCAATGGATCCTTGTGTTACTTAAATATCCTAAAAAAATTGAAGGCTGAATCACAACTATTCTTGATGCAATACTTGAGTTAGTGGCAGATTTGGCAATATATCCAGGAAGGCCCTGGTCGTTTTCTGGCCGAAGAGTTTGCCGTGGAGTCCAAAGGTCATTCAACTGTGTTGGCTTCTGCTTGGAAAACAAAAAAGAGTCAACCAATGGTAGCTGCAATACGAGTTTCCCAGCAATCATGAAAAACAAAATTGAACTTATTGCCCATTTATTTCTGGGACTTCTTGTTGTGCAAGCAAGTGGCCTCTAAAACAAACTCCTATTGGTGGCTTCTTGTTGTGCCAGCACGTTGACTCTAAGGCAAACTCCTATTGGTGACTTCTTGGTGTGCCAGCACGTTGACTCTAAGGCAAACTCTTCTTGGTGACTTCTTGGTGTGCCAGGGCATGGACTCTTAAAGCAAACTCTTATTGGTAACTTCTTGGTCTGCAAGTAAGCGGCCTCTAAAGCAAACTCTTATTGGTGACTTCTTGGTGTGCACGCAAGCGGCCTCTAAAGCAAACTCCTATTGGTGACTTCTTGGTGTGCCAGCACGTTGACTCTAAAGCAAACTCTTCTTGGTGACTTCTTGGTGTGCCAGGGCATGGACTCTTAAAGCAAACTCTTATTGGTAACTTCTTGGTCTGCAAGTAAGCGGCCTCTAAAGCAAACTCTTATTGGTGACTTCTTGGTGTGCACGCAAGCGGCCTCTAAAGCAAACTCCTATTGGTGACTTCTTGGTGTGCCAGCACGTTGACTCTAAAGCAAACTCTTCTTGGTGACTTCTTGGTGTGCCAGGGCATGGACTCTTAAAGCAAACTCTTATTGGTAACTTCTTGGTCTGCAAGTAAGCGGCCTCTAAAGCAAACTCTTATTGGTGACTTCTTGGTGTGCAAGCAAGCGGCCTCTAAAGCAAACTCTTATTGGTGACTTCTTGGTGTGCAAGCACGTTGACTCTAAGGCAAACTCTTCTTGGTGACTTTTTGGTGTGCAAGCTCGCGGACTCTAATGCAAACTCTTATTGGTGACTTCTTGGTGTGCAAGCTCGCGGACTCTAATGCAAACTCTTCTTGGTGACTTTTTGGTGTGCAAGCTCGCGGACTCTAAAGCAAACTCTTATTGGTGACTTCTTGGTGTGCAAGCACGTTGACTCTAAAGCAAACTCTTATTGGTGGCTTCTTGGTGTGCAAGCTCGCGGACTCTAATGCAAACTCTTATTAGTGACACTCCCAGTTACGATCGTATCGGGCCGCCATCAGCGAGTGTAAAGGGGAAAATAACAAACTTTAATATTAAAGTAATTTTAAAGAAAGAAAAATTAGTTATCAAACACTTTATTTCTAGAAAGCTAATGATACGATTCTTACCAAGGCATACATAGATGGCCGAATTAAACGAAAATATCCACTGTGAATATTTGACCTTGACTTCAAGATTTGGTTGAAAGACTTTAATCAAGTCGACCAGTTGGTCTGAAATACCTTTTTTTTTATCTTTACCTGAACTACCGTACCTCAAGGATCGAAGTGCGATTGACAAATAATATTGGCTGATGCATTTTGCCCATAAATGGATCCATACTTAATCTAATCTGACAAGTTCAAATCTTACCTTAAAAACTGAAATCTCACTTTTTACATTTAGATCTCAACTTATCCATTTAAATCTCACCGTGTACACTAAAACCTGACATAGCACACTCTAATCTCACCTTATACACTCCCATCTCACCTGTTACACTCCCATCTCACCTGGTACACTCCCATCTCACCTGGTACACTCCCATCTCACCTGGTACACTCCCATCTCACCTGGTACACTCCCATCTCACCTGGTACACTCACATCTCACCTGGCACTCTCTAAATCTCACCTCGTACTTTCTAAATCTCAACTCGTACTCTCTAAATCTCACCTCGGACTCTCTAAATCTCACCTCGGACTCTCTAAATCTCCTATAAAATGTTGATTACAAATTAAAATAATAATAATAATAATAAAATACCTTGCTGATTTTGAAATGTAATCTCTAAACAAAGCTTTGATCGTATCTTGATTAAAGTTACTGGCAAAATGAGTTGAATTTATTATAAATGTATTATTTTGTATGGATGGAAACAGAAAAGTGTCTTACGGAGTGCGCTCTTTAAAGCGACAGCGCCAAAATTATGGAACAGTTTGTCTCAATCTTTGAAGGGAATTGAAAATGATAAAAAATCATTTAAGAAAAATTTTTAAAACTTTTTTGTTCAAATAGATTTCTGAAAACCAGAGCGCAGTGAGCATGTTAAAGTGGCATGGATACCAGCGCGATATAAATATCAAAATCAATCAATCAAGTTAAAATGTATAATAACAAGACTCTCTTATTTTTAGTGGACACCAGGTGTAAAATGAGAGGTTGGTGTGACCTAGTCCAACCAGCCAGCTCCACCAATGGAGGTAACTTCAATTATGCAACACCAACACAAAATCCTTTCTATTTGGTTCTTTTAATTTTGTTTCATTACATTTCTATCAATTAACTTGATCTGTAAACTGTCCCCACATTTTTCTTTAGTGGTTAACCTAATATCAGGAAATGAATAATTGATTTTTAACTGCAGCTAAATTAGAATGCATTAATTTTTTTTTTAATATAAATTATTTCATATCAGGAACAAGTCTGCTCAGCGGCAACGGCGGAATGTGTGGTAGGTAATTTATTTTGTCAGTGGCTATGGAGTTATGATGCGCTTATTTAAGGGTATGCCATGTTCATTATAGTATTGTTCATTAAAATATTGTTCATTATAATATTGTTCATTATAATATTGTTCATTATAATATTGTTCATTATAATATTGTTCATTATAATATTGTTCATTATAACATTGTTCATTATAATATTGTTCATTATAATATTGTTCATTATAATATTGTTCATTATAATATTGTTCATTATAATATTGTTCATTATAATATTGTTCATTATAATATTGTTCATTATAATATTGTTCATTATAACATTGTTCATTATAATATTGTTCATTATAGTACTGTTCGTTATAATATTGTTTATTATAGCATTGTTCATTTTCATTGGTGTCTAAAATATCCAAGTGAACTGACTTAATAATTCTCAGTTTGGTAGCATGTTTTTTTTTTTTTGAAAGGTGTGTCTGTGTCTGTGTGGAAAAGGAGGGGGGGGGAAGCTGATCTCACATACGCGAAGATCTTCGTTTAACTGTTAAACACAAACCAAAGTCTGTCATTCAAAGTCCCAGGTAAACACAAACCAAAGTCTGTCATTCAAAGTCCCAGGTAAACACAAACCAAAGTCTGTCATTCAAAGTCCCAATCATCGTTAAACAATGTGGATGGGGAAGATGACAGAAACATGATGAACGAGTAGCTAATGTGTACACACCAAAAACTCTACCACTAACATGAAGTTACATAATGTAAGATATAACATCATGTTTACTATATACAAGTTCATTCACTGACATCATGTTTACTGTATACAAGTTCATTCACTTGCATCATGTTTACTGTATACAAGTTCATTCACTGACATCATCTTTACTGTATACAGGCTCCTTCACTGACATCATGTTTACTGTATACAAGCTGGCTCACTGACATCGTTTCAGTGGTTTGTTCGATTAAAGCTCGAAAATTGTGCAGCCGCTAGTTGTGTAAATTGTTGTGTACTTTTTACTGACAGTAACGTTAGACAGTCCACTTATAGTCCAGATCGAGCTTGTTGAGTCAACGGCCATACAGTAAAGTCTTGTATAGCGGTTTAATGGCAATAGCTTTGCATGGTCCCTCTAACACTGATTGGCCAGATCTATATTCACAACTCAATGGTCATAGAATTATTACAGTGAAAGGCTGTAGTCATTCCGTTACATCGTTTGCCATGGAATATTTACTTTGGTAAAGGTGGCGGAGACTTGGCCTTCCAACACTTTTTCACAAGACTCGACGAAATGCAGTAGCGAGACAGTTCAATATTAACCCTCCAGCTCAGTGGTTCTGAACCTTTCTAATGCCGCGACCCTTTCACACAGTGCCTCATGTTGTAGCGACCCCTAACCACAATTTTTTTTTTCGTTGCTGCTTCATAACTGTAGGGTATATGTGTTTTTTTCGATGGTTCTAGGCGGTCTCGACACACAGGTTGAGAACCGCTGCTCTAGCTCATCTCTTCCCTAAATTATTAAGTTATTTAAGTTAATAATTATTAGTCTCTTCGAATTCAACAATGATCTTTTAGTCATTGTCTTGTATTTGAACAGGTCAAGTCCTGCTTCTCACAGCTTTGATGTGCGGTGTTTCACCAAACGTTTTCAATGGCCCATGAGCTGGTCCAGCTACATACTGTGGCACAGTTTGGATCACGAGAAAAACTCCTTGATTTCTAATGTACAGATGGCGTCAGATTATCATAAGAAAAAAAAAATTAACAAAAAGTTAAGAAGAAAGCACACATATTCAAAGACAACGCCAAAACAACACAATTCTACACATAGATGAACATTACCAACACAATACTACACACATAGATGAACTAAACAACACAATACTACACATAGATGAACTTATAAACAACACAATACTACACACATAGATGAACTAAACAACACAATACTACACATATATGAACTAAACAACACAATACTACACACATAGATGAACTAAACAACACAATACTACACACATAGATGAACTAAACAACACAATACTACACACATAGATGAACTAAACAACACAATACTACACATATATGAACTAAACAACACAATACTACACATATATGAACTAAACAACACAATACTACACACATAGATGAACTAAACAACACAATACTACACACATAGATGAACTAAACAACACAATACTACACACATAGATGAACTAAACAACACAATACTACACATATATGAACTAAACAACACAATACTACACACATAGATGAACTAAACAAGCCAGTGAACATTAACAAAATAAATAGATTATGCTAAATTTTTTTAGAAATTATTTTATTTATTTTATCATGTTCATAAAAAAATGTAACCACTACACGAGGAGATGCAATGTGAATCAGTTATTAAAATAACTCTGAACGATATTTTATGCGTTTTCTTAGGTTTCTCTGTCCTTTTGTTAGTTTTTGTGTGGTCAGATCTTGCCGCTTGATTTTGAACCACTTCCTGATCTCAAATAGAGCTGACACCTTGCACACTGTCACCCCCGTTCCCCCTTCCCCGCGATGACAGTCCAAACCTGCATGATTAGTAGGTCACCTGTGACCTCCACTGACCCTTGAGTGACTTAAGAGGGGTTTAATTTTCAATACCATTCTCGAATTCAGCTGAAACTTTGTCCATTTTAAAGTACAAAATAAAACTGCATCAAAAAGAAACATAAAAACAACACACTTGTCCAAAATGGCTCGGCGGGCCAAAACTCAAACCACATGTAAAGGATCGGGCCGAACAGGATAAACATTCAATAAAGGGGGAAAATCTTTTTTTTAAAACATTTATATAAATGAAAACAGAAAAAATTCTAATAATTAAAAATCTTTGGCATACACATTTTTGTTCATAATGCCAATTTGTCAGAGCTGGATGTTTGGCACATTTTCTTGGCGACAAAAACATGTAAGTTCGTTTGTTTTGGGAGTAACGTTCCGTGTCATTGAGATTCTCGTGATGGACTGCAAGTGTTCATCAGTGAGACGACCCCTGTTTGAGGTTTTGTTAATCTTCATCACAGAAAACAGCTGTTCACACATCTCTGTACTACCCAACATGCTCAAGGTTTGAGCCGCATGTAGACGAAGCTGGGCAGCTCTTCTGGAATGAAACAAGTGAACTGTGCCGGCCCAACTGTTCGTACTTTGCCTTCAGTGTCCCATTACACTGCAGCTCTATTAGCTCCATCTGCAAATGTACAGGTGCATTTTCCACGTCTATGATGAATGGATTACGAAACAGCTCGAAATTACATTTCTGTGCTTCAAAGTCACTAAAGCGCCATGCGAACTCTGTGCGAAGTAAGCTAATTTTTTTCAGCAAAGTGTACATTGGGCAACACCATAGCGTTTACTTGGATATAAGTGTACTCCGGTCAAGACCTCGCGGGCCTGATACAATTGTATGGCGAGCCGGATGTGGCCCGCGGGCCTTGAGTTTGACACATGTGGCTTAGAGGCTGTTATGAGCACACAGAACAACCAGAAACAAATTTGAAAAGGTTGAACTCAGCTTGTCACAGGGAATTTGAGTAGGGCAGAGTGGGGCTTCCCCCCCCCCCCAAAAAAAAAAACAACAACAACATGGATGTGGCCCGCGGGCCTTGAGTTTGACAAATGTGGCTTAGAGGCTGTTATGAGCACAAAGAACAACCAGAAAAAAATTTGAAAAGGTTGAACTCAGCTTGTCACAGGGAATTTGAGTAGGGCAGAGTGGGGCTTCCCCCCCCCCCAAAAAAAAAAACAACAACAACAACCTAAAATATGACGCACCTGGCCTGTCATTAGTGAGAACGATCTCATTGTCTTATCATAAAAAGTGTTGTACATCCAACAGTGTTTACTGACATCAATCAATCTGTGGTTTTGTTGAATTACCGTACAATAAAGTCACCTTCTCGAGTAGCTTCTCTATACATATTTTATTACATAAATAAATTCATATATATATATATAAATGAAACATAAATCAAATATTCGTTTGAACTCATGTAAAATATATATATATATACCGTATATACTCGCATAGAAGCTGAATTTAGAACTATAAAATACAATACTGAAATCAAGGGGACAGCTTATATGCGCATAAAACAAAATGGACACAAGGACAGACACTAATGGCAAGTTTCCAGCCACACATTTTCATCGCTATCTGACTCTTTATTTGGTTGTATACAGAGTACTAATATATCTATATACAGATGTGTCACTTCAAAGAATTTAATGTATGCATAGCTGATAATTATACCGAGTATGAATATTACCATGGAGAATTGATTTTCAAAGTCAAAAATGGCATACAATTAAGAAAAAGACTAAAACACAGAAAATGTTTCCTATATCTATGGTTTCCTAACTATACTCTATACGCAAATTCATAGAATAAAATTTTATTTTTTTTTTCTAAATATATACTTGTGAACAACTTATGAGCGTAAGTTCAGATATTATTATAGCAAACAAGCGTAAGTTCAGATATTATTACAGCAAACAATGTGGAAAGAGCAGAACACGTTTTTGTCATTCCAAAGGGTAAACAAACTGGTATGTAAGCATTTTACATCTTTACAGTAACAAATTTCTATGAACCAAAAATATGGAGTAAAATTAGACAATTGTATGGTCGGCTTGTATGCGGGTTTTTGCAAAAACTGGTAATTTTAAAGCAGCTTTAGGGGGTTGGCTTATATGCGATGTAGGCTTATATGCGAGTATATACGATATATAAATATATAGGTATATAAATATATATGATATAATTTTTGGTTGCATTCTCTAGTTTGGCAACGTATCATGCTATTCGATGTCTGGTTGGTACTAGAATGCTTGAGTGACAGATGCAGCGTGATTGTGTTGTCTAGGGTACTGTGGTTGGCAACGTGTCATGCTATTGGATGTCTGGTTGGTACTAGAATGCTTGAGTGACAGATGCAGCGTTGTTGTGTTGTCTAGGATACTGTGGTTTGCAACGTGCCATGCTATTGGATGCCTGGTTGGTACTAGAGTGCTTGAGTGACAGATGCAGCGTGGTTGTGTTGTCTAGGATACTGTGGTTTGCAACGTGTCATGTTATTGGATGTCTGGTTGGTACTAGAATGCTTGAGTGACAGATGCAGCGTGGTTGTGTTGTCTAGGATACTGTGGTTTGTAACGTGTCATGCTATTGGATGTCTGGTTGGTACTAGAATGCTTGAGTGACAGATGCAGCGTGATTGTGTTGTCTGGGGTACTGTGGTTGGCAACGTGTCATGTTATTGGACGTCTGGTTGGTACTAGAATGCTTGAGTGACAGATGTAGCGTGGTTGTGTTGTCTAGGATACTGTGGTTTGCAACGTGCCATGCTATTGGATGTCTGGTTGGTACTAGAATGCTTGAGTGACAGATGCAGCGTGGTTGTGTTGTCTAGGATACTGTGTTTGGCAACGTGTCATGCTATTGGATGTCTTGTTGGTACAAGAATGCTTGAGGGACAGATGCAGCGTGGTTGTGCTGACGGATTCAAAGTGAAAACTCTAAAGCCAAGTTAACACTATTGAATGGTTTATTTGCACTGTACATCTGGTTCAGAAGTAATATATTTAGGCTTGAATATACATGAATAATCAGAGCTTCCTCAGCCTAGTAAAAGATAATTATGGACTTCGCTTAGTCATTGTTTTGTCACGTGATGAGAGTAAGTACGAGTAAGACTTCCGGGAGGCTGTCTGCAACACTAGTGCTTTAAAACAGTCGTCGGCAGGGCTGCCACACCTTGGGAAGTTTCCCAAGATCTTGGGAATTCACTACCCCATGCAGGACAAAAAAATCACTTTTTAATAAAATTCCCAAAGATCCTTAAAAAAAAAAACCAAACTCTTATGTATTTTCATGATCTTGGGAAATCTTGGGAAATGTTTTGACCAAATCTAGGGAATTAAAAAAATTGAGTGGCAGCCCTGGTCGTCGGTGACACCCTACCACTGCCTACCACTGGTACTACAAGATGCCAAGGCTTTTGGATGTTCAAGCAGTAAAATTAAGGACAGCGGTATAAGTTTCCATTAATTTCCGCTAAAAGATAAAGAAAATGGCTTCATAAAGTGGAATGGGGAAAACTTCACCCCAACCGGAGGATCGTTCCTGTGGTCAGAGTAATCAGAGCACTTCGCAGAGGATGATTTCGAATATCAAAATTTCACTGGTAAGTACTTTTGTTTGACATTTACAAATGAAAAATTAGTTAAATTTTTAGACTTAGGATCAATAAATAACATTAATAAGTCAGTATAATAATTGATGATAAAAGATTCTACATTTCTCAAACTCTCCTGTCATTGTCTCAACTCATTCATTATGATTTATGATTATCTGATTGTCATTATAGCATTATAATTTATAAATTATTGTCATAAAATAATATTTTATAATTTTGTTTGACCTAATTTTAAGATTTAAAATATTCAGTTTCACATTTACTTGTCATTAAAATTAGTTAAACTAAAATAGGCTTTAACAGATAATTTTAAATAAAATAAAGGATAGACAATGTAGTTTCATGTAAAAAAAAAATATGTTCTAAATTTTTACAAATGTAACTATTCTAATATTGTATGTATCTATCCAGATACTGATTGAATAGTTATGTGACATCGCCAAGCATCTTTTCCATTCAATGTAATAATGACTCTAATTTTTCACGGAATCAATTTACAAAATTTTAGGAATTCACAATGATAATCCTATACATCAAGCTTTAAAAACACATCAATAGATGCATTGTGATATAAACCGATCAAAATATATGTAATCCTTTCTTTGATAATTAATACCATTCAATAAATCAGCTTCCTACTCACTCAAAATGCATGACTTCTTATTACTCCATTAAAAATGTGAACCCTTTCTTGTGTCTCCCCAATAACAATGCACATTAATAATGTGTGAAAAACAATTAGTGACATGATCTGTTAAAATAATAAACATAAGAATTCCTAAAAATCAAAAAGAACTGAAACCATGTATACAGATATATTGAATCATATATTGATTGATTTTCAAGATATTGAAAAAATAAGTCATGTTTGTTGTTATGACAGTATCAGTATGATGTTATTCATGACAGGATGTTATTAATGATGTGATGTTCATGATGATATGATGTTATTGATGATGAGTTACATAATAATAAAAATTGCATTTTTATAATATTTCAACTTTCATGACAAACTTCATTTACAGAATGAATAGGATAAGTTTGACTCCACATTAACTAAGATGAGAAGTAAGATAAGGATTAAGCCATGCATCCACACACACAGGATTGTGCATTATTGAGAATTGAGTATGATTGGGCAGAGATTTATTCCTGCCATGCAGTAATAAGATATATTGATGAGACACACATAAAATTGAGACATTGATATGCTTTCCTTGATTTATGAGGGCAAGGTTCACCCATGTTGCCAATGAACCACATGAGAATAAAATAATAGGATTTAAGATTAAATTGCTATACTGAGATTTGAACCTGATTTATAGTATAGAAAATATAATGATAATATAGTATCAATTTTTTTTTGGAATGAACTCGCTATGTAATTTTGATGATTACAATGATGCACTAATATTGCTTAAGTTATTTTGATAAAAAGTTTTGAACATTTATTTTAATAGTGTTATATTTTTTCAAAAATGTTTTTCAGTAAGTGGGTATGTGACTGCTCCATAATTACAATAATGAATCTTCGTATTTCAGTTTTAAGGTAAAGTTTTATTTTGGAATGTCATGTGCAGATGAATAGAGATTCAAATGGTCAAAATGGATGTTGCTATGTGATGATTTTGTTTGCATTAGCCGTGATTTTAGTGTATATCTTATAGCATCGGAATAGCTTTCTTCCATCTGAGTGTATTATAAAGTATGTGAGGTGTATGAGATAATAACAATTACATTATTCAAAATTGGAGAGTAATTTCTTCTTGTGATTATGTGAATACAGTATATGTAGTGATGAGAACCATCGGAACTGTCCCATGCTTGCATAGTAACCTTAGTAATTAGAATTAAGTCAATACTGCACCACTGAATACACATCTATCAAATATAAGTGAAAGAAAAAATTAGTATTAAATATTCACTGTTACACGTGCCATGCCCATATTCAATATTTTTTGGCAATGTAGTACATTTTGTTGAAGATATCTGCATTCATACAAAAGACCTCAAAGTTCATATATAAACTTGAAAGAAAGTACATGAAAAAGCTATCCCACTTCATATAATAATCATCCTTCATATGATTTACACGGTTTTTCTAATTATTTTGGTATGACAAATCGATTTAAAACTCATCATTCAAAGAATGTAACTTGTTTGGTTCACTCTTTTGCACCTAAAAATGATGATATTTTAAGAAATAGTATATCAGTAATGTTATGCTTATTTTATTTAAGAACATGGTGTAAAGAATTCTTGATTTCATCAAATTTATATAGACATAAGTAAGGGTATTTTAACATATCATGGCAAATGGAATAAAAAGTATGATAACGTGTATTTGTATGGAACAATTTCAATTAATAAATTTTGGCACAATATTAAAGTGTATTTTCTACTATATGAAGTTAAATTAAATATTTTGAAGTTGAATATTTCACTTTAAAAATGTATTAGGATAACTAAGAGATATGATTGTACGTGGCAAATTTTTAAATTGAATTGTGTAAATATAATTATTAAAAGTTAAATTGAAAATTTGCCTTGAAGAAAAAAAGTTTTAAATATAACTTGACACATCAATTTAAAATGAAACATTCTACTAAATTTCTAAAAAAAAATTTACCATTGAATTACATTTATAGAAGGGCCGTCTATTAAGTGCTTAAATTAATATACAGTCTGTAATAGAGATTCTCAATGAGAAGTTCAAAGTCAAAGAGTTAAAATTTGACCAAGACCAAGGCAAGTTACTTTTATATTTCTCTCAGGAAGCACATATTATATGCGTATTATAACTCCCAAGTGACAATAATAGTCACAATAAACAACTCTAGATACTAAGATGAAATGAAATTAACACATCTGGAAGAAATCAGAATAAACGGACACATTGAAGACGATAACTGTATAGAATTTAAATAGGAAAAGATACTACATCAATTGATGAGGAGACTTGAAGACGAAGAGCCACAGATTTGTTAGGAAGTATTTGTTGTGTATCAAGTCAGCGTTTAATGGGGTATTCAATAGCGTTTTATATTGTTACAAACATTTGGCGCACAGGTGGATTACACTCAACCAGTGTCCCAATTGATAACGATTTTGCTCTACATTTTGACTGGTAAAGAATTTGATTTGATCTTGTTGTTCACTGTCACAAATGACTCGGGTGGGGATATAAGAAAGAGCTCAGTTGTAATCAGTGCGTAAATGTTTTGTTTTGTTCGGGACTTCCCTATGGGTCACACCACGTTGGATAGATCATGAATGAGCGGTTGGGTGGACTGCCGGCAGGAGAGAGAGGATATTAGATGCTTTTGAAAAGGTTATAAGTTATATTTTCTTCGATAGACTTAGATTTAATTGTTGTTACATCAAGAAATGAATACATATATATAATTCATACACCTGAAATTAGAGTTTTTACGTTGTGCTGCTGTCTGTCCCAACGCCTAGACACCCACACTATAATCACAGAGAGGAGCGGTCCTATGTTAACCAATACTATATTAATATAGTTTGTTATATGTCAGGACCAGAGCCCTCCTTCGCAACAACCGTTCTGTGACATTCACTACTGGAATTGACACTAACAACCATTTGAAACCATGGACACAATTATTTCACCCACTCTCACCAGAGAACAGAGGAGATACCAAAATATTTCATTCATTTAAATTTTGATAATTATATTTCAAATTTAATGATATTGGCAGAATATTGAGAACTACTTTCAGTACCAAAAACACTTGGGATTAAGGTTGACCAATGAGCTGAGTTTGTCATCAAAGAGGTGGACGAACAAAAAGAACGGGGGGAGAAAGATAAAGAAATTAATACACGACTTGCAGGAAAGAATGCACAAAATGAAACCAAGTCAAACAGACTGAACATTTAAAATTTAAAAGTAAGGATAGAGGCAGGAAATGTCAATACATTTTCAAATAAAAGAGATAAAAATCGTAGTAAATAAGATGTTGATTTTTCTTATAATTTTAGTGCGACAATGAGAGAAAAATGATCGCTTTCTGTTATTAAATCAGAGCTATGACTGTATGTTACAATTCTTAAATAGAATGTGTACATATAATTATTTAAAAGTTATCATTAAATTCTTTGACCCAAAACACTTGACATGGATGTGTTATTGATAAATATTAAGAATCAGGTGGACATACAATGATAACGCGCTTAACATGTCAATGGATGGACTAATTGTTACATGATTTATCAATTTTAATATTGACCACCAACTACTTGATAAAATAGTTTCCACTCGTAGTCTGTAACGTTAAAGCTGCTAGCATCCACTCGTAGTCTGTAATGTTAAAGCTGCTAGCCTCCAATCCTAGTCAGCAATGTTAAATCTGCTAGCATCCACTCGTAGTCTGTAATGTTAAAGCTGCTAGCATCCACTCGTAGTCAGCAATGTTAAAGCTGCTAGCCTCCAATCCTAGTCAGCAATGTTAAATCTGCTAGCATCCACTCGTAGTCTGTAATGTTAAAGTTGCTAGCATCCACTCGTAGTCTGTAATGTTAAAGCTGCTAGCATCCAATCCTACTCAGCAATGTTAAAGCTGCTAGCATCCACTCGTAGTATGTAATGTTAAAGTTGCTAGCATCCACTCGTAGTCTGTAATGTTAAAGCTGCTAGCATCCAATCCTACTCAGCAATGTTAAAGCTGTTAGCATCCACTCGTAGTCTGTAATGTTAAAGTTGCTAGCATCCACTCGTAGTCTGTAATGGTAAAGCTGCTAGCATCCACTCGTGCTTCAAACTTCCATTTAGTTTTCTAAAGAAATGATCTCTTCCAGATGTTCCACAATATCCTCAAGAGCTCCCCCATCCCGCTGCTTAGGTTCCTCTTTGCTCTCTTGTTTCTCTTCGTTCTTAATGTTAATTCTGAAAGAATAATGCACGCATTTGTTATATTTTAACTATTTTTTAATGTACTTGATCATTAATTAACAGCGTCACGATAAAGAACCAAACATAAGGGAAGTTGTGAAATGCGGTTTTTCAAAACGAGACACATTTGTTTGATTCGTATCTCAAAGAATTTAAGTCATTTTTTTAATGATAAGTTTTGTGATATGACACGCAGTTTTTGAACAAAGCACTTCCAATTTGTGATTTGAACCTAGTCTGAACTAGGCCAACACTTCCCATTTATTGTGATTTGAACCTAGTCTCAACTAGGCCAACACTTCCCATTTATTGTGATTTGAACCTAGTCTGAACTAGGCCAACACTTCCCATTTATTGTGATTTGAACCTAGTCTCAACTAGGCCAACACTTCCTATTTGTGATTTGAACCTAGTTTCAACTAGGCCAACACTTCCTATTTGTGATTTGAACCTATCCTCAACTAGGCCAACACTTCCTATTTGTGATTTGAATCTAGCCGCAACTAGGCCAGCACTTCCTATTTGTGATTTGAATCTAGCCGCAACTAGGCCAGCACTTCCTATTTGTGATTTGAATCTAGCCTCAACTAGGCCAGCACTTCCTATTTGTGATTTGAACCTAGCCGCAACTAGGCCAGCACTTCATATTTATGATTTCTCCCTCGGTTGAAACGTACAGAACTAAGCGCATGGTTTGATAAAAACACTTTAGTTCCCCAACTTTTCAGTAGACTCTTACGTGTTAAATTTAAATATAATTAAGAGACGAAATAAAAGACTTACTTGATCACCAAATTGGCTTTACAGCAAGGTAATTTATCTACGCACTCGTGAAAGCTTTTTCTTATTCCTATAGTATTTTGAAACAAAAATGAGAAAAAAAAATTCAGTATACAGTTGTCAAATGAACAAACACAATGGTAAAATAAATACATAATTTGTAAGTTTAAAAAAAGGTTGTTCTGATTTTTAAAAATGTCAAAATAGCAAAGAAAAGGATATGTATGATGAGGTCAATTACATCTGACTATTAGATATTCTATCTTCTTCTTCTTCTTCTTCTATATTTTGAGGGCCCACGATCAATGAATTGATCATTCTGGCGCATAGGATTCAGAGGGGTTCGCGATGTTACTGTGCTTGGTTTTGAAAGGGATACTTCACTGGTTGCAAGGGCGACTCAGCAAGGGTATTATGAACTGGGGGTCGAAAGTCAGGAGGCAGTAGACGCAAATGTGTCAAGTGTAGTCGCCACCGCTGTTGCTTTTGGAAGCTTGTTCCAGTCCCTTACTGTCTTTGGCAGGAATGAGGAGCTCCTGTAATGAGTTCTTGTTTTTATGAGCCAGAACTGCCTGATCCATTTCTTTCAAGCGTTAAATCACAAAAGTTCCATTTCTTCCAAGTGTTAAATACCAAAAGTTCCATTTCTTCCAAGTGTTAAATACCAAAAGTCCCATTTCTTTCAAGTGTTAAATCCCAAAAGATCCATTTCTTTCAAGTGTTAAATCCCAAAAGATCCATTTCTTTCAAGTGTTAAATCCCAAAAGTTCCATTTCTTTCAAGTGTTAAATCCCAAAAGATCCATTTCTTTCAAGTGTTAAATCCCAAAAGAACCATTTCTTTCAAGTGTTAAATCCCAAAAGATCCATTTCTTTCAAGTGTTAAATCCCAAAAGATCCATTTCTTGAAAGTGTTAAATCACAAAAGTTCCATTTCTTCAAAGTGTTAAATCCCCAAAGTTCCATTTGCTCCAAGTGTTAAATCCAAGTTCCATTTCTTTCAAGTGTTAAATCACCAGAGATACCCTTAATCCAACATTTTCATCGTGTAGCACCTCCCCCGAGGGCACTCTCAATATTCCGACGTCCCGCTTAATGTCGCTCCCATATGTCACCTGTCTTTTAAAGCACGAGACCCCTCGATATACAGCTCATGATTTACAGTCTCTCCTTCATTAAATTATTTTAACGCTTCTTTAATTATTTGTAGTGCTGTACAATTATGTTGTTAAAAAAATGATATTTAAGCAAAAATACTTTTGGTGACTATCTAAAGACATCCCGTTATCTTCCAATATACTTTGAGTTTAGATGTCATGTGATTTCATGAAATAAATTTAGAAAATGTTCAAAAAAATAATTATTCACAAACCTAGCTTCGTGATGGCTACAGCTGCCTTCACAGCTGCACCTATACCGGCGATCCCCGTGACGACTGACAGCGCGATAGTAGCAATCTTATACAGTGGCTTGACTTTGTCTGTGTCCTTTGTGGGTGTTGGGCATGGAGGCGCTGTGGCAGACGTAGGTGGTTCAGTGACCTTTGGTTGAGGATCTTGGAATACAAAATTTAAGAAAACAGCGGATTAATAAAGACATAACAGTGGGTGGTGTACAATGTTTCCAATTTTAGGAGTTATGGAGGGTGCACAATGTTTCATCTTTTAGGAGTTGGGGAGGGTGCACATTTTTTTTCATTTTTAGGAGTATGGGATGTGCATTGTTTCATTTTTTTTTAGGAGCTGGAGAGGGTGCACAATGTTTCACCTTTTAGGAGCTGGAGAGGGTGCACAATGTTTCACCTTTTAGGAGTTGGGGAGGGTGCACAATGTTTCATCTTTTAGGAGTAGGCAAGACAAAATAAACAATGATTAAAACTAGGGAGATAAAAATTGGTACAAAACTAATGAGTCAGTCAGGATGACAGAAAAAAAAATGATGAGTCGTTATTTTGTATTAGGGCTTTGTAAACACAAATATATGACCTCATATATGCCTCCGATGCCTTGATATCTGCCTCCGATGCCTTGATATCTGCCTCCGATGACCTCAGTTATGCCTCCAATGCCCTTATATCTGGCTCCAATGCCCTTATATCTGCCTCCGATGCCTTGATATCTGGCTCCAATGCCCTTATATCTGCCTCCGATGCCTTTATATCTGCCTCCAATGCCCTTATATCTGCATCCGATGCCCTTATATCTGCCTCCATTGCCCTTATATCTGCATCCGATGCCTTGATATCTGCCTCCAATGCCCTTATATCTGCATCCGATGCCCTTATATCTGCCTCCAATGCCCTTATATCTGCATCCGATGCCTTGATATCTGCCTCCAATGCCCTTATATCTGCATCCGATGCCCTTATATCTGCCTCCAATGCCCTTATATCTGCATCCGATGCCTTGATATCTACCTCAAATGCCCTTATATCTGCATCCGATGCCCTAATATCTGCCTACAATGCCCTTATATCTGCCTCCGATGCCTTGATATCTGCCTCCAATGCCCTTATATCTGCATCCGATGCCCTTATATCTGCCTACAATGCCCTTATATCTGCCTCCGATGCCTTGATATCTGCATCCGATGCCCTTATATCTGCATCCTATGCCCTTATATCTGCCTACAATGCCCTTTCTGCCTCCAATGCCCTTATATCTGCATCCGATGCCCTTATATCTGCCTCCAATGCCCTTATATCTGCCTCCGATGCCTTGATATCTGCCTCCAATGCCCTTATATCTGCATCCGATGCCCTTATATATGCCTACAATGCCCTTATATCTGCCTCCGATGCCTTGATATCTGCCTCCAATGCCCTTATATCTGCATCCGATGCCCTTATATCTGCCTACAATGCCCTTATATCTGACTCCGATGCCTTGATATCTGCATCCGATGCCCTTATATCTGCATCCGATGCCCTTATATCTGCCTACAATGCCCTTATATCTGCCTCCGATGCCTTGATATCTGCATCCGATGCCCTTATATCTGCATCCGATGCCCTTATATCTGCATCCCATGCCCTTATATCTGCATCCGATGCCTTGATATCTGCCTCCAATGCCCTTATATCTGCATCCGATGCCCTTATATATGCCTACAATGCCCTTATATCTGCATCCGATGCCCTTATATCTGCCTACAATGCCCTTATATCTGCCTCCAATATCTGTTTTTCTGCATCCGATGCCCTTATATCTGCATCCGATGCCCTTATATCTGCATCCCATGCCCTTATATCTGCCTACAATGCCCTTATATCTGCCTCCAATATCTGTTTTTCTGCATCCGATGCCCTCAATTATGCCTCCGGTGCTTTGATATTTGCCTCTGATGTTCCATCCTTCTAAATGGGGTGGACAGGGCTGCCTACTGTCACCGTTTCTTAAAGTCATAGACGAAATAATGAGGAGGACAACAGAAAAGGGTGGATGCAATAGCAAAGAAAAAATCTGTTTCTTTGCAGACTTACAAATACAAGACAACTCTGCTAATCGTGATCAATGTCCAGACAGACTGGACAACAACAGCAAAAGATCCACGCATTAACATTCCTAGTAGCAAGGGACCAAACTCTCAACTATCCTTAACATTTTTGTTTATATTCATGACCGGTACTGATAACAATAAGAGAGTGAACAGCTGCACAAAGAAGGTAACTGTAGTATATTGACCTGAAGAAAGTTGCCATAAAAGTTTTGAAAATATGCATCCGTTACAATGAATCCACATTTTAACACATGTATATTTTTACACCTGTGAGACAGTGCTGCGCAACATTTTTGTTAAATTTTAATGTTTTTTTTTAAATTTCAAGCAATAAAGTAATAACATCCTACATAAATAAACAAATAGCAAGTTCTCAAATTAAGTTGACTCCATACTCCGGAACACACTGTACATACACGCTCTTGTCAGGCCTTGCGCGTCCCCCCCCCTCCCCTTTCCTCCCCTTTGTCTACCGGACGGTAGAGTCCACTATAACACTTTTTTTTTGTACCTCACGCCGTACATGGACCCTTCCCTGATTTCCACGGCCCACCAAAATGAAAACATGAAAAACATGGGCTAAATAATGCCTCCCACAAAACTTTAAAAATGTTCTTCCCCGTTCAAAAGGTATAATAGAAACATCGAATTCAAGTATACTCAAAAATACACCTCTTAATTTTGAAATACTCAAACATTTTCTGGGGAGCAGGCTCCCCAAACCCCTCCACAGATCAAGATTCATCGGCACTATCCATTTCCGCCCTACTTCTCGATGAAAATGATCGCCGATTTTGGTATCGATAGCTACACTGCCTGGTGGCGTACCTCCTGTTAGTGCCGCCATGAGCGGCCAAATATTTTTGCCGTCCTCCCTTTCATGATTCAAACTCTGCAGTTGTCCAAAATACAACACCAGCATAGAAAGAGAAAGTGACACCTGGGTGGACCACTCAATCCGCCCTATTGCGACGCCGGTTGCAGGGGCGTATCTACTGTGTTTGGCGTCAGGGTACAAGATTCATTTACCCCCCCCCCCCCAACTCTGAAACCAGTTATTTTCAAACAATTAATNTCTGCCACCCCTTAGGTACGCCTTTGGCAAATGGCATAGCCCCCCCCCCCCCCCGAAATCTTCAGTGCCCCCCCTGGGGGAAATTTCTGAAAGAAACACTGATTGTGACTGACACCGTCCTCTTGGCTATCAACATGAACACATCTATGAATGCGGTTCAATATATACACAACCATATGGCTAAGAATGCCAGTGTACCTGTTAGCTGGCGCAATAAGAATGGGAGTCGCTTAGTCGATTGATTTGTCACGTGATGTGAGTAAAAACAAGTAAGACTTCCGGTAGGCTGTCTACAACACACTAGTGCTTGACAACCGTAGCCCGATACACACTACAACTACACTACATTTCGTCCAATGAAAATTAACAATAGAATAAACAAAGGGGAATGACTCCTGCATCAATTTTGAATAAAAACGCAAATGACTTCATGAGCACGCACGGAGCTCAGTTCCCATCGAATATCGCTCACACATTTTTCTTGAAATAACTTTCTTCCTTTAAATATAACTGACGTATATTTATTGTCACATTTATGGATTTCATTTAAAAAACGCATGTATTCCAGAATATTTCGAAAGGTAAAATTTTTAAGTAACATGACATTGGGGAAGCACTGATGAAGTATCTTTTGTTGTGTAGCAGCCTAGTGATGGCTTACTCACATCACGTGACCAAACTTGGAAGTGACTAAGCGACTCCCATGACGCTTGTTGATTCTATCGATTCTGTAGTGAAGGATGCTATAATTAGTGAACGGCGCAAAGCAATGTCCATATATTAACAGTAGATGAGAGCACTGATATATCACTGACAAAAATGTTGATATTGTACGCAAAGTTTCGGCCATATCCCGGTAATATTTACAAGACAGTGTTTGTGGGAATTTTGTTTCTGTCGCCATGTGACAGTAAATCTGTGGAATCAGCAGTAACAAAGTTCTATCAAAATAATTCATTGGACATGCTGATACTGGTTATGCTTACCTCTGATGGTGCATCAGTTTTGCTAAGCAAGAACAATGGAATTGCAACAGTTCTTCGCCGACGTAATCCAAATTACTGGAACAACATTGCGTTGCTCATTGTAAAGATTGAGGTATTGATGATGCTTGCAAACATATAAGTTTAATGGCAGACATTGAAACATTCCTTAGACCAGTGTACACATTGTTCAGTACGTCAACAGTACGGAAAGACCAGTTTATCGACCTAGCTCAGTGTTGGGGCGTTTACGAGCATTGCTGAGAAGCATACAAGTCTTGGCTGAATTATCACTGAATACTGTGAGGAGCAGGTGGGTCTGTACAATGATCCAATTCATACATTTTGTTTGAAGAAATTAAGGGATCCGCAGTTTCGAACTGCACTGATTGTCTTTGATGACGTTCTTGGTGAACTTGCTGAATTATGCAAGCTGCTACAAAGAAAAATCTTACGACCATCGAGGTATACCAGTTTGTATGAGCAAGGCTCGCTAAGCTCCGTGCCCAGTACCTTGGGAAAAATTTGCACTGGTCCGAAGAGGATGCTGAATAGCTTGCAAATGACGAGGATATAAACAGGAGTTCCCTCCTAAAATTCGTTGAATGATTATGTTTGCACCGGGACTCTCGTTTCCATTAAAGTGAGTTGATGCAATGACGAATCTTTGAGATTTCATCGTCACTCGACAATTTATATTTTCATTTTGGCCAAGAAGAACTTGCAGCACTGGTTTCTAGATATGTGACATTCCAAGAAAACTATGATGAAATTCAGCTGAACGTTAAGGATCAGTATCGTAACTTAAGGTTTGTGATTTAAAAATAAATAAATTGTGAGTTGATGCAGACTCTCGACGAGATTGTTCGATTTTTAATAAATGAGGAGCGACATTTCCGTTCTTTTGGATGTGTGTCACATTTCTTGCATCAAGCGCCGAATGTGAACGGGGATTCAGCCTAATCATGCTAATGGATAATATATAAATAAAATCTAGAAATATGCTGAAGATACCATGCACTTCCTTTGTCTGCCAACACAGTGTCACGCAATGGTGGTTTTGTTTCCCGGTTGGCGCCGAGGGTCGGTGGCAGCACCTCTTTAGTCAGCAAGCCACTACGGACTTGTCAACGACCCGGGGCGGTGCGTACGTACTAAATGGCCTCTAAGTCTTTCTCTTAGCCATTCCTACTCCCAATCGAGCATAGGCCATCCACAATACCTTTCCATCTGCCTCTGTCCTGGGCCATCTTTGCTAGTTCAGCCCAGCTTTTCTTCATTCTCTTCACCTCTGTCTCTACTCCTCTTTTCCGTGTGGCTCTTGGTCTTCCTCTTTTCCGAAAGGTACCAGAAAAAGAGACCTCTAAGATTGTACAATTATTTTATTTCAGTCAATATTGACTTTAACTTTAATGCAGTTTTTTCTAGTATTTATTTGCGATATGGCCATTTTAAATAGAAGACATATATATCTATGTCAACAACATGTCCCATGATTAAAAATAAAATTTGTCTGTCTATTGTCTACTTATTAAGTCTTAGACAAACTTTTCACTAAGTTTAGGCTACTTTTTTGGCTTAACGGTGCGCCTATTGTTAATAAAAAAAAGTACTAATTCGAATAATAGTAAGCTTAAGGCATGATTCGTTGTTCTACCCTATGCTATGATTATGATTAAAGTAGAGAAATTTGATCTTTAAATTTAACATACGCTATGCTACCTCAGTACTTTGTTAACTTAGTAATAGATCCTTTAAAGAAATAACACTATAACATCAAGCATTAAACAAAATATTGGCCTTAGTAATTTATTATTTTTTTAAATTATTGGCCTAAGTAATTTAATTTTTTTTTTTATTATTGGCCTCAGTTATGTTATTTTTTAAAAAAAATTGCCTAAATTATTTTATTTTTTAAAATTTCTTAGTTGACTAATAATAACTAGATATAGCCCGCCAAACATTGGCGACAGCAATGCGTGGACTTCCCATTTAAGAAAGTTACTTGACAAAACATTGACTCAACTACTCAAGTAACACAAATTTAAGAATCCCATTTTTTTCTCACCCAATCAGTCGTTTTTAGTGCGTCTTTTAGTGCGTTGTTAATATTGCGAAATAAAGTTTTTAATTAATTTGTTCTAAATAATCACGCAAATGACGTCATAGCGCGAACAGCCTATTTCTCCAAAACTCTTAGGATTCTTTAAATTTAATTACCATGCGTGACAAAACTGATAATGTATTTTCCCTTCTTAAAAGTAAAATTAATAAATACAATTGATTGCTTTTTAAATTGTTAATAAAACACACATATTTCAGCCGTGTATATTTTAACATTTAAAAAGGTTTGTCTTTTTTAATTCCAAAAACATACTTTTATTAAAATTATAACGTAATAAAAAATAACCTTTAAGCATAATTCTAATAAGAAAATGCGGTTTAAGTCAATCAGTGCAGCGCAACTCCATAGCTAAATAGCATTGACTAATCAACTTATAACTAAAACAAAAAAAAATGAACCATATGAAGTGTAAATTATTTTAGCTTGGGTGGAAGGGACGACAATCCGGTGGAAGATTTTCTAAATTTATTTAAATCTGGGTGGGCGAGGGGTTGGTCACTTTGCCCCAGGCAGCACAAGATACATTTCAAAATAAAGGAATAAATTTGATAACTAATTAACCTTCTTGGGTACATTCATATCGGAGGTAGGAAAAAGGATGTGTACATTTTTACGTGGATGACAACATATTTAAATCCTATGGTATTACATTTGGGAAAAAAAGATGTTACATTCTCTTTTTACAAATATGTGTATGTTCATTTTTGCTCAAGGCAGCCCAAGATAAATTTCAAAATAAAGGAATGAATTGATAAATAATTAATTTTCTTGGGTAAATACATGTCGTAGGTAGGAAATAAGATGTGTACATTTTTAAGTTGATCACAATAATATAGTTAACTCTTATCGTATTACATTTGTGAAAAAGAGATTTTACATTCTCTTTTTACAAATATGGGTATGTTCATTTTGCCCAAGGCAGCACAAGCTACGTCTGAAAATAAAGGAATGAATTTGATAAATAATTAACCTTCTTGGGTACAATCATATCGGAGGCAGGAAAAAGGATCTGGACAATTGTATGTGGGTGACAAAATAGTTAACTCCAATGCTATTACATACCGGTATGTGAAAAATAGATGTTACATTTTCTTTTTACAAATATACATTAATTAAGTTTTGCCAACTAAGAAAATCAATGGCGTTAACAAATCTTGGGTACATTTATATAAGTACACCCATGAATATCAAAATCCAATCATTTTACACACTTGAAAAATTAATTTTGAAAAATATAGATGGGTTAATATTTACTTTCGGAAAAATAAAATATATTTTTATTTTTACTTTGCAAAAAGTAAAGAGATGTGTATTTTATGAGATGAATCATTTATGTTGTTTTTTTAATCTGTTATAGACGTGAAAAACAGTTGCGTGATTATTCTTTAGATAAAATAATTCTTTGTTTTACGATTTTCTGAAATATATATATATTTTTTTTTTAAAAGGCAAAAATGTGTTTAAATTTTTGCTGAAGTTATCTCCTTCTTCTTCTTCTATATCATAAGGGCCCACGATCAATTTATTGATAATTTTGGCTCCTATGCATGTAGATGGGATTTGCAATTTATCAATATATATCGCATTCCTATATTATAAAATATCTTTATATCATATATAGAGTTGTTGGTGTAAATTTAAGGTAAGTTTTTAAAACAAGTTTTAGAAAAAAAAGTTTTAATTCAAAGGCACGAAAAGGGGTAAATCTAGAGTTTCCCTCAATTAACTTCTTTAGTGACAAAAGTGATATAATTAGTGATAATTTAGACTGTGTATTTTAAGGTCATGTTTAGAGGGGGGAAAAGCAGTTTAGGAGCGTGAAAATGAGTATGGTAGGTAGGCCTACAATATAAAGCAGAGAAATACTTCTCAAAACTTAATGATGTTAGAAACCTAAACATTTAGATTTTTAAAGTTATGAATTGTGGTAAGTTTTTGAAATAGCAGTTATAAATTATCGCAAAGGATCTACCATTATTATCCCGATAACATCGGGTCAATTACTCTAGTGAATAAGAGAAAATAATAGTACAAAATTAGCTCTAAAGGTTCAAACTGTTGTTGAAGTCAATTCGTTAGCTCAGTCGTACGTCAAGGCATAGGCCTGCTTTAACACCTCTACAATATTAATACTGGTATAGTCTAAAAGTCTATAATGGTCTAGTGTTACAAAAATAATACCCGACAGCACATGGTCAAGAAAGCAAGGTTGAACAAGCTATCACTACTACAATAACCTAACTAACACACCCATTCTATTGAGGGTTTGAGATGGCTCTCTTGTAACACCGGCTAGTACATTGGCTACCAGCTCCATCTGATGAGCTGAGCCATATAACATTGGCTACAGTCTACTTTGACCCCGGCTAGTACATTGGCTACCAGCTCCATCTGATGAGCTGAGCCATATAACATTGGCTACAGTCTACTATGACCCCGGCTAGTACATTGGCTACCAGCTCCATCTGATGAGCTGAGCCATATAACATTGGCTACAGTCTACTTTGACCCCGGCTAGTACATTGGCTACCAGCTCCATCTAATGAGCTGAGCCATATAACATTGACTACAGTCTACTTTGACCCCGGCTAGTACATTGGCTACCAGCTCCATCTGATGAGCTGAGCCATATAACATTGACTACAGTCTACTTTGACCCCGGCTAGTACATTGGTTACCAGCTCCATCTGATGAGCTGAGCCATATAACATTTACTACAGTCTACTATGACCCCGGCTAGTACATTGGCTACCCGCTCCATCTGATGAGCTGAGCCATATAACATTGACTACAGTCTACTTTGACCCCGGCTAGTACATTGGCTACCAGCTCCATCTAATGAGCTGAGCCATATAACATTGACTACAGTCTACTTTGACCCCGGCTAGTACATTGGCTACCAGCTCTATCTAATGATGAGCTGAGCCATATAACATTGACTACAGTCTACTTTGACCCCGGCTAGTACATTTGCTACCAGCTCCATCTAATGATGAGCTGAGCCATATAACATTGGCTACAGTCTACTTTGACCCCGGCTAGTACATTCGCTACCAGCTCCATCTAATGATGAGCTGAGCCATATAACATTGACTACAGTTTACTTTGACCCCGGCTAGTACATTCGCTACCAGCTCCATCTAATGATGAGCTGAGCCATATAACATTGACTACAGTCTACTTTGACCCCGGCTAGTGCATTGGCTACCAGCTCCATCTAATGATGAGCTGAGCCATATAGCATTGACTACAGTCTACTTTGACCCCGGCTAGTACATTGGCTACCAGCTCCATCTAATGAGCTGAGCCATATAACATTGGCTACAGTCTACTTTGACCCCTGCTAGTACATTCGCTACCAGCTCCATCTAATGAGCTGAGCCATATAACATTGACTACAGTCTACTATGACCCCGGCTAGTACATTGGCTACCAGCTCCATCTGATGAGCTGAGCCATATAACATTGACTACAGTCTACTTTGACCCCCGGCTAGTACATTGGCTACCAGCTCCATCTGATGAGCTGAGCCATATAACATTGAGTACAGTCTACTTTGACCCCGGCTAGTACATTCGCTACCAGCTCCATCTAATGATCTGAGCCATATAACATTGACTACAGTCTACTTTGACCCCGGCTAGTACATTGGCTACCAGCTCCATCTAATGATGAGCTGAGCCATATAACATTGGCTACCAGCTCCATCTGATAAGCTGAGTCATATAACATTGGCTACCAGCTCCACCTGATGAGCTGAGCCATATAACATTGGCTACCAGCTCCATCTGATAAGCTGAGTCATATAACATTGGCTACCAGCTCCACCTGATAAGCTGAGCCATATAACATTGGCTACCAGCTCCATCTGATGAGCTGAGCCATATAACATTGGCTACCAGCTCCATCTGATGAGCTGAGCCATATAACATTGACTACCAGCTCCATCTGATAAGCTGAGCCATATAACATTGGCTACCAGCTCCACCTGATGAGCTGAGCCATATAACATTGGCTACCAGCTCCATCTGATGAGCTGAGCCATATAACATTGGCTACCAGCTCCACCTGATGAGCTGAGCCATATAACATTGGCTACCAGCTCCACCTGATGAGCTGAGCCATATAACATTGGCTACCAGCTCCATCTGATGAGCTGAGCCATATAACATTGGCTACCAGCTCCATCTGATGAGCTGAGCCATATAACATTGGCTACCAGCTCCATCTGATGAGCTGAGCCATATAACATTGGCTACCAGCTCCACCTGATGAGCTGAGCCATATAACATTGGCTACCAGCTCCACCTGATGAGCTGAGCCATATAACATTGGCTACCAGCTCCACCTGATGAGCTGAGCCATATAACATTTTGCTAGCGTAGGTCTCACGCCGCCCTGGCCTCCCCCAGGACATCTAGTGAGAGACATTCGGTCAACAGATGCGCAAGTGTTTCCGGGAGAAGGCCGCAATGCCGGCTGGTATGGTCCCTGTTGTTATATAGCCTATTTAAGTATGTACTACACTTAATTTCAATATCACCTGCTGGTGTGGGAATTGAACGTCTGATATTAAACACCGCATAAACCGACTAATCAAGAAAGCTGGGAACATAACACAAACTAAACATCCTTTACTTGAAAACTATTTGAAGAAAGATGTTTTTGCAAAACTAAACACATTTTGGATGATACATCCCACCCTCTTCATCACAGATACCTATGATCGGGCCGTTCGGGACGAATTCCTTCCATCAGAGCGAGGACTGACAGATATAAAAATTCTTTTGTTCCCCAATCTGTACGAATTTACCGGCATGCTTCCTCTGAAGTCACACATCTGAATGAGAACTAATAAGTCCCCGATTTAGCTAAGAGAACTCACTGAATGGCTGTTTGAAATAATTTATTATAAATGTCTTGTGTTCAAATTGTTTTATTTTTGAGCTGAAAATGTATAATGCAATCAAAAAACATTTCCATTTATTTGGAGCAATAAAAAAATCTTATGTTATCTCATCTTATCTTATCTTACTACAATATACTTGATTTACTATAAATATTATTTGTAGGACAGTCTTCGTGTGCCATCTGGGGGCGAAAATGATTAATAAAAGACAATAATACTTACCACCCACCTAAGTTTCACTTCTGAAACTTCACTTCTGAAACTTCTAAGTCAAGCTCACAATTTATGTGTCAAAACATGAAACCCTGATTACAAGGATTTTAGAGGCAACAAATTGTGTTTACTATATCTGATCATTTTCCTCGCAAAAAAACAAAACAACAAAAAACAACACAACTCTTGACTCTTTATAAGAAATGATGTTTTCTTCTTGTGGTAGCTAAATGCATGCTCCAGAATCCCGCAGAGATTAGAAACATTGCTGAACATTTTCAGGAATTTGAAAAGGAAGTGAAAAAATCGTACACTTTTTTTAAAGTATATTCATAAGAAATGTTCGCGATTGATGGGAAATTTAATAATTATATACCTGTAACTTCATAATTATATACATGTAAATTAATAAATATATATGTTTAGCTTAATACATACATACGTGTAACTTCATAATTAATTTAGATTCCTGTAACTTAATAAATATATTTTTTAACTTGATAATAATAAATGAATACGCGTAACTTCATAATTATATAGGTGTAACTTAATAATTACGTCGCGCGAGTAGTACATGATGGCTTATGTTAATTTAATTTTTGTAAAAGATTTAGTTTGATATCTATAATTTTAAAGCTTTAAATTTAAAAAGTGCGAGTGTCTATAAAATATTTTCCTTTCCCGTACAAATTGTATGAGTCCTTTCATTTTTTTTTTTTTTACTCTCTATGCCAGGGTTTCTTAAACTTTGTTCTCGTGTGCTGGTAAACGTTTTGTTTTCTTGTTTTGGCAACCCGGTAATTATGCTTTCGTGGCCCAGCACCGGGTCGCGGCCAAGCATTTGGGAAACGCTAGCCCGGGCTTAAGCCTACTTAGCACATCCAGGAAATCCAGCCCTGGTTTGAGTAATGAAAAATAATATCCGAGATAGTACCACTGTTTGAGAACCGATGGGGAAAAAAATTGAAGGTTTAATTAGAGCTTTATGATAAGCGCTATATAAAAATGCCTAAATAAATAAATAAATAAATTACCTTGGACAATTAGAATCCTCAGTGTCTCATTTGTCACATAATGGCAGATAAAGACGGCAGTCGGACCTGTCCTTCTTACCCATGCGGAAATATGGCCGTTAAAGTCTCGGATACAATGCTCAAGAGTGTCCTTTAATGATTCATTCACAAATATGTTCAGTTCGCAGAACGAACCTGCGTTGGCGAATGCTAGAACTTCATACATTTTTTCTTCGAAAGACCCATTGTAGATTAATTGGACGACGTCCCAGGGCCCCGCTGGACACTCCAGTGGCTCATTCCATTCAAACATTTTGTACGTGGCTGAAAAATATAAATATCAATGCCGTGTCAGATAGTCTTCTAGAATTAGAAATCGAAAAATTATGATAGCGTTAAAAAACAACAACTTTGATTTGGGATTAATTTAATTTATCAAATACCACTACTAAAAAGGGGGGGGGGCAATGTGGATTTTTAAAAAATATATATTTTATAGAATATCTAAGAGGAAACTTGTGATTTATCTGAATAAAGTTATAGTATTTTGAAATTACAAATAAACATTTCAATCAACTAAATATTGGGAAATATGTATTTTATTTGCATACGATTTCCCTTGGATAAGATTAAGGAATATTTAAAGTCTTTTGTAAACAACTGATGTCTCCTTAAAATAGTTATGACATTCAAATATGATTTATAAAAATGACGAGTTTTCAAAACCCATAAAAAAGTATAAAACAATTAATAGTTTTTTTTTTTTTTTTTTTTTTTTTTTTTTTTTTTGTTTATGGTAGAGAGGGGGGGAGTTAAGATGGTAAAATTTGGAAATATTTAGAAAAAGTGGACTAGTAAAAGTGGACTAGTAAAGGTGGACTAGTAAAGGTGGACTAGTAAAGGTGGACTAGTAAAGGTGGACTAGTAAAGGTGGACTAGTAAAGGTGGACTAGTAAAGGTGGACTAGTAAAGGTGGACTAGTAAAGGTGGACTAGTAAAGGTGGACTAGTAAAGGTGGACTCGTAAAGGTGGACTCGTAAAGGTGGACTAGTAAAGGTGGACTAGTAAAGGTGGACTAGTAAAGGTGGACTAGTAAAGGTGGACTAGTAAAGGTGGACTAGTAAAAGTGGACTAGTAAAGGTGGACTAGTAAAGGTGGACTAGTAAAGGTGGACTAGTAAAAGTGGACTAGTAAAGGTGGACTAGTAAAGGTGGACTAGTCTAATTATTATAAGACAATTGTTGTTTTTTCCATTTGCGTGCAGCTTATAAAATATTGTTTGCCGTCCTTTTTAGTGATGGGACCTTTTTATTGTTTTTTATTGCAATTTTACGAGAAAAGTTATCAAATATTGTCAGCGTCAGAACGTGGATTTGACCTACGGACACCAAGAATTAAGTAGCTATGGGGCCGTCCATTGAACAAAATGTCAACAAAATAGGATGGGTAGGAAATGTTTGACAATTGTTGACAAGGGGGAGTGGGGGCCAGATTAGTTGACGTCAACAATCAGATTTTCTCTATTAAAATCTTTATCCTAAAAATAGACTGGTTATCACATTATTGTAACAAATTTAATTATTGTAAATAAAAATAGTTGAATACTTTTTAGTTATGTACATTTTAACTTGTTGATGAACAAGCTAAAGATGCGATAAAATATTTTCCCTACAATTTATGTTATTAAATAGATCAGCACGAAGTAAAATGTATTTCTGTATCCATTAATATTATAATTGATTTTAAGGGGGTGGGGGAGGGTATAGAAATGTTGACATAATTGCTTGGGGTGGGGGAGGGTATAGAAATGTTGACATAATTGCTTGGGGTGGGGGAGGGTATAGAAATGTTGAAATAATTGCTTGGGGTGGGGGAGGGTATAGAAATGTTGTCATAATTGCTTGGGGTGGGGGAGGGTATAGAAATGTTGACATAAGTGCTTGGGGTGGGGGAGGGTATAGAAATGTTGACATAATTGCTTGGGGTGGGGGAGGGTATAGAAATGTTGACATAATTGCTTGGGGTGGGGGAGGGTATAGAAATGTTGACATAATTGCTTGGGGTGGGGGAGGGTATAGAAATGTTGACATAATTGCTTGGGGTGGGGGAGGGTATAGAAATGTTGACATAATTGCTTGGGGTGGGGGAGGGTATAGAAATGTTGACATAATTGCTTGGGGTGGGGGAGGGTATAGAAATGTTGACATAATTGCTTGGGGTGGGGGAGGGTATAGAAATGTTGACATAATTGCTTGGGGTGGGGGAGGGTATAGAAATGTTGACATAATTGCTTGGGGTGGGGGAGGGTATAGAAATGTTGACATAATTGCTTGGGGTGGGGGAGGGTATAGAAATGTTGACATAATTGCTTGGGGTGGGGGAGGGTATAGAAATGTTGACATAATTGCTTGGGGTGGGGGAGGGTATAGAAATGTTGACATAATTGCTTGGGGTGGGGGAGGGTATAGAAATGTTGACATAATTGCTTGGGGTGGGGGAGGGTATAGAAATGTTGACATAATTGCTTGGGGTGGGGGAGGGTATAGAAATGTTGACATAATTGCTTGGGGTGGGGGAGGGTATAGAAATGTTGACATAATTGCTTGGGGTGGGGGAGGGTATAGAAATGTTGACATAATTGCTTGGGGTGGGGAAGGGTATAGAAATGTTGACATAATTGCTTGGGGTGGGGGAGGGTATAGAAATGTTGACATAATTGCTTGGGGTGGGGAAGGGTAAAGAAATGTTGACATAATTGCTTGGGGTGGGGGAGGGGGTCATTGAAATTTTGACAGTTGTTGACAAGGGGGGAAAAGGGTCAAAAATTGCTCAAAAATTGTTAACAAAATAATCTAAATAAAAAATAAAAGCCACATTACTATTTTAAATTTATTTTTTTTGCATAACACAAGCAGGCCAAACATTTTTTTCCCCCCCCCCCCCCCCCAGCTTTCCACCCGGCATGGAGAGATGATATTTAAGAAAACATCGTCATTACACCTCTAACACCGAGGAACCTTGCAGTCCTAGGGGGTTGCTGGGCGCACACGGTGGTTCTAAAGTTAAGTGACACCTACATTTTAAACTAGGATCTTCCGTTGCTCTCCAATTAAGTGTGATCTGTTGCAAAACTAAATTCAGTAATGTGATAAAATGCATTCCTATATTTATAATTTCTCTAAAATGTTCTTGGGACTATTAAGATTTAATATGCAATATAAAGCTAAGGCAAAATCGTACCCTTAAGAGTGACACGACTAGAATGCATAGTTTACGTCCCACTGGTGCCGAATTGAATGTCTTTGTTGTGGCTAATTTTGGCACACCCCACCCGAAAGTTTGAAATGACACCTCAAAATTGTCTGAAAGAAACAAATGCAGTCACTTTACCACCCAACATCTATCAAACTAATCCATCAGTCACTTTACCGCCCAACATCTATCAAACTAATGCATCTGTCACTTTACCACCCAACTTCTATCAAACTAATGCATCAGTCACTTTACCGACTAACTTCTATCAAACTAATGCATCTGTCACTTTACCACCCAACTTCTATCAAACTAATGCATCTGTCACTTTACCGCCCAACTTCTATCAAACTAATCCATCAGGTACTTTACCACCCAACATCTAGCAAACTAATCCATGAGTCACTTTACCGCCCAACATCTATCAAACTAGTCCATCAGGTACTTTACCACCCAACTTCCATCAAACTAATCCATCAGTCACTTTACCGCCAAACTTTTATCAAACTAATCCATCAGTCACTTTACCACCCAACATCTATCAAACTAATCCAGCAGTCACTTTACCACCCAACTTCTATCAAACTGATCCATCAGTCACTTTACCACGCAGCATCTATCAAACTAATCCATCAGTCACTTTACCACCCAAACTTCTATCAAACGAATCCATCAGTCACTTCACCACCCAACATCTATCAAACTAATCCATCAGTCACTTTACCGACTAACTTTTCTCAAACTAATGCATCTGTCACTTTACCACCCAACTTCTATCAAACTAATGCATCAGTCACTTTACCGACTAACTTCTATCAAACTAATGCATCTGTCACTTTACCACCCAACTTCTATCAAACTAATGCATCTGTCACTTTAACACCCAACTTCTATCAAACTAATCGTCAGTCACTTTACCACCCAACATCTATCAAACTAATCCAGCAGTCACTTTACCACCCAACTTCTATCAAACTGATCCATCAGTCACTTTACCACCCAACATCTATCAAACTAATCCATCAGTCACTTTACCGACCTACATCTATCAAACTAATCCATCAGGTACTTTACAGCCCAACTTCTATGAAACTAATCCATCAGGTACTTTACCACCCAACATCTATCAAACTAATCCATCAGTCACTTTACCGCCCAACATCTATCAAACTAATCCATCATTCACTTTACCGACTAACTTTTCTCAAACTAATGCATCTGTCACTTTAACACCCAACTTCTATCAAACTAATGCATCAGTCACTTTACCGACTAACTTCTATCAAACTAATGCATCTGTCACTTTACCACCCAACATCTATCAAACTAATGCATCCGTCACTTTAACACCCAACTTCTATCAAACTAATCCTCAGTCACTTTACCACCCAACATCTATCAAACTAATGCATCTGTCACTTTACCACCCAACTTCTATCCAACTAATGCATCAGGCACTTTACCGACCAACTTCTATCAAACTAATCCATCGTGTACTTTACCACCCAACATCTATCAAACTAATCCATCAGTCACTTTACCGCCATACTTCTATGAAACTAATCCATCAGGTACTTTACCACCCAACATCTATCAAACTAATCCATCAGTCACTTTACCGCCCAACATCTATCAAACTAATCCATCAGGTACTTTACCGCCCAACTTCTATCAAACTAATCCATCAGGTACTTTACCACCCAACATCTAGCAAACTAATCCATGAGTCACTTTACCGCCCAACATCTATCAAACTAGTCCATCAGGTACTTTACCACCCAACTTCCATCAAACTAATCCATCAGTCACTTTACCGCCCAACATCTATCAAACTAATCCATCA
>CAXITT010000044.1:1804033-1825698 GCA_964033795.1 Lymnaea stagnalis | reverse complement strand
TGGCCTTTTCTGTACTTGAACTTTTGGCGTTTTCTGTACTTGAACTTTTGGCCTTTTCTGTACTTGAACTTTTGGAGTTTTCTGTACTTGAACTTTTGGCATTTTCTGTACTTGAACTTTTGGCCTTTTCTGTACTTGAACTTTTGGCGTTTTCTGTACTTGAACTTTTGGCATTTGCTGTACTTGATTTTTTGGCATTTTCTGTACTTGAACTTTTGGCATTTTCTGTACTTGAACTTTTAGCCTTTTCTGTACTTGAACTTTTGGCATTTTCTGTACTTGAACTTTTGGCCTTTTCTGTAATTAAACTTTTGGCCTTTTCTGTACTTGAACTTTTGGCCTTTTCTGTAATTAAACTTTTGGCCTTTTCTGTACTTGAACTTTTGGCCTTTTCTGTACTTGAACTTTTGGCCTTTTCTGTAATTACACTTTTGGCCTTTTCTGTACTTGAACTTAAGCCTTTTCTGTACTTGAACTTTTGGCCTTTTCTGTACTTGAACTTTTGGCCTTTTCTGTACTTGAACTTTTGGCCTTTTCTGTACTTGAACTTTTGGCCTTTTCTGTACTTGAACTTTTGGCCTTTTCTGTACTTGAACTTTTGGCCTTTTCTGTACTTGAACTTTTGGCGTTTTCTGTACTTGAACTTTTGGCCTTTTCTGTACTTGAACTTTTGGCGTTTTCTGTACTTGAACTTTTGGCATTTTCTGTACTTGAACTTTTGGCCTTTTCTGTACTTGAACTTTTGGCGTTTTCTGTACTTGAACTTTTGGCCTTTTCTGTACTTGAACTTTTGGCCTTTTCTGTACTTGAAATTTTGGCATTTTCTGTACTTGAAATTTTGGCGTTTTCTGTACTTGAACTTTTGGCCTTTTCTGTACTTGAACTTTTGGCGTTTTCTGTACTTGAACTTTTGGCATTTGCTGTACTTGAACTTTTGGCATTTTCTGTACTTGAACTTTTGGCATTTTCTGTACTTGAACTTTTAGCCTTTTCTGTACTTGAAATTTTGGCATTTTCTGCACTTGAACTTTTGGCGTTTTCTGTACTTGAACTTTTGGCGTTTTCTGTACTTGAACTTTTGGCCTTTTCTGTACTTGAACTTTTGGCGTTTTCTGTACTTCTATATAGAAAAAAAATATTATCCAGTCTCCTGTGACAAAATTCAAATTAAAGTCTATTTACCAAGGGCAATAATTGAACAATGACGTCAATAAACGTCTCAGATTTTTCTGGTATTAAGCCAAACCTTGAACTTGTCTAAACAGGTCCCCCCCCCCCCCCCCCCCCACCCCCCCCCCCCCCCCACCCCCCCCCCCCCCACACCACCACCTACCACCTACCCCCACCACCAGCACCCCGAAAGCTCTATATTTTCACATGCCAATCTTTGGGGTGACAACGAAATGTCAATGACATTTTTCAACTCATAGTGTCCTCGTGCCCCTAACTGAGATTGGAACAGGTATCCCACGAGGGAAAAGGGCCTAAAATGTAATACGGCTGATCTTGAATGTGTGTGGTCTGTGAACGTTTGGCTTAGGGGTTAAATATAAATGTTGGTACACGTTATTTTTAGTTTTTAAAAACTTTGCATTCAGGCTTATTATTTATTTCTCATCAATGTATTTCTATTCATTTTTTTTAAATTTTCTTTGGAAGAAGTTTATGCCCCCTCCTTCTCTCCCTCCCTCCCCGCCCAAACGCTTTTTTAAAAACCAAATCAAACAAAAATTCTACTATCCCAGTAGCATGTTCCAATCGCATGTTTTCTTAAAATGCTGCCGACCTTTCAATCAAATATAAATACATTTTTTCACAGAGTCTAACATTAAGCCTGATCTTGTATATTACTGGCCATCAGTCACGGTGGCTGTGCGGACCAGCGGCTGAAAACTGGTGGTTTTGACCAACTTTCATCAGCAAGCAAACGATGCACAACCGACACACAACCGACGCACAACCGACGCACAACCTACGCACAATCGACACACAACCTTAAAAGCTATAAACTGGGTGGCCGGTCCTTACAGCAAACGGTTGATGGCCTACCAGTTCCTCACATTTCAAAGCGTTGGTTGTTTTAAAAAAATAAATAAAAGAAATAACAACTAGAAATGTCGCTGCTAAAGAAGCAACCAGGCGGATGTGTCCCCCCCCCCCAATCTTTTTTTCTCTCTTCACTTTGTTCTCTGTTCTCATAGCTAAAAACAAAAAAAAAAAATAAAAACACGAAACGTCGCTGCTAAAAAAGCCACCCGGGGGGTGTGTCCCCCCCCCCCCCAATCTTTTTTTCTCTCTTCACTTTGTTCTCTGTTCTCATAGCTTTTATGCGGCGTAGGAAAGAGTACTGTGGGGTTGGTGAACGTAAGTGCGACATAAACAACCTCAATGAAGGACAAAACCTTTTTTTTTTACATTTTTTTCCTTGGTCATATATGTAGGTCTAGCTGACATTCAGCAGTTGATCAACTTGTTGAAAAGAGTCTTTTGCTGATATCCTTTGATTGCGTTTGCTGAGCGTTTGATCCCCCGTCCCCTTTACCCCACCCACCCCTCTTTCCAACCGACAATATCCCGGGCAGCTAACCCAATAGACTTGAAGAGGCCATTTTGTTCACTCTGATGACATAAACCAAATAAAGAGCAAATAAACGATGCGCACATCTCTACTTTATATCCTCCTTGTGCATATTTTGATCAGGTGATAACATATCTAGTTGTGCCGTCTGACACAAAAAACAATATGTAATATGTACATTCCCATATTATTATACATACATAAACAAACATAAAAACATACATATCATATAAATATCATATGACACACACATATCCATATCCATATATAAGTGAAAATTTGTTTGTGGGTTTGTTTGTTTGTTCCACAAAGGCTTTTACATGGATTGATGGATCTTGACCATACTTGGCACGTATATCCATCATTATCCAGACTCAAATACTGGGGTGACACTTTTTATAGCATTGCGTTTAGGGCCTGAGGCCCCACATTCGTTTTTTTGTTCCTTAAATGAGCTACATAACTCAAATTACCAACAAATACTCCTACATGAATTGATGGATCTGGACCAAACTTAGTACACATACACTTGATTATCCATATTCAAATACCGAAAGGTACTGAACTCATAATAGCCATTCCTCTGGGGCCGGTGGCCTCATATCAAATGTCCGTATATAAGCTATATAAATATCAATAGGTTTAGACAACACTAAGTTAATAGGTGGATATATGCCTAGCGTGGTAGCAATGCACTTCATCTTTCCGTATTGCAATGCACTTCATTTTTCCGTATTGCAATGCACTTCATTTTTCCGTATTGCAATGCACTTCATTTTCTGTATTGAAATGACAGTGGATTTAAAACTATAAGAATATCAAGTCTAGAATCTTCCAAAAATTTCGATAACTTTAAAAAGTATTATTAAATAGATTTTAATGGGGGGGGGGGAAATTTTGCATTTGTATTTTATTTTTTATCTGAATGATTTTTTATAGCCACTCCCCTCCCCCAACACAAATCTCAGGCACACCAATTCGGTACAATTATGGAATGGGCCATCGTGAAAAGTCCCCCCCCCCTCTTTCAACTTAAATGTAGCCTACTATAGTTATAGTAATGCATTTAGTTGTATAACTTTTCTTGGTAGAATTATAATTATTTACAAAAGTCCTTTTTTTACACGTATCGAGGAGGATTCATTCATGTTCTAGGAAGTTCTAATTTGTTCTACAGCGGCAGGTCTCAGCCTGTGTAGATGTCAAGCTATTTATGGAATAAAATGAAGCGGGTGAAAAAGCCCGACTCAGCATTTTAGATGAACATGTGTATGTGACGTTCGATTTAGAAAAGCCAGGCCAATAATAAGAAGGGGCTCACAATATGTATGGATAACCTCCTCGAGAAACATGGCTTTAGTGTACGGTATGTTAACCGTTGAATGTGCAGCAATTTTTATGATAAGACAATGAGATCGTTCTCACTAATGACAGGCCAGGGGCGTCATATTTCAGGTGTTTTCAAAAAAAAAAGTGGGGGGGGGGGCGCGGCAAAACCAAACTTGGTCGGCTTGTTAAGTTGTTTATCGCTGGAGACGCACTGTCCCACCCTGGCTTACCCAAGTGACGTCAACGTGAGAGGCTAAGTTCAATTCTTTGCTAATGTGTTTCTGGTTGTTCTGTGTGCTCATGAAAGCCTCTAATAAGCGAAGCGTTCATTTGATTTTCCCGTGCTTTGTTTTCCGGTGTACGTTTTCAAACTTCTCATTCTGCTATTTGTCTAATTTGGAAATAAAAATATCTTGTCCCTCCTCTTGTGGTGCTCTGCAATACTTCTTTGGCAAGCCCTTGTTTCCTTGTTACGTGGCCGTACCATTGTAGTTTGCGTTTTTTCACAGTCACCAATAGGTCATCGTACTCCCCAATTGCCTGGCGAACCCTTTCTTTCACTGTATCATTGGAGATTTCGTCCCTATAACAGATGCCAAAAATGCTTCTGAGGCATCTCATCTCCATCGCCTTTATTTTCCTTTCAAGATCGGATGTTAATGTCCAGGATTTGCAGGCATACAGGAAAATAGAGAGGACTAATGAGCGTATCAGCCTGATTTTGGTGCTGGGGGCTATATTTTTGTCCTTCCATATTTTCTTGAGCCTCTTTAGTGCTGTTGTAGTCTGCGCAATCCTGGACATCAGTTCGGGCTTGGCGCCTTCTACTGGAACTATTGCTCCTAGGTATTTGAAGCGGCCTACAGTCTCTAGTTTCCCCCCCCCCCCGACCTTAATTTCAGTGGTGATGCCTGTGGTGTTATTTGCCATCAGTTTTGTCTTTTCGGTACTGATTAGCATGCCGTAGGACGACGAGCTCTTATCGAGACGCTTTACCAGGTCGGCTAGCTCTTCTTCGTTCCCAGCCAGTGCGTCTATGCCGTCCGCAAAGCGTAGGTTGGTGATTGTTCTGCCACCAATGCTGACTGTCTTGGTGATTGTTCTGCCACCAATGATGACTGTCTTGGTGATTGTTCTGCCACCAATGCTGACTGTCCTTTCATGCTCTTCCAGAGCATCTGACATAATTCTATCAAGGAAGATGTTGAACAGTGTGGGGGAGAGCAGGCAGCCTTGTCGTACTCCAACCGTGGTCTTGAACCATTCTGCGATGTTGTTGAGGAAGACTGCACTGGTGGCCTTATCATAAAGGTTGCATATCATTCTGGTTAGGTGTGTGTTGATGTTGTAGTGCCTCATGGTGGCCCATAAAACAGCATGCCAAACCCTGTCAAATGCTCTCTTGAAGTCCACAAAGACGTGGTATAGATTTTGTTGGTGTTGAGCATATTTCTCACACAGTATTCGGAGGTTTAGAATCTGCTCAGTAGTACCCCGTCCTTGTCTGAAGCCCGCCTGTTCTTCAGCACTGATTCTGTCGGCATGTGGTTTTAGTCGGTTCAATATGATCTTCAGCATAACCTTGCTTGGATGTCTAATTAGGCTTATTATTTATTGTATACTTTTTATTCAAAGTTAATTTGATATAAGAAAGTGAGTCGAAATGGAGATCCAAAATTTCACTCTCAGCAGTCACTCAAGGGTCAGTGGAGGTCACAGGTGACCTACTAATCATGCAGGTTTGGACTGTCATCGGGGGAAGGGGGAACGGGGGTGACAGTGTGCAAGGTGTCAGCTCTATTTGAGATCATGAAGTAGTTCAAAATTAAGCGGCAAGATTTGACCACACAAAAACCAACAAAAGGACAGAGGAACCTAAGAAAAAGGATTAAATAACGTGCAGAGTTATTTTAATAACTGATTCACATTGCATCTCCTCGTGTAGTGGTTACATTTTTTATGAACATGATGAAATAATTTAAATAATTTCTAAACAATTTTAGCATAATCTATTTATTTTGTCTTGTTTAGTTCATCTATGTGTAGTATTGTGTTGTTTTGGCGTTGTCTTTGAATATGTGTGCTTACTTCTTAACTTGTTTTTTTGTTGTTTTTTTTGTTCGTGTGTTAATCTGAAGCCATCTGTACATTAGAAATCAAGAAGTTTTTCTCGTGATCGAAACTGTGCCACAGTACGTAGCTGGACCAGCTCATGGGCCATTGAAAACGATTGGTGAAACACCGCAGATCAAAGCTGTGAGAAGCAGGACTTGACCTGTTCAAATACAAGACAATGACTAAAAGATCATTGTTGAACTTTCAATGATAATTTGTAGAGGATAATGATTATTAATTTAATTAACTTAATAATTAAGGGAACCGACAGTTGACATTGAGCTATCTTGTTACCGTACTACAATTGGTCAGGTCTTGGAAAAAAGGGTTGGAAGGCCACCAAGTCTTCGGCACATTTAACAAAGTTAATATGTCAATGGTAAACCATTTAACGGAATGTCTACAGTCATTTACTGTGATAAGTGTGTGACCATTGACTTGTCAATATAGATCTGCGTAAGTGGACCTTGTAACTTTATTGCCAATAAACCACTATAAACTACTTTAATGTCTTATTTCATGACCGTTGACTCGCCAAGCTCGATCTTGCCAATCAATGGACTGTCTAACGTTACTGTCAGTAAAAACTATACAACAATTTACACAACTTCCGGCTGCAACAAGATGGCGGGAAAAATCAAAACAAAAAGAGCACAAAAGGAAGGAAACATGGATTTCACTAAAAATTAAGTGTAGGAAATAATCCTTTCTGAAGAAAATATGCTTAAGAACCTGGATAGGATTAGAAACTTTGTTTAAGATATTTATGTTTCCTTTCACTAACATTTCGTTAACAAAATCTCGATTATCACTATACAAAGGATAACTTCCGGCTACGAAAAGATGGCGATATAATAATACACAAACGGAAGGAATTCTTAAGTTCAACAAAAATTAGTGCAAGGAAATAGTCATTTAAGTGGAAAATACACTAAAGACTCTGGCCAGAATTTTTATTTCGGTTACGTATTTTTCCTTTTTATAAAGGTGTGTACAGGAAGAGGTAGCATCCTGATGGGGGAAAACGTTGTGCTCGTTGTGCTCCTATGAGCAGTTCGTCCGCCTTAGTCCCCTCCTGTCACTCAACTCTCACCTGTGCATCCCAGCAGCTGTTAGCATGCAACATCGGCCATACCCTGGGCAACGGCTTCCACTAGCCGGGTAAACCAAGTGAGGGTAGCTGATGGGCCTCAAACCCTCGGCGATTTAGGTCTGCCTACCTACGGCATGCGAAGCCTGGTCCTCGGTGGATCCTGCAGGGGGACACCATTTAGGTTTAAAGGAGGAGAGGGCGATTACAGCAACGCACCGTGAAGTGTGTAGAGCAAGATGAGGCACTTTGAACATCTTGGACATCCACTGCATCCGTACCCATCTCCGGTCGTCTTGACTTAGTCTTGCCACTGGACACGGTGGGTCCGGACGAGAGAGTGAGGTTGACGCTGCGCAACTCTTCCTCACTTTAAACAAAGTCATCCGCGCAAGTCATCCGACAACCATCATCCCAAGTCCTGTGGCGACGGGCAGGCTCTCCTAGATGCATGAGGCAGGGTCTAGAATAGGTGCCCAAAACATTGCCTGCTCCCTCACACCCTGGCCGACTAAATATTTGCCCCATGGAACATCCGCCCACTGCTTGACAGGGACACTACAAACAGACCTCAACGACGCACGGCACTCATTGCTCATGAACTTGCCAGAGGACATTGCCACCCTCAGTGAAACCAAACTCTTTGGCAAAGGTAAACTCACGGAAAGGCTTGCTGGCTATTCTTTCTTCTGGAGCGGAGGCGATCCTGACGCAGGGCAAGAAGCTGGTGTTGTCTTTGCTATCCAAACCTCTCTTGTGAACAGGCTCCCCAGCTCTTCAAAAGGTGTCAATGACCGTCTCATGATATTGAACTCCCCCTCTGTCATGGAAAAAAAAAGGCTGCCACTTTAGTCAGTGCCTATGCACCCACCATGACAAACACAGAAGAGGCCAATGATAAGTTTTATGAAGACCTGAACACTGTCATCTCCTACACACCGACTGCTGAAAAACTCATCATTCTTGGAGATTTCAGTGCACGTGTCAGCAGTGACCCACACCTCCTGGGGGAGGGGGAGTGATTGGGAAGTATGGTGTTGGAAAGTCAAACAGCAACGGCCTACTGCCACTTCAGACCTGTGCTGTACATGGCCTTCTAATAACGAACACCACCTTCAGCCTGCCTACGCGCAACAGGACCTCCTGGATGCACCCCCGTTCAAAGCACTGTCACCTAATAGATTATGTCATCGTCAGAAATAGTGACCGGCAAGACGTGAGGGTGACTAAGGCCATGTGCAGCGCAGAATGCTGGACGGATCACCGCCTCAAAGGTGAAAACTCACATTCAACCTAAGAGACGACCCCAGGCCACCAAAGCTACTAAATGCCTCAACATCACTAGGCTGAAGATCCTTTGATGTGAGACAAACCTTTGTTGAGAACCTGGATGAACGCCTTGATGCCATCACACTGGACAACCAGGACGTGGAAGCAGCGTGGACCACACTGCGTGATACGGTTTACAGCACAGCCACTGAGGGCCTCGGACCCTCTACCAGGAAACACGGGGATTGGTTTGATGAAAGCAACACAGCGATCCAAATGTTACTTGAGCAAAAACGTCGGGCGAACAAGGCCCTCCAGGGTGACCCAATGTCAACAGCAAAGACAGCTGCACTGAGGGGCATCCGCAGCAAGGTCCAGTTGCAACTGCGCCAGATGAAGGACTCCTGGCTGAGTGCAAAAGCTGATGAAATTCAGGGCTTTGCTGACAAGAAAGACATGACAAACTTCTACAGTGGCGTGAGAGAAATCTATGTTACCACCACGTGCGCTTCAACTCTTCTTAGTGCAGCGGGCTCTACACTCATCAGAGACAAGCAATTGCCATATTTGGCGGGGTCCGCAGCACTGTTTGGGACAGAAGAGGTATCATAGGAGAAACAAAGTTCAAGGTCTATAGCGCAGCAGTCCTCTCGACATTGCTCTGCAGTTGTGAAACGTGGCCAGTATCATGCGTCATGCCAAGAAGCTGAACCATTTTCACACAAGCTGCCTCAGGTAAACTCCTCGGCATCAGGTGGCAAGACAAAGTTCCTGACACAGAGGTCCTCGGTAAGAGTGAACCTACCTAGTATCTCACCGTCTCAACCCCGTTTGATGGGACACGTAGCCCGTGTGGAAGACCACCGGCTTCCTAATCAGATTTTCTTCGGAGAACTCACAATAGGCAAGCGCTCCCAAGGTAAAAAAAAGCGTTACAAAGACTTACTGAAAGCGGCACTAAAGGCCTTCAGCATCAACCCTACTAAATGGGCGCAGACAGCTCAAGACAAAGCCAGTTGGAGAGCAGATGTCAAGAAAATGGCTAAATCTCATGAAACTATTAGGATAACCACAGCTGAGATACGCAGGCTCGCTCCAAAGAGCAGTAGTAGATCACCGACTGCAGCAACTATCCCCTGCCCGCGGTGCCAGAGATTTTTCCGAGCACGGATCGGTCTAGCAAGCCACCTACGAGCTCACCATAACACACCCTCCCCCTAACCGGATGACTCGATGGTCCTAGTCGATTTTGACGGACGAACAACAACAAATTATTGAAAATATGAGGTCAATGAACCAGCTTGTATACAGTAAATATGTCAGTAAATCAGCTTGTACACTTTTAACATGATGTCAGTGATTAAGCTTTCATGCATTAAAACTCTAGCTTACATTATGTAACGTTATGTTAGTGGTAGAGTTTTTGGTGTGTATAGATGAGTTAATCAACCAACATGTTCTCTCACAGATCAACTAGAATGAAACATTTTCCCCTACGTTTTGCGGATGACATAGGTGGACTGGCTGGAATCGAAGAAGAGCAGCCAACCCAGTAGAGCGTCTCGACAAGACTTCATCGTCTTTCGGCATGAAAATTGGAGCAGAAAGACGAAAATGATGACGAATAACACCACCGGCATCTCCACTGAAATCAAGGTCGGGAAAAAAAGATTAGAGACATTTCAAGCACCCAGGAGTAGTTGCCTCGGAAGAAGGCTCCAAGCCCGAACTGATGTCCAGGATTGCCCAGACGACAAACAGCACTAAAGAGGTTTAATAACATATGAAATGACAAAAATGTAGCCCCCAGCATCAAACTCAGGCTTATGCGCTCATTAGTCCTCTCCATTTTCTTGTATGCCTGTGAGTCCTGGACATTAACAGCAAAACTTGAAAGAAAAGTAAAGGCGGTGGAGAGATGTTTTAGAAGCATTCTTGGAATCTGCTATAGACAAAAATCGTCAAGTAATTGGGCAGTACGACGACCTCCTGTTGGCTGTAAAAAAGCGCAAACTGGAATGGTATGGCCACGTGACAAGAAAACAAGAGCTCGCCAAAGAAATTATGCAGTGCACAACGAAAGGAGGGAGAAGAAGAGGAAGACAGAGAAAAAGATGTTAAGATAACATCAAAGAGTGGACGGGACTAAAACTAAGCAATGCTGTGCAAAGTGCATAAAACAGAAGAATGAAGAGGGATAGTTTTCGTGTCCTCAGCGGTCCAAGGACAAAGGGACATGATGATGATGAAGATGATGAACATCTTCCCCATCCACGTTGTTTAATTATAGCAGGCACTTTGAATGACAGACTATGGTTATGTTTACCTGGGACTTTGAATGACAGACTATGGTTATGTTTAGCAGTTGAGTTGACTGGGGCTTTGAATGACAGACAATGTTTATGTTTACCAGTTGAGTTGACTGGGGCTTTGAATGACAGACTATGTTTATGTTTACCAGTTGAGTTGACTGGGGCTTTGAATGACAGACTATGGTTATGTTTACCAGTTGAGTTGACTGGGGCTTTGAATGACAGACTATGTTTATGTTTACCAGTTGAGTTGACTGGGGCTTTGAATGACAGGCTATGGTTATGTTTACCTGGGACTTTGAATGACAGGCTATGGTTATGTTTACCTGGGACTTTGAATGACAGGCTATGGTTATGTTTACCTGGGACTTTGAATGACAGGCTATGGTTATGTTTACCTGGGACTTTGAATGACAGGCTATGGTTATGTTTACCTGGGACTTTGAATGACAGGCTATGGTTATGTTTACCTGGGACTTTGAATGACAGGCTATGGTTATGTTTACCTGGGACTTTGAATGACAGGCTATGGTTATGTTTACCTGGGACTTTGAATGACAGGCTATGGTTATGTTTACCTGGGACTTTGAATGACAGGCTATGGTTATGTTTACCTGGGACTTTGAATGACAGGCTATGGTTATGTTTACCTGGGACTTTGAATGACAGGCTATGGTTATGTTTACCTGGGACTTTGAATGACAGGCTATGGTTATGTTTACCTGGGACTTTGAATGACAGGCTATGGTTATGTTTACCTGGGACTTTGAATGACNCCCCCCCCCCCCCCCCCACACACACAGACACTGACACACCTTTGAAAAGAACATGCTACCAAATTGAGAATTATTAAGTCAGGGCACTAGTATATTTTAGACAGTAATGATAATGAACAATACTATAATGAACAATATTATAATGAACAATTTTATTATAATGAACAATACTATTATAATGAACAATACTATTATGATGAACTATACTATAATTAATAATGCTATAATGAACAATACTATTATAATGAGCAATACTATGATGAACTATACTATAATTAATAATAATATAATGAACAATACTGTAATACACTTAAATAAAAGTTTCATAACTCCATTGCCAGACAAAATAAAGTACCCACCAGACTGTCCGCTGTTCCCATCGTGGAGACTTGTTCCTAGTATGAAATTATTATTATTATAGTTGTTTTAGTTTTTAATTCTCATGTAGCCAAAGTTTTTTTTAAAAATATTTTACATCCCGAAATTACAATAAGCAATACATGTGGGGACATTTTTTTATAAGATCCACTTAGGTTAAAGAAATGTAATGTAATAATGAAATGAATCAAAATAAAGTCTTCATTTTTAAATTTTTTTTTTTTAAATTTTTTTTTTGCGCCCCAGGGGTGGGGGGTGTTTGAAAATAACTATAGTTACCTCCATTGGTTGAAGCTCTTCCTTTGTTAACATCACACGGAACATCTTCATCTGTGCACGTGGTGTCTTCTAAAAATAAAATAATGTTATGACAATCAAGGTCTAGAATAGATCAACTTAAGCTCATTATAACAGTAGACTTTTTTTTTAAAGATACGATAAGAGCCTTGGTTAAGAGATAACATTTTACAAATCAGCAATGTAAGATTATTTGAATTTCTTATCAACATGTTGTAGGAGATTTGAATGCGTAAGTTGACATTTGAGTGTATAAGGTGACATTTGAGTGTATAATGTGGCATTTGAGCTTATAACTTGGGATCTGACCAACAAATATTTGTAACTCGGGGCATGCGCAAAAAAAGATTTTACAAAATAATCAGACTTTTTAAGTTTTGATTTCGGATGATTCAGAAACATAAGGGTTGGTATGTGATAAGGTGGTATATGAGTTAGATATCAGGAAAAGATTTCTAACCTGATCTAGAATGGTATTCTAGGCTGATACAATAATGGCAGCCTTAGCAGATGCTAGAATGGCAGTCTTAGCTATAGAATGGCAGTCTTGTTGGATCTTTATATACCAGTCTTGGCTTAACCTTAAATGGCAGTCTTAGCTGATACTAGAATGACAGTCTTGGCTGATACTAGAATGACAGTCTTGGATGATACTAGAATGACAGTCATGACTGATCCTAGAATGACAGTCTTAGCTTATCCCAGAATGGTGGTCTTAGCTGATCCTAGAGTGACAGTCTTAGCTGCTAATAGAATGACAGCCTAAGATAATACTAGAAATACAGTCATCACTGATAATAAAATGAGAGTCTTTGCTGAATATTAGAATTTCAGTCTTAGCTGCTATTAGAATGACAGTCTTGGCTGTTTTGTAAGACGTGTAAGATTTCCCCCGTGCCATGAACTCTGGTTGACCCCAGATTGGACCGCGGTCGTGTTGGGCGTGGCCTGTTCCTTTCATCTTAGCCTCTTTACGCCGCCATAAATTAAACATAACTAATCTGCTCTCATAGTATTTTGTGGAATGTTCGCGATTCGACTAGAGGGGTAGACAATGTCTAAGTCGTTTCTGGAAAGCGTCTTACACTGCATATATAAGGGATTGACAGGGACAGAGATTCACGGAGATTCAGATAGATATTTTTAACTTCCCGAGACAAGTGTATTATTCTTTGTGTACACATATGCGTTTATTCTCATTCGTCCTTGTACATTATTAATTGGCTCATTGTACTTACTGTGTACCGCTAAAAGATCTACCATACTCTGTAAGTTGATGATTTGTAACTATATTTCATTTGTTTTGTAATTATATTAATACTTTAAAAATCTTATTAATTGTAATTAGCAACTGTTTTGGGTGTCTTATTTTTGCTATTGCATTTCTCTATGGTATCGTCCTTTGTTGTGCACTGTTTGAACGAGCCATAACTTAAAACAAGAGATTAATTTCTCACAAAAGAAGCCAGTGCGTAACATGGCTGCTACTAGAATAACAGTCTCGGCTGATACTAGAATGACAGTCTCGGCTGTTTGTTCTCACAGATAAGCTTTGATTTCAAGTTTACTATGGACATTGTGTTACGAGTTCTGTGTTTTATGATTCTTCTGGCTTCTTGATTCCCACATTCTCTGATGCCAGCCATCCGGAACGGTAATCAGCTATAGCATCTCACGAGCTTATTTGGATGCTGGCCTCCCTCGTGGTTCTCCCTCTTACTTATAGTACAGCCGTGACCTCCTTCATGTCTTGACCTCCTTCATGTCTTGACCTTTCTGTCAATATGTCTGTACTCGATTGGAAAAGATGGTGCACACTTTGACACGTACCAGAACTCACGTGTTTGGCACTCCCATCCAATGCGCAGAATGCACTGCAGACACTTTAGTAGAAGCGATCGAGTTTTGAGACGTTACCTTGTGAGCATAGAGTGAGTTTAGAATTATTCAACATCGTCTTTTTATGTTACATCAGGAAAAGACGACGGCTGGCCGTCGAGCATGAGCTCTCAATGCCCTCCACAAAGCGCCTCCACACAGCCCAGACGCCGGTGGCCGACCGTGCGGCGGCACGCCAGGGACCTCCCCCGGCCTGGACAACCCGCACCCGCTCGGTCGGATTTGTAGATGGAGGTTTTCCCCGCCCGGGAACTCCGGTCCACTGAAAACGCTGCGTTTAAAGCGTCCGCAGCAGACTTCCCAAGGGAGTCAGGATGGTACACTAACATCCCGGGGAAGCGTCGGACGCCCTTTAAGAGGGGCTCTACAATGGGTTTCCACCCCCTCGACTACTTTGGATAGTAGCTGATACGAAACGGTTCCCTAGGTGCAGCTTTCTCGGGGCTGCGTATCTTATTCAATTTTGGCGATTTTTGCTGCTGGTGCTTTTGTGATCCTGATGTTGACCTCTTCATCAATGGTGAACAGAGCTCTTCATCAATGGTGAACAGAGCTCTTCATCAATGGTGAACAGAGCTAGACCTATGTTGAAATTAATATTATCCCATTTATAAATCTGTTATAGACAGTTTTCACTTACTGTATATCTTGGTCATATTCTGATACTCGCTGAAATGCGGTCCCAATATCTCGCTGGACAAGATCATGGGCTTTTTGTGATATTCCTCATCTGCCGTTAGGTTACACTTGACCAGCACCATAGTGTCAGACTCATATTTGCATCCGCACTTATCTAACGGAACGTGTTGAATATCTGTGCAGCTTTCATTCAACAAAGCAAAATAGGTGGCGCCAATCTAAGCAAAGAAAAGACTTGCTTTAAAAGAATGGTTATTTTTGTTTTAAATTTCTTTTTAAAAAATTTACCACAGACACGCATTTCATTTATATAGATTTACCATACTATTGCAGGTTCATTGTTTTACACGGCATGTGGGGTGGGGGGGGGGGGGGGGGGAAGGTGTCTGCTCGCATGTTCTCTAGTCAACAGTATCCGATATGATTCCAATTTGTTATGTTTCCTTCATGTTATAGCCAATGGAAGCTATTCAATTACAAGGATATTAATGCCCTCACCGAGATGGCTTGTAAATTATGATGCCACAACGGTTTTTTATTTTATTTTGATGAATAAATACCGGCTTCATCTGAAATGTTTATCTGTGACTAAGAGTTCACTTGACTAACCAGTATTAAACACCGCGCTTACCAGCTTTGCGGGTCCGAATTCCAAATTACGTCTCTTAAATGGTAACATCCTGTTCCAGTCTTGTTGTGGGCTTGTGGCCAGTCCAAAATAAAAGGATTGCCTGGCAATGCCTGGCACATCAGAGGGCAGAAGTAAGAACTGAGTAGCATGTTCATTATTGACCACGTGGTTTTCTTTTCTTCTTTTTTTAAAATATTACCATGGCTTCCAATAAAGTGTATGACAGTTGTGGAAGCGGAAAAGATTTTGAGAAAATATCTGGTAGGTCCAAGCGGTACCAAAAAAAAAAAAAAAAAAAAAAATAACTTCTTATTTTCTGTTAGATATTCCAGCTTTACAACAATAGGGCTAAAAACAGACATACACCCTACCTGCCGGTAATTAAACAAAAGTCCTGCAGATAGTCCCACAGACAGTCCTGCACCTTACCCGTGGCTCTTTATTCATTGATATAAAAATACTCTCTGAAATAATTCGGCCTTTTTACCCGAGATCAACTTTCACGAATGACGCTCCCGGCTAGATAGTCCGAGATCAACTTTCACGAATGACGCTCCCTGCTAAACAGCTGTTTGAGATCAACTTTCACGAATGACGCTCCCTGCTAGATAGTCCGAGATCAACTTTCACGAATGACGCTCCCTGCTAGACAGTCCGAGATCAACTTTCACGAATGATGCTCCCTGCTAGATAGTCCGAGATCAACTTTCACGAATGACGCTCCCTGCTAGACAGTCCGAGATCAACTTTCACGAATGACGCTCCCTGCTAGACAGTCCGAGATCAACTTTCACGAATGACGCTCCCTGCTAGACATTCCGAGATCAACTTTCACGAATGACGCTCCCTGCTAGACAGTCCGAGATCAACTTTCACGAATGACGCTCCCTGCTAGACAGTCCGAGATCAACTTTCACGAATGACGCTCCCTGCTAGACAGTCCGAGATCAACTTTCACGAATGACGCTCCCTGCTAGACAGTCCGAGATCAACTTTCACGAATGACGCTCCCTGCTAGACAGTCCGAGATCAACTTTCACGAATGACGCTCCCTGCTAGACAGTTGTTTGGTTTTTTTCTCTCACTCTCTACAATTAATATATAAACATGTTGAGTATGCGGGTGGGGGGGGGGCTTGTTGGGAAAAGGAAGAAGGACACACTAGAAGCGAAATTAATATGAGAGATGTAATCATTTGGGACAGAGATTAAGGAAACAATAATCTGTATAAATGTACTTGCCTGATTCCAATTATAATCCCGTCTGCCGAATCTGATGAACCATACGGAAAACTTAACCGCATGTTTTCGAGAGCGTTCATTGGTGAGGTTGACAAATCCAGAAACAATGAAATTGTCAACGGCGTGGACGTAGCCGTCGCTGCAACTTTTTTTTCCCAGGCTGAAATCTAAAGGGTCGAAGGAAGTTCTTTTAAATTCTCGTCTAGCATCGATAAATGCTGTGGGGAAATGTAATGATGTGGTTAGTTTTATTTTGGTTCAGCGTTCATTCTTATGACATGATTGTAGGTCATGTATTAGAATTGTGAGTCTTATTAAGTTTTAAGATTTCATTATGTACGTTTTCACCGGATATTCTTTTACGTCGGTAAAAAGTTAGCCCATCATCAACAGTGGTCCTATAGCCCGCATTTAGGGCCTTGGCCTGCTCCACCATATCCTTCCATTTGGATCGATCTATGGCTTGCTGCCTCCATGCGCGAACCCCCCTGCCCTCCCCCCTCCCCAATTGGTGTAAATCCATCTCTACATAGTCGATCCATCTCAATCTTGGTCGACCGGTGTGAGCCGTCTTTCCCCGGGTTTCTGCATGTAGAGCACTTTTACTGCTCTACAGTCTGGCATCTCTCAATATGCCCTGTCCATAGCAGTCTCCCTTTTTCAATTGTTGCGATTCTGGGTGGGTCTTAGGACGATTATTTGCCTTGGTTTGTACGAGATCTTCCCATCATTGTCTCATCGGACCTCATCTTTTCCTGAGGACTTTCCTCTACTGTGTGTTTAGCGGGTTCTCTGCTTTTCTGGTAATGGACCAAGGCTCACCTATTTAATTGACACCTTGTCTTACCATAGCGGTGTATATAGACTTCTTTTGTTCTCCTTTAGGTTTTTGCTTCCAGGTAAGTACGGTTGCCGGCTCTTCGTCTTTCTTTCACATCTGAAACTGTTTCATTGTGCTCATTTATAATTGCTCCCAGATAATTAAAATTAGCCACTCTCAGTCAAAGGTAGAAGCTCCTAGATATTTGAAAGCAGCCACTCTCTCACTGTGTGGTTGCTAATTTTGATGCTGTCACCAGAATGCTTGTTTCTTGAAATTGCCTTATATTTGTCTTCGGATCATTTACTTATGACCAGCTTTGATTGAGGCATATTCAAAGTCCCTGAATGCTTTGATGATATCATTACTGTTTCTGTCCTGTAGCCCGCTTATGACACGTACTGCCATAGCTGGCCATGTAACGTTTCTGTTGGTTATAGTTCTGTAATGTTTCTCTGGAAGTAGTTTGTGATAGAAATAGAAGCATTGGTTCCAACTGGTACTCAGTGGTACTCACTGGTACAGAATATTTCTCATTACTTTTTCTAACGTGATGTATGATAGTCAATCTCCTAAGGCCCTGATTATTTGGGCACTTCCTCCAACGCCAGCCTTAGGTAAACTTTCGCCCTGTGCAAAGCACCAGTTCGGCGGTCCCTTCCCTGTATGGGTCCGCTCTTTTTCCGAATGCGACTTAGGCTATGGAGCACCTGTTATGATGCTATGGCATGTAGCCAACCATACTATGGAGCACCTGTTATGATGCTATGGCATGTAGCCAACCATACTATGGAGCACCTGTTATGATGCTATGACATGTAGCCAACCATACTATGGAGCACATGTTATGATGCTATGACATGTAGCCAACCATACTATGGAGCACCTGTTATGATGCTATGACATGTAGCCAACCATACTATGGAGCACCTGTTATGATGCTATGACATGTAGCCAACCATACTATGGAGCACATGTTATGATGCTATGACATGTAGCCAACCATACTATGGAGCACCTGTTATGATGCTATGACATGTAGCCAACCATACTATGGAGCACCTGTTATGATGCTATGACATGTAGCCAACCATACTATGGAGCACCTGTTATGATGCTATGACATGTAGCCAACCATACTATGGAGCACCTGTTATGATGCTATGACATGTAGCCAACCATACTATGGAGCACCTGTTATGATGCTATGACATATAGCCAACCATACTATGGAGCACCTGTTATGATGCTATGACATATAGCCAAACATACTATGGAGCACCTGTTATGATGCTATGACATATAGCCAAACATACTATGGAGCACCTGTTATGATGCTATGACATATAGCCAACCATACTATGGAGCACCTGTTATGATGCTATGACATGTAGCCAACCATGCTATGGAGCATCTGTTATGATGCTATGACATGTAGCTAACCATACTATGGAGCACCTGTTATGATGCTATGACATGTATCCAACCATACTATGGAGCACTTGTTATGATGCTATGACATGTAGCTAACCATACTATGGAGCACCTGTTATGATGCTATACTGATAGCTAACCATACGCATTTTAACATGCACATTAATTTAGATCAGGGGTCATCAAACTTTTCCGGTTACCGGAAATTTGATCGAAAGAAATATCGACCAAAGTAAATTGATCGACGGTAATTTGAGCTAACGGAAATTTGGCCGAATCTTTTTTTAAGTCCAAACGTTAAAACATCAGGCGCCCCTATGGCCACGGCGCCCTGTGCGAGGGCACAGGTCGCACACCCTAAATGCCGCTACTGCTTTCTACCTGTTTCATTACATAATTGTTGAGACTTTCTGGTCTCCCTTTACAGCATCATTTGCCGAGCCTTGTTTTTTGCCGAGCAGACTTTCCGATAGTTAGTCTGTAAGCAGGTCGTTATGCAGACTTTCCTTTCACATAGTTGGTCTGTAAGCAGGTCGTTATGCAGACTTTCCTTTCACATAGTTGGTCTGTAAGCAGGTCGTCATGCAGACTTTCCTTTCACATAGTTGGTCTGTAAGCAGGTCGTCATGCAGACTTTCCTTTCACATAGTTGGTCTGTAAGCAGGTCGTCATGCAGACTTTCCTTTCACATAGTTGGTCTGTAAGCAGGTCGTCATGCAGACTTTCCTTTCACATAGTTGGTCTGTAAGCAGGTCGTCATGCAGACTTTCCTTTCACATAGTTGGTCTGTAAGCAGGTCGTCATGCAGACTTTCCTTTCACATAGTTGGTCTGTAAGCAGGTCGTCATGCAGACTTTCCTTTCACATAGTTGGTCTGTAAGCAGGTCGTCATGCAGACTTTCCTTTCACATAGTTGGTCTGTAAGCAGGTCGTCATGAAGACTTTCCTTTCACATAGTTGGTCTGTAAGCAGCTAGTCAAGCAGACATTTTTTACATAGTTGGTCTGTAAGCAAGTTCTTTTCTGACTTTTGCGTAGAAATCTTCTAAGACAATTTTGTTATCACGGCGTAGTGCCTCATCAAATATTCTTTGAGGCATTTTATGAATAGTTACTGCTGTCATCTGCATCTTACGTTGGAGCATGTGCGCAAAACCTATTATGTGATGTTAAACATAATTCCTCTTATCCTAATGAAGCCTAAGATTTCGCTATCTGGTTGAACACAGTGACTGCATTTACTGTCTCGCTTTTGACTGCACATTCTGATCCTCAGGTGTTGGTCTTGTTTCCACTGTTGAATATTGTATACTCCTAGGTGCTTGGTATATTTTACTCCTTCCATCTTTGATGTCCAGCAGTCAGCAACAGTGATTCTATCAAGTCGTCCCAGGGGCGGGCCAAAGCTCTTGCTCTGTGTAGAATCACAACACTCCTGGTCGCCATGTAAAAAGCACGTCCTTGCTAAGGAATATGTCAAAATCCCAAAATATCAGTGACTTATGTTTTTCCGTTCGTAATTTTGCTGCCATAACATGGCATTTTTTTCGTCAGCCCTGCGCTCAACCATCTGAGGAATGCCCATTATAGCTCTCATGTTAGCTGCCTTTGCATTGGGTCGGGTCCCTATCCTTCTCGGTTCCCTCCACTTGCCACAAGGCCGCAGATCCTGATTTTGGGCCCCCCTGGGTAATTCCCCCCCCCCCCGGGTAACCGCCATATACGCCATGGTGTGCTTTACATTACACGCCACCTGTGGATGCCCTAGATGGCAGACCATTATCTCAACACGACTGCTTTCTTGTATGCAGATATCCATCCATAGATCTCACTTCAAAAGAAACGCTGTCTTTGTCCCAGATGGCGATCGAACGTCGTGACTTTCACAGTATCTTTTCCAAACATTTTACAAGCCATACGCAACTAAAAAGTTAGCTGTTAATGAGAGAAGTTATTCTACTGGGTATTAAGTTTTATCATTTCTAATCGAAGCTTACAAAACGTAGAGACCCACCCATCCATGCCCTTCACACAAAAACACAAAAAAACTTACAAAATATTTGGCAATACTGAAGGGATTTATGATTAGGTATCTTGAGTTTTAACAGACGTGAATTTAGCCAAACTTACCAGGTTTTTCAATGGCAAGAATCAGCACGATTCCCAAAAGGTGGCCAGGTAAATTCTGCATTTCTGCAGCCGTACAGATTGGATCAACGGCTCTCAACTGTCATGAAACATGGTCACATATTTTAAACATTTCAAGTGGATATAAAAAAGGGGGCAAATTAACAAGTTAAATGTATTAGTTTCACACCAACACATTCATCGCATTGTTAGGAATTATTTTAAAATGTTAATTTTGAAACCTTTGGCTGACCTTTGTTCCCTGAATTATTTGCAACTTTCTTGAGCAGAAAAAAAAAATATGTGTTTGTAGGTGAAGACAGTTGTTGCGACGGTAAGGTGATCACAGAAAAGCTGGAACCATTACCAGGAGTTTGAATATCCGGTACGCATATATGACATTTTGTACACTATACGTTATAACGTTACAGGCCATTTCTAGCAACCAAACCCCTAATATTATTTGACATTTCTAGAAAGCTACTCCCTATTATTATATGACATTTCTGGCAAGCAACCCCCTAATATTATATGACATTTCTATCAACCAACCCCCTAATATTATATGACATTTCTATCAACCAACCCCCTAATATTATATGACATTTCTATCAACCAACCCCCTAATATTATATGACATTTCTATCAACCAACCCCCTAATATTATATGACATTTCTATCAACCAACCCCCTAATATTATATGACATTTCTATCAACCAACCCTCTAATA
>CAXITT010000044.1:1771882-1792372 GCA_964033795.1 Lymnaea stagnalis | reverse complement strand
AATTTACAGCAAACATAATTTACAGCAAACATAATTTACAGCAAACATAATTTACAGCAAACATAATTTACAGCAAACATAATTTACAGCAAACATAATTTACAGCAAACATAATTTACAGCAAACATAATTTACAGCAAACATAATTTACAGCAAACATAATTTACAGCAAACATAATTTACAGCAAACATAATTTACAGCAAACATAATTTACAGCAAACATAATTTACAGCAAACATAATTTACAGCAAACATAATTTACAGCAAACATAATTTACAGCAAACATAATTTACAGCAAACATAATTTACAGCAAACATAATTTACAGCAAACATAATTTACAGCAAACATAATTTACAGCAAACATAATTTACAGCAAACATAATTTACAGCAAACATAATTTACAGCAAACATAATTTACAGCAAACATAATTTACAGCAAACATAATTTACAGCAAACATAATTTACAGCAAACATAATTTACAGCAAACATAATTTACAGCAAACATAATTTACAGCAAACATAATTTACAGCAAACATAATTTACAGCAAACATAATTTACAGCAAACATAATTTACAGCAAACATAATTTACAGCAAACATAATTTACAGCAAACATAATTTACAGCAAACATAATTTACAGCAAACATAATTTACAGCAAACATAATTTACAGCAAACATAATTTACAGCAAACATAATTTACAGCAAACATAATTTACAGCAAACATAATTTACAGCAAACATAATTTACAGCAAACATAATTTACAGCAAACATAATTTACAGCAAACATAATTTACAGCAAACATAATTTACAGCAAACATAATTTACAGCAAACATAATTTACAGCAAACATAATTTACAGAAAGCCAAGAATTTAGATCTAACAGAATTGTTGTTTAAAAACATTAAAAAAATGTGTAGAGAACAAGCCTTTGATTTTGTTGCTGTCAATTGTTGAGACAATTCAAATTTGCTCTTTACAGTTACAGCCTTCGGGGGGGTGGAAGGGGAGTGGGGGGGGGGGCACATTCATATCCTATAAATCAAACACATTTACCTTGCTGGCTTGCCTCACTGACCGTGAGCTTCTCAATGTCTTTAACGTCTGCCTCTTTGAATGATTTGTTTAAAATGACGTTGTTATCCACTAATGACGTTGTTATCCACTAAAGGCGTTGCTATCCACTAAAGGCGTTGTTATCCACTAAAGGCGTTGCTATCCACTAAAGGCGTTGTTATCCACTAATGACGTTGTTATCCACTAAAGGCGTTGTTATCCACTAAAGGCGTTGCTATCCAATAAAGGCGTTGCTATCCACTAAAGGCGTTGCTATCCACTAAAGGCGTTGCTATCCACTAAAGGCGTTGTTATCCACTAATGACGTTGTTATCCACTAAAGGCGTTGCTATCCACTAAAGGCGTTGCTATCCACTAAAGGCGTTGTTATCCACTAAAGGCGTTGTTATCCACTAATGGCGTTGTTATCTACTAAAGGCGTTCATCACTTGGACTGGGCAGATAATGAGTCATCACAATTAAAATAAAAAATAAAAAACGAATGACCACACCCTGTCAAGACGATACCGGTCATACAAACCTGACCGCTAGAGGGGCACGTTTAATGTCCACTCACTTACAGCCTGTGTGTACGCACGGTGTGACCACAGCCCTGTTAAAAACACAAACTCTTGTGTACATTGCACGTGTCTCGTATGTCTACAAAGTAATCGACGCTGTGGTTATAACGAGCTGTCTGTGCACATGAGGTACCCCTAGTCTTTAAACGGTTTATTTTTTTATTTTTTTATACAACACACCGGTTTGAGGAAGATCTCTAGTTCCGAGAGATAAAATGTTCAGTCGCCATGTTGTGTGCTCCCGAGGAGAAGTAAGCGTGTCGGTGCGTGTGGCAGGGTCAATCAAAGATTTCTATCGATTTCCGGGCAACTGGTTCACGAGAGGACGCTGAGTGGATGGAATCGCTGAATATTGGCATGTACGCTGGAATCGCTGAATAGTGGCATGTACGTTGAGTTAAACCCAGTGACAGTGGCGTAGCGAGGGTGTTTGGCGCCCGGGGACAAGATTCGCGCCCGGGGACAAGATCCATTTTTAGCGCCCCTTTTTCTTTTTTTCAACTCTCAAACCCATTATTTTCATCAATAAAATAATATCAAAGCACATTTTGGCGCCCCTAACTAGCTGGCGCCCGGGGACATCTGCCCCCACCACGCTACGCCTCTGGTTAAACCTGCGGGTTTTTAGAGGCAAAGTGTGAAATCCAGGTATACTGTCTTATGTATTTCACACTTTGAATAGCATCGTCAGCCTTCTATCGAATGCCAAGGCAATTTTTATAATATCTTAAGCATCTCACACTTTGACTAGAATCGTCAGGGATTCCACATAGACATTCTATAGAGTGATTAAGCATTCTTTGGAATAGTAACACAGAAAGGGATTAGACTTATAGACAAATAAATATCATAAGAAAACTTAAGTACAAAACAGCTATTGGAAGTTTAAAAAATAGTTTTCCAATTGTTGTTTGTTTATTGCAACAGACTGAACTTGAATGGCATTTTGAATTACATAGATTTTTTTTACAATCAACAAGCAGGCAAAGTTGATTGCCCCCCTCCCCCCCTCCAATAACTGCTTTCTCCTCTTGCATCCATGTCCAGAACATGTTTTCAACATCTGGATTCACGTACTACACTCCCTTTAGTTTGGCTATAGTGAGGCTTTCCCATGATGCCAAATCTTAAGCTGCGGCCTTTAGTCTTTAAGGCTAGAGACAACTTTATTGGCAATTTTCCGACTGACAAACAAATATCGTGCAGATAAGCTGCAACACAACAGTCTGCTAGAACTGGATAATGATTGGAGCATAGGGGCCTACATATCTTTTGTGTTTTGTTGCCACAAATATGCCTTTTTTGCCTGCCATAAGCACAGACCAACATATAGGCACACCATAAAGGAACAGGCCAACATATATTCACAAGATATAGGAACAGGCCAACATATACACACAGGCCAACATATATGCCTATAGACCAACTAGGAAATTTAATGTGGTAAAAATTTGAATGTTTGTCCAGAATCAATGTCATAATAATTAGACATACCGGTACAAATCATGGTACCGGTATGTCATAGTTTTAGCTCAGTTCTAGCACAAGTAACAAGAGTTATTGTTTTATGCACAACACAAGTAACGAGTGTTGTTTTGGGTACAACAACACAATGTAGGCTATCAACATTGTTCTTTTAATTCATGCACAGAATTGGAAATCAAATCATGAACAAAACACACACAAAAAGTTGTATGTTTTCAACATATTTTTGTTCTTTTTTCAATATGTGTAAAGTATTATGGCTGTGTCATGGAGTCATATGACGTACTTTCCTCATCCTGTGATTAATAATACATACATATGCTACATGTGTTTACCAATAAGACATACAATATGCACACAGTGTATCAAATGGGTCAACCTTTTCTGACCTGCAATTACAACATTGACACCAAACAATTATGTTGTCCAGCTTATCTAAATATTGTTACCACAAATGGGTCTGCTAAAACATGTATTCTCCATAGTCCCATGGGCCTGCTTAAACATGTATTCTTCATAGCCTAAACCTAGGACAAACACTCCAACCTACCTAGGACAAACATACCAACCTACCTAGGAAAAAAATACTGACCTACCTAGGACAAACATACCAACCTAGCTAGAACAAACACACCAACCTACCTAGGACAAACATACCAACCTACCTAGGAAAAAAATACTGACCTTCCTAGGACAATCACACCAACCTACCTAAGATAAACACACCACCCTACCTAGGATAAACACACCAAAATACCTAGGATAAACACACCAACCTACCTAGGACAAACACACCAACCTACCTAGGACGAACATACCAACCTACCTAGGACAAACATACCAACCTACCTAGGACAAACAAACAAAACCTAGCTAGGACAAACACACCAACCTACCAAGGGCAAACACACCTACAAAAAATGCATCATGTATGATGTAAGCCACATTTAGAATCATGATTATAGGAACCCATAATATGTCCTGATTAGTTGAATCTGGATCTAACCACAGGTACACATAGACACTCCAATGTACCATCAATGTAACAGTATTTATTTTAATTACAAGAAATGAACATTTTTATTCATTCAAATAAGAAACTCTTTACAATCTTTCCAAATCTTTACCCATCTTTTTTTTAAAAAAAAAACAATCTTTACAAAAAAGAGCATGTGAAAGGAAAATGATCCATAATATTTATGTTTATATTTTATATAATGTTTTATTCAAAATTACAAATTGCATACAAATAGCATTTTTTTTTTTTTACATAAAAGTAATTTTAACTCGGGTGCATGAGAAAAAGGCTGGTGAAAAAATGGCTGGTTTATTTTAATGCAAATTACTGTTTGATGGAGATATTTGGCAGCTAGTCAGTATGAACTGGTTTCTTTAAAAGACAAAATGATCTTCTTTCAGCCCCACACTCTGCTGTATTCTTTCCACACTATATGGTGCAACTGTTGAGGAGTTAAAAATAAGCCCAAAAAAATGAAATATTTTATTTTGAATTTTTATTCTTAAAGTGTATCCTTTTATTTTTAAATCAATAGAAAAACAAGACTCTTTCATTTTGAAGAAGACATCAAATAATCAAAGCTCAGCAAAAAAGAATAATAATAAAGATGTCATAACTTAAAATGTTTATGAAAAGTTTTAAAAGTAGTATTATTCAAGTTTTGTAAATTACCTGTTGGGATAAAGTCATCAGCACCAAATAAATCTTTACGAGCTGATTGGATGGCTAGTTTGTTTGCAAACAGTGCTCCAACAGATAGTGAAATTGGGGATTCTCCAACGGCTATTAAAAAAACAGTATTATTTTATGAACATGCTGAGTTAAATTTTTTTATAGTGCTTAGAACTCAGGACATTCATCACAAGAATATGTGCATTAATATGTTGCAATATTTTCTGATGTAATGAAATGGTGAGAAATTGTGTACATTTAATTTAGCTTTGGCCTAAGCATAATATTTCCTAATACAATGAAGGAAACTCACCTTTGGAACTCCTCACACCATAAGGGTTAGGTGCGTCTGGCAAAAGATGAATCCTCCAGTCTATAGGGATATCTTTGCTTGTGGGAGGCTTGTATTCCTGGAATTATATCATGTATGTAAAAATGGAAAATTAAAAATCAATTTAATGTCAGAAAATTGTATATTTTCAGTAAGCATTGACCATCAATAATAATAATAATAATACAACATTAAAAAATAAAGAGATTTTTTAAAAGAAAAGCAGGACCACCAACCCATGTTCTAAAGAAAATAGAAGAAAAGCAGGACCACCAACCCATGTTCTAAAGAAAATAGAAGAAAAGCAGGACCACCAACCCATGTTCTAAAGAAAATAGAAGAAAAGCAGGACCACCAACCCATGTTATAATAAGATAGAAGAAAAGCAGGACCACCAACCAATGTTCTAAAGAAAATCAAAGAAAAGCAGGACCACCAACCAATGTTCTAAAGAAAATCAAAGAAAAGCAGGACCACCAACCCATGTTCTGAAGAAAATAGAAGAAAAGCAGGACCACCAACCCATGTTCTGAAGAAAATAGAAGAAAAGCAGGACCACCAACCCATGTTCTAAAGAAAATAGAAGAAAAGCAGGACCACCAACCCATGTTCTAAAGAAAATAGAAGAAAAGCAGGACCACCAACCCATGTTATAATAAAATAGAAGAAAAGCAGGACCACCAACCCATGTTCTAAAGAAAAAAGAAGACAAGCAGGACCACCAACCCATGTTCTAAAGAAAATCAAAGAAAAGCAGGACCACCAACCCATGTTCCATCGTTGAGAATCCTGCCTGTTTGACTGTCAAAGATAATATCTTCAGTCATATAACTGCCAAGCCCCATCACAAAAGCTCCTTCAATCTGACCAATGTCGATGGCAGGATTTAAACTGTAAAGTAATAAATGATCATGTAACTGTTCCTCATTGACTTTAGCAATCTATGATGTCCAAACAATGAAATATCATAATATTTGGGTCTCATCCTAATTTTATGTCAACATTTTATTTTTTTGCGTTCTTTTTATCCAGTTTTTCCCCATACTTTGTTTCACTCATTTCTTAATATTAAATGTAGCAAAAATGAAAAAAAAAAGGCCAATTATATTAATTACAGCTTGGATATTATTTTGAAAAGTTACAACTTGTTTAAACAAAAGCAATGGAAGAAAATAAATATTTCCATTGATAAGGCGGCAAAGTCATACAAGACCATGTTTACTAATTTAGAGAGTGCACCATTGATAAAGAAAAACAGCATACAAATCTCAAATAATACCTTTCACCATGATCAGCCATTATGTCAACCCTTCTGATTACAGACTCGCCAGTAAGGATATCCACTTCTGTTTCTGCTACAGCTGCACTGTAAACAAAATAGTTGAAGAACGGTGTTCCTATCCCTTCTGCAAACCTGTTAAAAATATATATAAAAAAATGTATCTATCCATACTTCAGTAATTTATAAATATGGATCCAAATCAGAAGTTGACAAGTCTACAGTTAATTCAGGAGCCAGGCATACAAGTGAAATTAAATTGTCAAAAAACATAATGTTTAGATGTTCTTAGTGCCTTTGATAGGCTTGTATTTAAATTACTTATTTTTATTTTTTTTTTTCTTAAACTTGCAAACTTGAAGAAATTGATTTCTTAACTGTGTTGTGTAAATGCGCAAAGCTAAATAAATGTCTGCTCTAAGGTAACGCAAAAATCTTACATATATTTTGCAGATAAATCAATTTTGTGGACAATACATTTTTGACACAGTTCCTTCCAGCTGGCATCTGGATACTTTTCTCTGATTGGTCCCATCCTCTCCTTTAGGATTGTACTAGCCTCAATGGCTGCCTGTAAAGTAGGATTTTCATTAAGTATTACTATCAAATTAAAATATATATTACGAATAATTTAATGAGTAACTTAATATTTTAAAAATTTGGATAGTTGGTTGTTAAAAACAATAACCATTGTTTGCATATTTAAAAATATAAATTAAGTAACTATGACTATGATATAAATGACTATGTTTTAACCATTAAAATGGATTTTTAGACAAATTTATGTGATAAGAAATTTCTGTTAAAACTAAAAATATCTAAAATTTCAAATTATCACCTCTGAAAAATATAAAGATTGCTGAAAATTTGATTTGATAAGGTGTTGATATGAATTTCCAAATATGTTTTACAAAAAAATAATGAAGTGACTGAAACCTCTAGTTTAAACTTACGTATACAGCTGAATCAGTGGCTATGCTGGCAGCTGACACTGAGCTTGTAGGAGAGATAATGGTCTGGTTTGGCCTTACTTTGATATTTTCTATGGGTACACCCAAAACATGAGCAACTGCTTGGGCGACCTTAGATATAACCAAGTTTAAGTAAAACGTAAAAAAACAAATCCTGTGTATAGACAGCAACTGAGCAGGCTTAGCATTACACTTTGTAAAAAGTTGTTTCAGTTATATAAGAAGATTAGCAAGCTAGTTTAGATAGCAACCCATGGCAGACGACCTATATGTTCTATATTTAATAAAAATAAATTTTTCCATCTTTAAAAGGATTTTTTTAAATCCTTGAAGTATTTATTTATGAAAATATGTATCTTTGTCTTTTAAATTTAAATGTATTTTCTTAACCTTTGCATTTCATATTTTTAGAGACTGAATTTTTTTAAAAATCATATGAGAGATTCTCTGAAACCCATTTTTTTCTCATTCAATAAAGAATTGAAGTCTAAAAAATACACAGTTGAATAAATATTGTTCTAAAAAATGAATAGGAGTGACAATTAGATGATTAATTCTTTGATTTATAAAATAAAATTGTATCACCTTAGTGTACAGTCCCTGTCCCATCTCAACACCACCCTGGCTGATAGCCACTGACCCATCTCTGGCAAAGATGGTGACTGTGGCTGGCATGCCATTTCCAAAATATGACACTCCATATTTGCATGCTGTCATTGTCAAACCTCTTTTTTTCCAAAGATTTTCCTGAAATATAAAAACAATATTATGGGTACATGAATCTAAAAGCACATTTGAACAGTGTGAATAAATTAGAATAAATTAAAATTGTTTTACCCCATTATTCATCTAATGTCAAAGAAATAGTGAGATAAAAAATTCAGCTACAGTTTATTGCACTGAGTTGCAGACATAGAGCAGATCATGGGAAGGGACATAAAAATTAACTACACAAACAATACAAGCCTCTGAAGTTACAATCAGCTTGATGAGAGTCTTTTCATTGTGTCTTTGACTATAAAAGGTTTAACTTAAAGAAGCATTAGCACAAAAAAAGGATAATGACATCCAAACAAAAAACTTACCCCATTAAAAGCTTCCACCTGCCTCAACCTCCCCTCCACCTCAGCCATGTCTTTAATACGTCTCCACACCTCCCTCATGCGACACTGGCTCAGTTGGTGACCATGCAAGTCAATCTAAATAACAAGAATTACTGAATTTAACTATTGAAACTATTTAATTATAATCACTCATCAATTTATCTTTTAATTCAGGTAGATTTTTACTCATATACTTAGATATTATTTATAATTGTAAATATATATTTTAATATAATATTTACATATCTTCAAAGGAAATTAATTTCAAACCAATTTAAGAGAATATTTGAACTAAATAATCCAAGTCCACATTGTCAAAAACATACCAACATTTTTTATCTACTCTTCATAAAAATTCAAATAAATTGAATGATTTTGATATCTCTTGCTCTTCTTTTGGAGAAATGTATTGCAAAACGAAAAATTTGAATTTCATCTTAGAAGATTTCAAAAATCTAATAATGCATGAATTAGACTGATTTAAAATTTATCAGAGCTATAGTCATAGTAACCCTACCTGTCCATCCTCATAGAGATTAATCTCCTTGACAACAATAGGGTGTAAGTTCAGGGCCTTAGCAACATGTTCCATAATGGATTCAATAACAAGAGCACCTGGCACACCACCTTTGGAATAAAATATATGTAAATATGTGAGTGAAATAGTTTTCAAAAGAGTAAAGCAATGCCAGACTCTTATATTTCACGTAGCTATTAGTGGAGTCTAAATAAACTCAATAGTTTCAGAAATTCCCACTACTTAGGCCAGGAGCCCTGCTTATATTTTTTTACATTTTAAAATAAAAATGAAGTACCGGAACAGAAAGAGATTTTAAAGTAATAAATCGAGAAAATGATTTACATATGATGTGTGGGTTTAAGTTTTTAAAAAATTTGGCTACCTGGAGCCCTTGCCGATGTCATGGTCTGTTTGTTTGTGAACATGAGGTGAGGCCGAAACTTCCAGTTTGGAACATAATAGCCTGAAAGAAAACAAATACCTTAAAATTGAAATTGTATTTCTACTAAATCCAAAAAAAAGTTCTAAAACTATAAACTTTCAGCATTAAAAAAGTTGAAAAGGAAATAACTCCTATAAATAAAAATAAAGCTGGTCCCCTTCATTAGTAAGAAAATGAAAGTGCTGTTATTGAAATAATCTCTAAGTCTTGTAAATTGAACTCACCCATGTCAATGTAACGAAATATTTTCATTGGTCCCACAACATGCTTCAGGCTGTCTCTGTGGCCACAATCAATATACAAATCCATATCTATAACCTGTACATCTCCAGAGGATGTAAATCCAGCCTAAACAATGAAGAAACAAGATTGTTCTACAGTATCAATAAATATAAATATTTCTTTTTTTTTTTTTTTAAATAAATTCTTGAAAGAAAATCAAATTTATTTTAGTTTTTCTGAAAAATTCAGGTAGAAATGAGCATATTTCCATTAACCTTGAAACGTTTGGAGTTAATAAAAAATAAAAGCATGATTCTATTGTATTTTTCTTTAGCCTGTTGCCCCTGCAATAGCTGGTTGCTTAATTAAAAAATTCCTTATGCTGCCGATTTCAGATATTTCTAATTTATATTATTGAAAAACCATTTAAAGTAGTTGAATTAACTAATATCTTTAATCTGTAAAAACAAAATGCCATTAGTCACAGTAGTTGTAATAAATGTGTTTTTGAGGCCTTTGCAAGCAATTAGACAAATCATTAAAATATTTTATTTTTTTTTATTCCATGATCCTACAATTACAATATTCATAATAAGATTTTAAAAGATGAACTATCAATTCCTCTAATTATTAAAATAATTATTAAAGTTCTTGGGGTAGAAATTAAAAATGGTAAAAAAAATAAAGTTATGTAAAAATTCTCCAAGTAAAATGTTATTTGACTCTTGGAGCAATGTGAACAAAAATGTTTCTTTCACAACTTATTTTAAGTCAACTTATTTAAGAAAACTTACTTTATATTTTGCCATTACAGCTGGACGCTTACCACACACGTGCATGTTGGTGGACAAGTCTAAAGACATGCGAACTGGTCTGTTAATATAATGGACATTTTTTTACTGAATTACAACTATGCTGAGAGTATAAAAAATATTAAGTTATTTCTTTGTTTTTTTTTTTTATAAAATGAGTATTTGATCAATTGGTCCAAAAGTTAACTGAATGATCTAAAACTTTCTATATAAAATGCACACATACCTTCCAGTGAGATAAGCTCCTAGTGTTGTTGCTGCTGACACAAGACTGGAGTCAAAGTTTTTCCCACCAAAACCTCCACCAATCAAAGGAACTGTCACATTGATACTAGAATACAGAAACATTTTTTTTTAAAAATCTTCACGTCTGTAACACATCTTTGTGTTGGTTTAGTTTGATCTTCCTCACAGCCACCGAATCATTTTTAAAATCCATCTAATAACTCTATCTGAAATGAGATTCTGATAAAATAAGAAGTTATACAAAAGATGATAGTGTTGTTATTCTGTCTGTACCCAAAGGTTAAAGATACCTACTAATTAATAGGTTTTCCAATTACTTCAGCTGCAACATATTGGTTCATATCAGCAAACTGGGTGGAGCAGTAGAGATCTATGCCATCTTCTGAGGGAACTGCAAGTGACACCTATAGGGAAGTATAATAACATAATAAAATTTATTTATTTTAACTTACTTATTATTCAGTTTAATTGAAATAATACTTTTTTAAGATATTATATTTATAAAACCCTAAAATAAATATTTTTATTATCTATTATTGTATCAAATAATGGACTTGGTAAATAATACTGCAAGTTCATTTTAAAATTATTTTAGAATAATTGAATGTAAATAAAACTTCTTTAAAACTACTTTAAATTATTTTATCTTTATATTCATACTATAAGTAATTTGTTAGCTTACCTGGGTCTCTATATAGTAATGAAATTGACCTCCCATGCGGACTTCCCCCTCTACTGTCTTTTCAACATTTTTCCATGCATCTAATATTTAAAATGAAGCATTTTAAGCTCAAACTAATTATATACAGCAAGTAAAGGAAACGCTTCTGTACTAATACAAATGTGATACAAAATACTGATACAATGCTGTAGTATGATTTAGATTGAATAATTTGTAATTCTTTTGCTAACTATTCACAAATAAATGATAAACTCCTCATCACCATCAGGTTTGCCAACCACAGTCTCTTTGGTTTCATAATCAAATTCTTTTCCCAGAGCAATGCTTTCTTCAAGATTGGTGACTGGCTTCTGAAGGTCTGTATAAGTAACCTTGACTTTTCTAGCAGCTGCCTTGGCCAGGCTTGCAGTTTCTGTAAAAAAAAAATTTTGTTACAGTTTCTTTTTCAAAATATTTCAAAATTCTTTTTTTAAATACTAAAGTTTAAACAATAGTAATGAAGCAATTTTACAATTTATGATTCTCACTTGCAAGAATGAGGCCAACAGTTTGTCCACAATAGGAAATCTGTTTGGTTGCAAAAATCTGTGGAAAACAAACTGGCAAAAGTAAACCTGATCAAAGTTAATCTCAAAATTAGTTTATGTAACTTTTTATTAAAGCAGACGTAGGCTAACGAAAGATAAAAACATAATAAATTGTTACAGAAAAATAATTTACTGTAACTATGATATTGCTGAACTAATAATTTATTTACAACAGCATATAATAGTAACATTCAAGTTCTACCTCTTCTTGTCTGAAGTAAAAAAGTCCAGAGCTCCCCATCCAGTCATTTTTACCACCTTCTGGTATGTCTTTAGCTGTCAAAAACCGGACCACACCTGGCATTTTCTGGAATTATAAATAGCCTTTTTTTATTGTTTAAAAATTTTTGAAGTGCCATAACATCTTTAACACTAAAGTTTGGTGTCTTTTAGATAATTCAATATTCATTTGTTAAAAATAGTACTTGGAGCTCTTTAATAAACACTAATATACAATATTCTGGTAACAGCTATGCCAAATCCACTAAGATATATAACCTGGCTGAAATCTTTAACCAAAGAAAGTGAAAAGTTAAACCAAACAGAATAGGACTAGGAGCCAAAATTATCAACACATTGATCTTAATATAGAAGAAGAAGAAGAATATCCAGTCTGTCAAGTAATTTATGTGAATAAGACTTAATAAACCATTGGCCCCTCTCATATTAAGTCTATTAATATACAAGTCTTTTTGATGCTATAAATAACTAACCAATGCCTCAGTAGCATCAACTGACTCCAACACCCCAGATGCCACCTGAGTGGTGACAAACGCAGCAAATAACTCATGCTGGAAGTTTGGAATATCATTGACATATATTGTTTCACCAGATGCCTGCAAAAAAAGAAATATTCTATTGAAAAACCTAATGTAAATTTTCATCATTTGAGCATTGCAAAGTTAATGTCTCTAGCATTATTGAAGTTATATTTCCGTACTTTTAAAATAGCTCATCTGGACTTGTTTAAAATACAAACAACTATATGATATTGCTTATAATTTACTCATTTCTTATATTACATGTCAAAACATTAATAACAAGTCAACCTGTAAAGTAGCTGTCTGCTTTGGCATTGATGCTTTTAAGGGGAATTCACTCTTCAGTTCTTGAAATGTTTGTAAGCCTGATGATATGGGATGACTGAGGCTCTCCCTTCCTGTCTTGATCTTTTGATTACTTGATTCAAAAACCTCAAGCAAACCCTGATAATTTTATTTTTAAAAAGAATTATTATAACCACAATGGAATGAGTAACAGACAGCATCCAATTCACTCTCATGAGAAATAAAAACATAATGTAATATCTATTTGTATCTTGCGTTTTCAAAGATGCAATGTTCACATAATGTACCTTGTACAACAAGTTCCTTGCCAAGTCCTGCCTGTATTTTGGAGATGCTGACATTTCATCAATGGTGGGAATTAGTTCACCTTTCAATACAGTCAATGCTTCTGTTGAACAAAAGAATCTATCTTAATTTTAAGCCGTTTAGATAAATAAAAAAATATAGCTTAAAGAAAATGGGCATTTAAAATAATATTTGTGTAATATATGACATAATGATTACAGCTGGGGCACAAACTGAGGGGCATAAAATATTTAAAAAACGTTTGTTATCATATATAGCATGGATTAATTTTTTTGGAAATATTTAATAGTGTAGTTTACAAAGTAACTGAAAGTGTTGAATGACTACTTTAAACTTTTCACAGGTTTTCTCCTTGACTTTTGTCTATTAAGAGCTGATACATTTTCTTTTCTTCACAACAGTTGGCTAAAACTTACCTTTCATAACAGTTGGCTAAAACTTACCTTTCATAACAGTTGGCTAAAACATACCTTTCATAACAGTTGGCTAAAACTTACCTTTCACAACAGTAGGCTAAAACTTACCTTTCATAACAGTTGGCTAAAACTTACCTTTCATAACAGTTGGCTAAAACTTACCTTTCATAACAGTTGGCTAAAACTTACCTTTCATAACAGTTGGCTAAAACTTACCTTTCATAACAGTTTCAGACAAAGTTTTGTTGGCCAAAAACTGTTCAGTCTTCACGGCATGAATCTATCAAAGTAAACAATACAACATCAAGTCTATCAGAGTAACAACACAATATAACGTTACTTCTATTAGAGTAAAAAAAACACATTACTTCTATCAGAGTAAACAATACAATATTACTTCTATCAGAGTAAAGAATATAACATTACTCTGATTTCTCAAGGGAGGAAACTGCAACTGGACAATTAAAAAAAGAACAAATGGAAGAACAGAAGAAAGAACAGACAGCCATTGAGTCAAGGTTTGTGTTGAGTCACAGCTATAAAAAGTTGGATGTATGTTTGTGTACAGATTAAAAGAATAGATTAGAATCAGTGACATATACTAAGTGACACAGATTTTATCGACATAAACTAAGTGACATAGACTCAGTGACATAAACTAAGTGAGAGACTCAGTGACATAGAATCAGTGACATAGACTCAGTGACATCACTCTTCTCTTCATATTCCTCCTTCCCATCATCCCTCTCTACAGTAACTAAAAAAATGTTAAATCTTGATGCTAGCTTCTACATTGCAGACTTTTTAAAAGATCTACAGGAAAACACTGCCATAAATCAAACATCAAACTCCTATCTGACCGAGATAAGAAAATCTTTAATAATAAATGGAGATAAGGCTTCACAATGAAGAGTTCCTGGTCAAGATCAAAAACCAACTCACCAACTTATCGTTGATACCACCATAAACGATACTGGGCAGAGATTTGATTGTCTTGGTTTCTACAGTGAATTTAAAAGCTGCATTGACATAGGCATGAGCATTCTGTGAAGGGAACAGAAATAAATGACCAAAAGATCATTTTGTTTAATTTTTAAAAAATCAGTTAGTTTTAAAACAATAACACATCTTACTGCATAACACAATTTTACTATTTTCAGTTTTTAAAAAATAATGAAATACCAGGGTCTACTCACCTGCCACCTTGGAGTTACTGAGTAGGACTTAAAGATGGTGTTTTTATCAAGTTTTGGAATAACCAAAGATACAATAACTTTCCCGTTCATTTCCAAATTCATAAACTCCAGGAGGGAATACATCGTCAAGATTGAGGTAAATGCATCTGGCAATAAGCAACAATTGTTATTCAAACTACTTAAACTTGGTTTTTTCAAGCATTTGGTGATTATTAAATTTGTATAGATCAAAATATAGGAAGATATGGCTTCCTTCCCCTAGACACTAGCTCTCCAATGTGAAACCAATTAAAACTTACCATAAATCTGCACTTTGGTTCCAAGAGATTCAAACATTGTGAAGACATCTGATGGAAATTCTGGATGTTCAAATTTGATCATCAAATTACCAGCAACACAACCTGCCTGATAAAATAAAGTTCAAACATCTATTGGTACCCAAGATGATTTTTAGAGCCCTTAAAACTGTATCATCTTGCAAGGAATCCTTAAAAAATACTCTTCCTAAATATATCAGGTAATCTACTTCATCATCCCAAATTGATACAAAGTATGTTATTAAAGACCAATTATTAAAGGAATATCATGAAACACATTGTTCCATAGTGTGATTTTAAATTGTCTTTTTCAAGTTAAGTGATTCCTACCATCTAATCCTTTAATAAAAAGTAAATCTTTATTAGTGTGGATGAGTTCAGATAGAATTTAACACCTTTCTAATATGTTACAGCATATTCATAATTTCTTTGAAAGCTCTCTGTACCCCTGGTTTTTTTTAAAATATCTTGCTTGTAAAAAAATACTGCTCTGAAAACTCACATTTCTGACCATAATATTCCCCACCACCTTGAGGTGCCTGTAGACTGCACTAAAGTAGTGAAAACCTGGCTGATCCTGATTGCCTTTTAGTTTACCCATCAACTGGGTCAAAGTCGTTGCCCCTCCAATACGGACTCCATTAGAATCAATCTGGAACAAAGGGAATAAAAAGACAATGTTCACTTGTAAAATTTATGGGACTAAAATAAACACTAATGTTAAAAGCAGTGTCTGCAGATTTTTTTTAAATTATAGAAAATTTATTTCTTTTACCTTGAAACTGCAAAATTTTACAATGTTTTTTTCATTAAGAAGTTTTCTTACATAATTATTTATTACCTTTGAAAGTACAAAGCCCTTTTTTAAAGCCTGTAATAAATTTAAATAATTTTCAAATTTTCAAATAATATTTAATATCCCACCTGAAATGAGTAAATTTCTTTAACATTATGGAGATCAATATAAACATCAAATGGGCCGTCTCTTTTATAAACACCTGAAAATAAAAAAAATGATATTACAAGAAAATAAAAGCAAAAGAAGTTCAAATGTTTATTTGAAACATTTCAAATGTGTTGTCTACTATATCACTAAACAGGTTTTAGTCTTTATTTCCTAGTTTTTTTTAATTTAATTAGAAAATGTGTAATTATCTTGGATTGCTAAATAGTTTTAAAAAACACAAATTTCAAAACAAACATGAAAAATGTAATATAAAGTACTTACCACAAGCTGTATTCCCAAACAAGAGTCTGACTTTTTTGCTCTTGTAAGATTTAAGTAGAGATCCAAGACCATTTAAACATGTAGGCCTGAAACAGACATGACAAAGGTAAATGGTGAATGACACTCTGTCAAAGTATTCTGACCTTCTTAACCACACCTGCCGGTGTATCTTACCTGTGCCAAATGATCCCATTGATCTGAAAGTCAAGAGGTCGCGGTACTTCAGCCTCTCCACAACTACCTTTACAAGGTTCACCTGTCTTGGGGCACAAGTTCTTATTGAGGTCCTGGAATTTAAATCAGAATTTGCTACACACATTTTTTCTGCTAAAATATTGCTCAAGTTAAAAATCTATTTAATAATATTTAATAATATAGCCAAAGGCAATGTAATGACATCTGACGATGTCTTTTAGTGAGGAGATGCCATGATCTGATGTACCTCAATGTCAATTGGTTTAGCCCCAGGAATGTTCCCATCAGCAGAAAATGATTTCATGGCGTCCAAGATTGACCTGTAGCCTGTACAACGACACATGTTGCCGTCAAAGTTGTCTTCTACCTCCTGGGCTGTGATATTGGGATTTTGATGGAGTAGACTGGTTGGACAAGGAGCAGACGGTGTTGAGTTTAGGCGAAGCTTTTCTTTCACAAACATTTGTTATAAGCCTAACTATAAATATTACGTTTGGTAAAATTATTGTCAAAATGTATAATAAGGTGGATGTCAATTTAAAATAATTAGTCCTAATGTTATGACTTACCCATACATATTCATGACCATGCCTGGTGTACAGTAGCCACATTGTGTACCATTAAATTTGGCAATTCTTTCCTGGATTGGATGAAATCCTTTCTTTTGTCCTCCTATACCTTCAATGGTGCTGATATGCCAACCATCAACTGCATACAGTGGAGTCAGGCACTGGGAATTGTAAGCAGTACAGTGGAGTCAGGCACTGGGAATTGTAAGCAGTACAGTGGAGTCAAACACTGGGAATAGCAAGCAGTACAGTGGAGTCAGGCACTGGGAATTGTAAGCAGTACAGTGGAGTCAAGCACTGGGAATAGCAAGCAGTACAGTTGAGTCAGGCACTGGGAATAGCAAGCAGTACAGTTGAGTCAGGCACTGGGAATAGTAAGCAGTACAAGAAATTAATATCTTTATTACTAAAACATTTTTGAGGGTTGTACTTTGAGTCTATACTTAAAGACTGTACATTTTGTCTATACTTAAAGGCTGTACATTTTGTTTGTACTTAAAGACTGTACATTTTGTTTGTACTTAAAGACTGCACATTTTGTTTGTACTTAAAGACTGTACATTTTGTTTGTACTTAAGACTGCACATTTTGTCTGTACTTAAAGACTGTACATTTTGTCTGTACTTAAGACTGCACATTTTGTTTGTACTTAAAGACTGTACATTTTGTTTGTACTTAAGACTGCACATTTTGTTTGTACTTAAAGACTTCACATTTTGTCTATACTTAAAGACTGTACATTTTGTTTGTACTTAAGACTGCACATTTTGTTTGTACTTAAAGACTGTGCAACATTAGTGCTGCTTTTACTCTTACATATTGTGTATTTTGTCTGTACTTACAGACTTGACATTAGTGCTTTTTCTTTTTTTATTTTTTTATTTTGAGGACCCACGATCAATGAATTGATTATTCTGGCTCCTATACTGCTGCTATTACATATTGTGTATTTTTTCTGACTTACAGACTTGACATTAGTGCTGCTCTTACATATTGTGTATTGTGTCTGTACTTACAGACTTGACATTAGTGCTGCTCTTACATATTGTGTATTGTGTCTGTACTTACAGACTTGACATGAGTGCTGCTCTTACATATTGTGTATTGTGTCTGTACTTACAGACTTGACATGAGTGCTGCTCTTACATATTGTGTATTGTGTCTGTACTTACAGACTTGACATTGGTGCTGCTCTTACATATTGTGTATTTTGTCTGTACTTACAGACTTGACATGAGTGCTGCTCTTACATATTGTGTATTGTGTCTTTACTTAAAGACTTTACCTTAGTGCTGCTCTTACATATTGTGTATTGTGTCTGTACTTACAGACTTAACATGAGTGCTGCTCTTACATATTATGTCTGTACTTACAGACTGTACGCTGTACGTGTCCAACTTGCCAGACTCCGGTGACGCATGCGTGACGGTGACGGAGCAGCAGCCACACCCGCCCTCTCGGCACATGACCTTCGTGCCCTTTAACCCCGCCACGTCCCTGATGTAAGCATTGAGTGACGTGTACACAGACAACTGTTGATAGGTGGACACTGGAGAAGAAAAACGGGACGCAGAAGTCAGTGACGTAATGATAGCAGTAAAGTTAAAGGGACGCAACAACAAACAAAAAAACCCACCTTATAATTGACTCATTTCACTTCTTATAATGATAGGAATGGGATTCCTCAAGGATATCAATAAATTTACTGAGACTATGTGGTGTGAGAATTCTGTGGAAAGGTACCGTGGGGGCAATTGTACCATGGAGGCAATTGTACCGTGGTGACCATTGTACCATGGGGCGATGTACCGTGGAGGCAATTAAACCATGGAGATAATGGTACCGTGGGGGCAATGGTACCTTGGGGGGCAATGTTGAGGTCGACGCTTTAACTTTCTTTTAAGATCCACGTTAAGCCAAGCTATCGGCTTGTGAATTTTACACCAGTCACCAGAGGCGTGGCGATAGGGGGCAGGGTTACAGATGTCCCCGGGCGCCAGCTAGCTAGGGGCGCCAAAATGTGCTTTGATATTATTTTATGGATGAAAATCATGGGTTTGAGAGTTGGAAAAAGAAAAGCGGGCCCTTTAAAATGAATCGTGTCCCCGGGCGCCCAACACTCTAGCTACGCCTCTGCCAGTTACATAAATGCTTCTCTTTCCTCTGATAGTGTTTAGTGTCTGTGAGCAGTTTGCATTCGTGTAGAAATGTTTAATTAAATAAAGTACCCTGTTACCTCTGTGCTCCTCTCCATTGATGGAGAAACAAATTTCTTGGCTCCCGCTGAAAGATCAAGAGAAAATGGAATACATTGTTAAGTGTAATGTTAACAAACGGGTTGTAGATGGCAGTGGACGCTGGGAGAAATTTAACATTCAATAATCTAGTATAGCAATAAAACTAGTTATCTATTTATAAGAAGCATGTCATTATGCAGTTTGCCATTGGGAGATTTTAAACACTGGGTGCAACTGGTGCAAGCATTAATTAACATAAATATACGGCTTAAATAGATGGGTAGGTGCCCAGGATCCCCACGAGTCTAGGGGTCAGATGATGTTATAGAGATAATGAGGTCATTCTCCATCCTCAAACCACTCTTACATTACGAGGACCTGAAGTGATGTTAAAAATACAGAATGTGATACAATAAGTAGTACATACCTTTGAGCCATGCTTACAGGTGATAGATTGGAAACACTTCCAGTTTAGTTGTGTCTTAGTTTGTGCAGGATTGCAGTTACAGATAAGAGATAATGACAGAATTCTGGTCTACTCTCTTTCAAGCTGATTGAGATTATAGTTTAGCTACCCGACACTCTCTCAGCTGGGTGCATGTTATGTAATTGACTGCAGGACTGTGCGAATGTTCGTCATGTAGGCCAGAGTTTGAGAGGTCAAGGTTCTTAGTCCCCGGCCGTGTAAACAGCACTTGTAAGCTGGAGATCTGGGGCGCGATTGGTCAATTGATCTTTATCATGTAGGGCTATCCTATGTGCTTGTCCAGTTAACTTTGTTGTTTTTTTTCTTTCATAACACGGAGTCAAGCCATCGGGAAACCTTGGAGACAAAAAGGGAAGACAAAAAGGGACGACAAAAAGGGAGACAAAAAAAAGGGAAGACAAAAAAGGGAGACAAGAAAGGGAAAAGGTTTAGTCTCTCTCTCTCTCTCGCCCC
>CAXITT010000044.1:1733919-1765683 GCA_964033795.1 Lymnaea stagnalis | reverse complement strand
GGGGGGGGGGGGGGGGTGGGGGGGGGGGGGGGGGGGGGGTTGTTTAGTGTAAATTATAAGTAGGGGGAGTTGGGGCACAGTGAATCAGAAATCTTCTTTTTTTTAATATTCCAAAAGTTTTCACAGATATTTTAATGTTGTATATGCACAATGATTGTATTACATCTTGGCCTTGGATAGGAATCCTTAAAATGTGGCTAAATATAATATTCTTGCTCACAGAGCGTTTCAAAGTGTGCTGGGGTAAGTGATTCACTGTGCCCCGGTACCGCGGCACAGTGAATCACTATCTGGGGCACAGTGAATCAATATGGAAAATGAATCATTTTCTGTTGCTTACTTAAAATTGACTTAAATTATAGTGAGGGTTGTGAATTTAATGCAATTATTGCACTGAATGTTATTTTTCATATGATAATCTTGTATAAACTCAAATATAAACAGTCATACAAGCTACTTATTTTTTTTTAACTATAGACTCATAGACACTGAAAAATGCAGACAAACAATTTGTAAATGAATAATTTATTTATTTGTAACACCAAAAAATTTAAATGATAAATATAAAATGACAACAAAACAATAATTGCAAAAAATATTATTCCGGCATCCTTCCGTCACGTGAGACGATGGTGCATCACCGTTGGTTTGGGTTGCATTTTCTCGAGTGGCTGTGCAGTCCTATCTTTGAGTGACAGTCTTTACCACAATTTTTACACACGAGTTCCGTGCTTCCAAATGTTTTGGCCTTTCTCCTAGCTCTTCTGTCTGCAGCCTCTTCCATTCTTCGTTCCTCGGCTACCATGACGCCCTCTTTGACAACTGTGCGCCACGTAGATCGGTCTTTTGCCTTACACTCCCAGTCACTTGTATGGATTTTGGCTGCTTTCATGTCCCTTTGACAGACATCTTTAAATCGCAGACGTGGGCGACCTGTTTTCCTCTTTCCAGAAGCAAGTTCACCATATAGGAGGTCTTTCGGAATGCGGCCGGGACTCATTCTTTTAACATGACCTAGCCATCTCAGGCGTCTTTCACTAAGGATTGTGAACATGCTTTGGGTATTCGCACGCATTAGGACCTCACTATTAGTCACTTTTTCTTGCCATTTAATACCAAGGATGCGACGCAGGCATCTCATATGGAAGCTATTAAGCTTGCGCTCTTGGGATGTATAGGTGGTCCATGTCTCGCTCCCGTATAGTAGTGTACTGATGACACAAGCTCGATAGACGCACAGTTTGGTTTTCTCCGTTAGCTTGGTGTTTTGCCAGACCCGTTTATTTAGTTTAGCCATTGTGGCAGCTGCCTTGCCGATTCTACTGTTAATTTCTTCTTCAATGAACAGTGTATTGGAGACCTTGGACCCCAAGTAGGTGAAGCTGTCCACAACCTCCAAGTTTTCATTATCGATTTTTATGTTAGGTGGAGGTCGAGTGTCTTGGGCCATGATGTTTGTCTTTTTCAAGCTGATTTTCAGACCAAATTCTTTGCAGGCATTGGAGAAGCTTGACATGAGCTGTTGCAAACCAATTTCTGTGTGTGCTGTTAGTGCCGCATCATCCGCAAATAGTAGTTCGCGAATTAGGACATCTGTCGTTTTGGTCTTGGCTCGGAGGCGGGCAGTGTTGAAAAGTCCTCCATCAGCTCTGGTGTGTAACCAGATTCCCTCACTGCTATCCTTGAATGCGTATCGAAGTAGTACAGAGAAGAATATTGCGAACAGTGTTGGTGCGAGTACACAACCTTGTTTAACTCCGCTGATTACTGGAAAGGCTTCTGACTTGGCTCCATCGAACTGCACTGTACCCTGCATATTTTCATGGAACTCTCTGATGATGGCAAGTAGGTGAGGGGGACAGCCGATTTTTGCCAGTATTTTGAATAGCCCGTTGCAAAAAATAAACGTACAAAATCCCCATATGCTGATAAATCAACATTAAAATGGAAATTGCGAGCCCCGACTATGATAAAAACTTCATATTTGTGGCTCATTATGGTTAACAACTCATGGTCAAGGGCTTACCAATAAGTTTGACAATTTATTTATAACTGTAGAATGTTATTAACTAGAATTATCATAAGGTAGGCCATTTTAAAAATAATTTTTTTTATGAACATTCACAGTTTTTAGTTTATATAATATAATTTATGAAAGCTCACAGTATTTAGTTCAGTGTAAAAATATATTCATGTGTTTTTATGACAATGTTGGCAATGCGAACAATATTTTAAGTGAATACTGAATGAAGTGTTTTCAGTTTCTGTGTGCTTCTATCTGTTCAAAGAAACATTTCTTCAACAGATCCTGGTACTGGTAGTTATGTCATCTGACAGTCCTGGACTCTGCTCTCCAGAACACACTCAATAATTGTTTAAACAACGGCTTGGATGTCATGAATTAATGTGTACTGGTACATATAAAGGAACCCATTCTTCAATGAGTGACACTCAAGGTGAATGAGTTCACCATGAGGGCCCCATGTGGATAGCTCTGCTCATAAAAGTTAACCATGATGTTTTACCAGTGCATCTTTTATATACCAGTAATTAAATCTATGGTTTATTAAATTAAATTAAATCTAGGAATATATAATTAAACCTCACAACAATAAATTCTAAAAGTAAATATTTCAAATACCAATATAGCTTTGTAATAGAGGTGTGGTTAGCATATTAAGTTTAGATTAGAAGTATAAATATTATCTTTAAAATTGTATTACTCCAGATGAGTCTCCTCAAATTTGGTTGAATGTAATCATCATTATCATGTCCCTTAGTCCTTGGACCGTTGGTGCACCTCAGATGACATGTAAACTATCCTCCTATTATCTGCAATGAAAGCCATTGACCAAGCAGGACATTGAAAACTTCATATGAAGATGTCAGACTCAGATATGGACATTAAAAACTTCATAAAATTTCCATGACAAGGATGACCTATTGAAGTAGGTTTTTTTTTTCATTTCCCTTCATTCATGCAAAAATAAATCTACAACTATAATACTAAGTTTTACAATATTTTAAAGATTAATTCATGTGAACACTTTGATTATTGACAATATTACATACATGAAGACATAATGTACAATAGTCAGAGGATGTCATCTTACTATTATTGGAAAGACTTTACCATCACATAGACAGCCCTAAAAAATATGCTAGGGTGCTTTTCTTAGACTTCTCATCAGTAATTAACACTATCTAACCACAACTTTTGATTAAAAAGCTTTATTTGTTAGGTATAATTTCAAATATTCAAGCGAAGATACTGAATTTTTTTAAACCAATTGCACACAATTGGTGAATGACCAAATATCATTAACTAGAGAAATATGTACCGGGTCACCACAAGGTTGCGTTTTCTCTCTGTCCTGTTTAGAATATATACCAATAATTCCCAGAGCTGAAGGAACACCGTTCCAATCATTAAATTTGCTTAATATCTGGAGAGGAAAGCTTATACTTATACCGTAACTTTCTAGCTTTATTAGTTGGTGCAATGAAAATTTTCTTCAATTGAATTTCTCAATAATGAAAGAAATGGTTGTCAATTCCCAGAGGGGGAATCACCCAATTGCAGATCTCACAATAAAAAATCACAGTATAGAGCAAGTAGAGACAAAAAAATAAATATCTAGGTATCACCATTAATAATAAACTGTCATGACATGAACACAGCCAAATTTTGTATGAAAATTCAACCAAAGACTTTTCTATCTTTAAAAAAATCTACAATTTTGGCGCTAACAAACAAGTTACGCAACAATTGGATACCTACCTGCTGGTCTGGGAATTCATGGTCTGACATCAAACACTGACGAAAGGACTAATCAAGAAAACTATTAATATCACACAAATTAAACATCCTTCACTTGAAGAACTTTTTGAAGAAAAATGCAGTTGTAAAACTAAAAGGTGTTGGATGATACTTCCCACCCTCTTTGATCACAGTTACCTAAGATCAGCTTGATCAGGGCAATTCTTTCTATTAATGTTAGAACCAAAAGATATTAAAAAATTGTTGTTCCTCAGTCTGTACAAATTTAATAGCCTGATTCCCCAGCTGTTACCAAATATAAATGGTCAATAATTAAGTTCTTATTATCACAGTGCATTGATAGTTGATTTCTATGCTATAGAAATCTAAGAGTGTTTTGTTTAAATCAGGGGTCTCTAACTCAAATCACCCAGGGGCCGCGGGAGGTAGAGTCCGAGTGAGACTGGGTCACATCAAGTATTCCACAAAAAAGTGATTACAAATTCAATAAAGTATAACTGTTACAATCTGCTCAAACTTTATTAATAGCAAATAAAAACATTAAGGGTTCTCAAGAATTTGGCCTAACTTTCTTCCTACTATTCCTTGTTGCCAGAGACCTCGCAGTGCTTCTCCTTACACAGCGGAGCAACATATCGGCTTGAATGAGGAAGCAACTGAGACCCTCGGTATAGCTTGAAGATGCTCATCAGTAAGTTTGGTCTTGAACTTTGACAACCGTTCATAGTAGAAAAGAGCGTTACTCCCAGAAAGGCGCATGATCCACTTGAACAACCTCTTAGGGAAGGTGGAGGGTAATTCTCTTATACATTATCCAAGCTTGTCTGCTTTTCGATTCACCTCCCTGAACTTAGAATTGCACTGAAGATCAATCGCGTCAATTTGAAGCTCAAAAAAAAAAAAAAAAAATTTGGAGGTGGGGGCATCTTCCACATAAAGGAGAAATGGTCAGCAAAAATTTGAAAAGTGATAAAATTCTTCCTTTAGCTTTACTAACTACTGAAGGGTGTGCCCGAGTCCATGCGTACTTTTTGGGAAACGGCAGCAGAGGTTTCTCTAAGATCCATAACACAAGTTTTGTGCAGAATGCCCTGACATTGTCGTAGGCAACACTGACAAGCTACCCCTGGTCTTCTAACTTCTTGTTGAGTACATTCAGCTGCTGTGTATATCAGCAAGAAAAGCCAAGTCCATGAGCCATTTGGGATCATTTAGTACAGTAACAACCACCCCATCCTTCTCCGTGAAGGCTTTAAATGCTAAAACGTGTTCAAACAGTAGACAGGACCAGGAAATATTTATGAATTATTGAAGCAAAGTAAGATGCTATTAAAGGGAGAATGAATTTTGATTTTTTTATCGTAGAAAAGGCCTTTTTGACTAACCCTATTTTGAAAGTGACCAGGCTGACAGGCATGGAATTTCCCTCACTCGTAAACACCAGCGGTAATTCTAATAGGGGTTCTTTGATACTGTGTCAGATTGCTACGATTTACACGATTATGGTTGTGCATTACCCACCAATTGAATTTTTAAACTTTTCTCAAAACCACATTTTGGCCATGTTGGTCTCATAAAATGCTATAAAATAAAAAGTTTTAGTCCATTTTTAAAACGGTTTTACCACTATAATCAACGTCCAAATCTACACAAACATAAAAAAATCAGAATTAGACTAGTAGGTGAGATTCAACTGAAACTATCGTGTAGGGTCACAAAGATATGAGAATGTGGAAAACTTGTGGGCCGCATTAACACTAAACTTTGCTGTCATGCAGCGGGCCGCAAAATATCGTCTTGTTAGTTTGAGACCCCTGGTTTAAGTTGTTATAATTGTAATATGTCCTGGTTACAATATATATTTATGTACTGTATATGAATGTGTACAATGTAATCAAAAAAGATTTCCATTTATTTTGATCAAAAAGAGAATATGTATGTATCTTATCTTATTATGTATTAATTTTTGTTTATGGAAAGTGGTCTTGTCACCACTATAGACTGACTGCCAAATGTCCAAAGTACCGTCTTGGTTTTAGTACTCCTAGTTCAAAGTAAAGAGGTCAGGCCTACGCATGACATATTTCTAAAAGAATAATGTTCAACTAATATAAATGCATCAAATCACCAGCTAGTGAGGAAACATCTGCAAAGCTCACTAGAAATAAATGGTCATTCTAAAATGACCTTCTCCTTTAAACTAGGTGTAGAATTAGAATGATCAATCCTAAGAGCCAAACTGTAGATGTTTATCTAGTCAGTGTTTTGACAGATCTATCCAAACATTTGTAGTTTAAAGTACTGCAGTCCCATCAGCACCATAGGGAGACACAACATGAGGCTGAAAAATAAACTAAAGAAGATTTAGGCACATGGTATTTGTTAAAAATAAAAAATATATTTACTTATTAATTTTGTTAATTTGAAAAACTCTGAAAGATTTCCCAAAGCTAAAAATCCCCGGTCACCTCTGTCTGTTTGGCCACACACATGACAGTTTCACATTACAAATGCGTAATGCATTTTAACTCTTTCCATGCCAGGGGGTTTTCCAAATTTGTGCCAGACCAGTTTTCGGCCAATGGAAATATTTTAGGGTGCACTTATCTATTAATGAATTTTGAAGCAAGATAGCTATATATCAATTAAAGGAAATTAGTCAGAGAATAATAATATGTAAAAGATAAAACAATGAGACAATAATAGTTTTTTTTTTAATATTATGAGATGAAATTTGAAAGAAAAAAATTATTTAATGCGCACCAATTCTGAACTTATCAGACTATTATATCGTCTGTGTAGCTGGTATCCTATTCTGCTTCAATCATCAGAAAGTATATCCATTTTTGATCAGAATGCATTTTACATTACACAAACCAAAGAAAACAGTTTCTTTGCACATGTATATATACACAATTTAATGTCAAACTCATTATTTACAAAATGTTTTACTTTAGTACAAATTTCCTTCTGCGTGGTCCTTTATGAAGCACTCCTTAACACACAGATGAGGCCTTCCTGTGCATCTGATGCACACTGTCAGTCATGCCCGTCATAGTCAACCCAACCAGGTGCTAATTTTCACTGAGACGCTCTGCACTGTTGATGGACTTTTTCCATGGCTTTGATAGGGTGGGCACTAAAGGAAATGAGTGTTTCAAGGTTCTGGGCTTTAAAAACTATTCTTACTGCATCTTTTCTGCCTAATTTCAGACTTCTCTTTGCAGGAACTGGAGTAGTATAATCTCTGTGGCCATAGTAAAAAAAGTTGATCTTGGTGTTTTTAAAATCCATTCTCTAGGCTCTACACAGCTGTGGTATTTTTATATTAAAGATTTTTTTGAAAGTTTTACCAAAGTGCCGACTGTCGCTACTATTACTATCACCTCCTCTATTTCCATTTGGTATTTACTGACTCATCAGAAAGCTGAAAATCATCACTGGAATCAGATTCAAATGATTCATGGTTATTGTCCAATGTTTCAGCATCAATAATTTGCATAAAAGCTCTTTTTTTTTGTGCAAACTTGACTACCTGCATGGTCTTCAACAGCTTATGTGCTTTGTAAGTCTGATTAGCATGGCCATTGTTTTGTTTACAACAGTTTCAACACAAATTGAAAAATAGATTGCAATTATTCAAAAAGCAAATGTAAACACACCCTACTTCTAACAGAAAGGAAGTAGGAAGAGTTATTGTTCATTTGAGAACATAAAAAATAAGATTGATAGCTGTAGGCAAAGAAATTAAATCAAAGACAGTTGATTGGCACAAATTCGTCCAGTCAACAGGCATGGAAAGAGTTAATTTGATATAAAAACTATAATTTTACATAATTATATACACACAAAGTTAAATGTTAGTCAAGAAATTCTTTCATAAAATATTTTGTCCTTTACCTCCTTTAAAAACAACTATCTTCACAAACCTCCAGAGTTAATTGGCACATTGTACATCAGCATAAAGTTTTTTCAACAAGTTGTGTGCCAGACTGTTGACATCTCTCACAAAAACTGTTTATGACTTTATCACTTGATTTGAACAAATATTCAGTGATGCCAGTCTACAGCCCTAATCATTGTTGGTTAATCTGGCAGGTCCATAGCAAGGGAAATGTTTGCGATAAGACTCAGCTTTTACTGGAGAGATTAAAGACGGTGGAAGCAGAGAACAGCTCTTTTGACTTGGAGAATGAATAGCAAAGACAGCTGAATGAGAAAAGTCATGATGAGATTGGCAGTCAGCTTGTCCAGGCATAGATAGAAGGTAGTTGTCTTAACTCTGTAACTTTCAAGAACATTTTTCCGTAGCATAAACCATTTTTAGAATTTTCATATGCTTGTCAAAAATGACAAAATTCAAGACTAAATGAATTCAGAGACCCTTACAAGTATACATTTCCTGAAAGTACATTAAACATAGTATCTTATTATATGAAAAGTTTTTGTATGTATGTTGATATTGACCTTGACCTTTACAGAGTGAGTAAAATTTTACTTCTCAAAATCTGAATTCAACCCAAACTAATACTCCATAAATTGTTCAAACTATCATAAAATAATGTTTTTGAGATGCCAGAAGCAATATTCTCTCAGAAAATAACAATAATAATAATAAAGTTTATTTGAAAAACACGCTTCATCCTCAAAAGCTCCAAGCGCAGTACAAAGTCAACCATATTAAAAAGAGAAATAAAAAAACAATCTAAAATTTACCACATTTAAAGAACAGACGCAACAATATAAAACTACATACGAGCATACCAAGTCAAAGTCTTTCATCCCGTTGCAACCATAAGCAACACAGGTCAATATACATTAACTGAAAAAAGATGGTAGATAGCATCACCCCAGAAGGTTTTTGTGAAATAGATGTGTTTTTAAATCGGTTTTAAAGGACTCCAGTGTCTGGCTGTTTCTGAGAGCGACTGGAAGGGCATTCCAAATTGTTGGGCCCGCAAATGCAAAAGTGGGCTTTCCGTAAGTCTCAAGGCGAACACACGGTATCGATATTTTGCCACTATAGGATGAGAGGAGCAGACTAGTGGGTACATAAGGCGTCATGAGTGCTTTGAGATAAGATGGCGCCAGGTGATGTAAGCAGTGGTACCGTAGCACAAATTTTGCAATTTTGTACTCTATGCGAGCGCGGACCGACAGCCAGTGCAGCTCTCTCAGAAGTGTTTTAGCATGGTCAAATTTGCGTTTGCGAAGAACAATGCGAGCCGCATTATTCTGTGCTCTTTGAATTTTATCCAGGAGTGTAGGCGGGAGACCAACCATGAGAGCATTGCAGTAGTCCATGCGTGATAACACAAATGCAGACATCAGCCACTAACGTTATAAAAGGTCTAATATGACTAATCCTGCGCAGCTCTAGAAAAATCACCTTGCAAAGCATGTTAATCTGATTTTCCATAGTTAGTGTTCTGTCTAAATAGACACCCAGGTTTCGCACTGTTTGAGAAAAACTGAGAGAGTAAGTGATGTTGTGTTTTTACAGATTTTTGTTTCTGAGCATTGGCAATGGGGATCAGCTCAGTCTTTTCATCATTCAATTTGAGCTTGTTATGGTCATCCAGTGCTTAACTGACTCCACTGTCTTCTGTGTCGTATTAAGAAGTTGAGGGAACTGAGAGGGGATCACAGATTGATGAAGTTGTGTATCGTCCGCGAACATGTGATACAGCATGTCTAATTGCTTGATCACTGCACCCAGTGGCTGAACATACATAGTGAAAAGCACCGGGCCTGGGACCGAGCCCTGGGGTACTCCGAATTCAATTATAGATTGCTTCAACGTCAAGCCGTATGAATTAACTAACTGGACCCAATTTGTCATATACAAGTGAGACCATCTCCGGACGGTATTGGTGAGACCGAACGTTTTTTGCAGACGCTGGAGCAGTATGCCGTGGTCAAGCGTATCGAAAGCTGCTGATAAATTGAGTAAAGACAAAATGGATACCTGGCCCTCATCACAAGACGACAGAAGGTCTTTTATGATGCGCAACAGGGCTGTCTCAGCAGAGTGATGCCCCCTGTATGCTGACTGGAAAGATTCAAACAAGTCACATTGAATGAGGTGATCCAGGAGTTGGCGGAGAACAAACTTTTTCTAAGATTTTGGATATAAATGGTAGATTAGAGATGGGGCGATAATTTTCAATCGCATTTGGGTCAAGATTTGCTTTCTTTAACAGTGGCGTTACTATTGCCTATTTAAAAGATGATGGAACAATACCAGTTGTCAAGGACTGATTTTTCATACAAGTGATAATGGGGACTATTTCATCCAGACATTCATACAACAGCCCTGCTGGAAGAGGGTCGAGTGAGCACGACTTTCTTGGGGTATTAGCCAGGATTTTCCTCACATTCCATTCACTGACCTCAACAAATTCTCCCATAGGAGAGCCATTGAAGAGTGAGAATTCTGGAGCAGTATCGATGTAACTGTCAAGTTTTGCCCTGATCTTCTTAGCTTTTGTAATAAAGTAGTAATTTAGAGCGTCTGGCAGCTCTTCTACAGCAATGTTATTTGGCAGAGATGTAGCCTTGTTTTTACCGGTCAGCTGACCCACAATACGAAATAAGTCCTTGCTTGAGCTGCTGTCTATAATCTGATGACCAACATGCTCAGTCCTAGCTGCATGGACCAACTTCTTGGTTTGTTCCCTGTGGTCAACAAAGATTTGTCGGTGCACGGTCAAGCCGGACTTCTGCCATTGGCGTTCTGCACGTCACTGCTTCTTCTTCGCGTCCTTAATTTCGGGCGTGAGCCATGGGGCGGAAGGGCGTTCCGTAATGCACGTGTGGACAGTGGTGCATGTCTGTCTAAAATGACTCTGAGGCCACTGTTGTAGTCTGTAGCAGGGTCATCTTCACTGCACACAAGGGCTGCGACGTCACATCTAAAGGCCACTAGATCTATCTGTCGGAGATCACAGGATGTTACTGAGCGCAGAAGGCGTAGGGGCTTCCTCAAGTCAAAGTCGAAGGTGACTGGGAAGTGATCAGAAATAAGTTTGTCCTCAATGATGAGGTTTCGGATCATAACTGTGCAGTCCTCTCTGACAACCAGCCAATCTAGGATGTGACCCCACTTCTGCGTCGGGACACTGATAAGCTGAGTATGTGTCGAGAGCTGATTTTAGGGCCTTCACGTAGCTGTCGGTGGTGGAGTCAAAATGGCAGTTTATGTCACGATTATGATGACATTGTTGTTGGTGGTTGCGTACATGTCAGGCAGTTGTATAAACTCCACAGTAAACTGACAGATCTTCAATTTATTTTGCCAATTTGGAGGTGGCCTGTATATGCACAGAAACGTCATCGCTTGTTCACCGTAATTAAGTTGCATCTTGCACATCTCAAATGAAACAAACTCGTCTGATTTTGAGAAGGCCACACTGTTTTTAAGGGAGTTCCTGTAAAGGACGGCAATACCCCCACCACTGTAGTTACTTATATTGAAAAATGAAATATTGGTGAAATTTTTTCATTCACTAGCTTCAAAACTTCTGTTATACAAAATGCATGGGGGAAACAGGAAATGAGTTCAAATATTCTTTTTCATTTGAAGTTATTACATCCATTTTTCCTGTTCGATTTCCACCTTTTCCCTAACCAATTTGTCTGTAACAATACGACTAACCTTAGGGTTAAAATTGTCAATATCTGACTCAAATATCGCCATCACCGTTAGCGCTAATACTTTCATTACCAGCATATGGAATATTTCTGAAATCGCTGTGTTCATTCTAATCTATTTGAAATAATTCCAATAAATAAATTTTGGGTTGATTTTGCAATCTAAAGAGAGGGACCCCTCCGGCATCAGACATCATGACGGTCAAAAAATTTGAGAAAATTTCCCACCCAATTAATGACACAAAAATTACTGATAAAGGCATGTTAATACACAGATGGTCATGCAAGTAGGGAGCAAACTCATTTTTTTAGATTGATTTCCCCCCAATATAAATTAAATCATTTGCATTTTTAATAATGATGTTGCTAGCGAACGATTATATCGGCCATGACACCACAGAAAAGGGTATAACGGCCGATGATTGGCTGTTATGACAGTTACAGGGTTAAAAATAATTATGTTTTACCTAATAAGTGTGCTTGCGAGTTAATTTATTGAATAAAATAGGTTATTTATTTTTTGCTTACAATATCGAAGTCATATTATTTTAAATTAAAAATTATTCAGTATAAATTTTTCTTTCAACAAATATAAAACTTAATAAATACCTTTTTCTGTTTGAGATGTCTATCCTTGTAAATGTCTGTTATGGCTAATATCTTTCATGGCTAATTTCTTTTATGGCTGATGTGTCCATTCCGTTAACTGTTTTACCAATAACTGGGAGTGACCCCGGACAAGATTCAAACCCACTTCCTCTAAAACATGAGACAGACAATGTTACCATGGTGGCTGATGGCAGTAGCTTTCCCCATGAGACAGACAATGTTACCATGGTGGCTGATGGCAGTAGCTTTCCCCATGAGACAGACAATGTTACCATGGTGGCTGATGGCAGTAGCTTTTCCCCATGAGACAGACAATGTTACCATGGTGGCTGATGGCAGTAGCTTGCCCCATGAGACAGACAATGTTACCATGGTGGCTGATGGCAGTAGCTTGCCCCATGAGACAGACATTGTCACCTGATGGCATGAGCTTGCCTATTACCTTCAATTATTGAATAATCTAAGTTTCAAAAATAAATTTGAAATTTGGTTTTAAAGAGGGAGAAAATGTAAAGTTCTGATGCATTCATTTCCTGGTCCATGCAGTTTAAACCAGATAAAGTCATAGTCCATGCAGTTTAAACCCAGGCCTGTTTACTCTTACGATTTTTGCGTACAATGTACGATTTTGAGGTGTATAGATTGTATATACTGTATGTTTTTTTTTACTATGAATATAACATATTAAATGACTTTGTGATGATATTGTACGATGTTAAGAGTTTGAGGGTAAACAGGTCTGTAAACCAGATCAAATCATAGCGTTTCATTAACGTTTTTTCGTCATTTTCCTATAACACCAATTACATTTGATTCAATCTATAATTCTATGTTATTTATTAGAAATGTCTGTTTCAAAAAAAAAAAAAACTATTATTATAACATACACATTTTTTTCATCAATTGTTCTATTAAAACCCTTGGACTGCATATCTTCTCCACTATGCACATCTGTAATTGGCACCTCTAAGTTGTACACATTTGTAATTGACACCTCTAAGTTGTACACATTTGTAATTGACATCTCTAAGTTGTACACATTTGTAATTGGCACCTCTAAGTTGTACACATTTGTAACTGGCACCTCTAAGTTGTACACATTTGTAATTGACATCTCTAAGTTGTACACATATGTAATTGACACCTCTAAGTTGTACACATTGTAATTGACACCTCTAAGTTGTACACATCTGTAATTGACACCTCTAAGTTGTTGCTTTGTGTTTTCATAATGAACTCGCTAGACTTGACAAATGTAATATTAGTATTATCGTAGTCGCCCTAGTGACAATTTTAGTCAATTTGGGGCCATCCTTCTAATACATACGCAGTGAGAGTGGGAGATGGGTGGTGATTTTTAAAGAGTTTGCCTGTTCATGTGGGTGGGAGGGGGGGTCTCGGCAGAAAGTATTCAAGTTTTTCAAAAATTCTGCAATATCCTGAAAGTCCAAAAATAGCTTATTTAAATCTCCAATGTCGTAAATTTATCATGTCTCCAATGTTGTAAATTTATCATGCAATGTTTTGTAGCAATTATGGTCATAATGTTGCCATGTATTTTCACAAATGAAGTTGCTAGATATACTCAGATAGTACTAAGTAGTAGAGGTTATACATTAATATTTATTCCACTATTTCGTTGGGCTATGCCTTTGGTTCTTAAATTTTTGTTACCCATCACCTATGCCAAATTTAGGTTTTCACCAGGCTGTCTGTGTTAAATTTGTATAAGTAAATTTCAAAATAGCAAATACATATTCAAAATAAAATAAAGGTTTGGGTAAATATAAATATAACATATATGTGGGTCACTAAGTGCCACCTAGTAGCTGCAAACATTTGTTACTCAAGTGAGTTACTGTTTGCACTATGACGCTATATGTCACATTGAAACATTGGATTAAGTGGAAAGAAAATTATGAGCAAGCCACAGCAACCCTCATAGAAAAAGAGTTTGGGGGGGGGGGGCGCTCATCAAAGCATCATCATAGCATCATGCCTCCCTTTCCTTAGTTAACGACCGCCGATGATTGCAGACAACACCATTTGACTGATAATTGAGGCAGAAATAAATCTGAAATCTAATATGGCTAGTGACTGTGGTCGTAAATTCGAATGGTCGTAAGTTGAGCACTGGCTGTACTATAAATATATAATTTGTAAAATGTATGTATTTTTTGGCAGTTCATATAAAGCATGGGCACACCGGGCATTTTCCCAGCCCTCACGCTTCTAGTGTTATGGTTAAGGCTTTGGGTTTGTTTAGAACGTACATATGTAATAATATTTTTTTAATGCTGAGTTACTTGAAATACAGCTCAGTAATTTTAAATTTAATGAAAAGTCAATTATTCTTACATTCAACACAAGTCAAGTAATCTTACATTTAATGATAGGTCAAGTAATATTACATTTAATGAAGAGTCAAGTAATCTTTGAAGAGTCAAGTAATCTTACATCTTATGACATTCAAGTAATCTTAAATTTAATGAAGAGTCAAGTAATCTTACATTTAATGACAAGTCAAGTAATCTTACATTTAATAACAAGTCAGGCAATCTTACATTTAATGACAGGTCAAGTAATCTTACATTTAATAACAGGTCAAGTAAATTTATTTAATGACAAGTCAGGTAATCTTACATTTAATGACAAGTCAAGTAATCTTAAATATAATGAAGAGTCAAGTAATCTTACATTTAATAACAGGTCAAGTAATCTTACATTTAATGACAATTCAACAAATCTAAAATGTGATGAAGAGTTAGGTAATCTTACATTAAATGACAAGTCAAGTAATCTTACATTTAATAAAAAGTCAATTAATCTTACATTTAATGACAATACATCACAGCACATTTATTATTTATTTTCATTTTTTTAATATAAAAATCATTGAATTTGTAGTTTGGTATAAGCTTCTCTTTGTGAGAATTTTTTTTTCTTTACAAATTCTTTTACAAAATTGCAGTTGCACAAAGCATGCACATAAGCAGGAATTTTGAAGGCTTTGGAGTCTTGGTGTTACTAAAATATATTTGTCTTAAATTAAACTAATCCTTCGTTAATTCTCTTCTTGTGTTATTGTTGAACACATGGTCCGTGGGAAATTAAATTTACTATGTTATCAGTTAACTTCCTATCAACAAGTATGCACTAAAACAGCGGCCTTAACCAGGGTGTGCTGGAAGACCCACACAAAATATGGTGGAAAATTGTGAAAACAAGGGGGAAAAAAGAAACAAAACTATTAAAATGAGAGCTGACCATATTTCTCATTAGCTGAAATGTTTTCCCCTACCCTGTGCTTATATTTCCTTCCCCCAACCTGTGCTTTATATTTCCTTCCCCTACATTGTGCTTTATATCCCCCCACCATGTAATTTATATTTCCTCCCCTACCCTGTGCTTATATTTCCTTCCCCCAACCTGTGCTTTATATTTCCTTCCCCTACATTGTGCTTTATATCCCCCCACCATGTAATTTATATTTCCTCCCCCACCTTGTGCTTTATATTTCCTTCCCCTACATTGTGCTTTATATCCCCCCACCATGTAATTTATATTTCCTCCCCTACCCTGTGCTTATATTTCCTTCCTCCACCCTGTGCTTTATATCTCCTCCCCACCCTGTGCTTTATATCCCCTCCCCCACCATGTAATTTATATTTCCTCCCCCACCCTGTACTTTATATTGCTTTCCCCTACCATGTGCTTTATAAATATTTGAAAAAACACATTTTCTCATGAGTCAGATTATAATATAGGAGTACCTCTTTTTCTTTAGTTTACTCATTCTTTTTAATTATTGTGATTTTTCAAATGCATCAATTTGATGTGGGCATTGTATCACTTTGATGTGGGCATTGCATCACTTTGATGTGGGCATTGTATCACTTTGATGTGGGCATTGTATCACTTTGATGTGGGCATTGCATCACTTTGATGTGGGCATTGCATCACTTTGATGTGGGCATTGCATCACTTTGATGTGGGCATTGCATCACTTTGATGTGGGCATTGTATCACTTTGATGTGGGCATTGTATCACTTTGATGTGGGCTTTGCATCACTTTGATGTGGGCATTGCATCACTTTGATGTGGGCATTACATTATTTGATTTACATACCAACAATAACCAACACATATTTTAAAGGAACAGTAAATAATTTGATTGTAATATTTTATTTTTTCACTTCCAGGTTACCGGGTAATACATTCTACGCAAGTGACGTGACAGTGGATTCCAAGACGTTTTAGTAAATCTAAATCATAGATTCCTGGCTGACACCTGAATGTACACCATATCTTGGCTGACAACTGAATGTACAACATATCATCTTGGCAGACACATGAATGTACAACATACCATCTTGGCCGACACGTGAATGTACAACATACCATCTTGGCTGACACATGAATGTACAACATACCATCTTGGCCGACACGTGAATGTACAACATACCATCTTGGCTGACACATGAATGTAGACCATACTATCTTTGCCGACGCCTGATTGTACACCATGTCTTGGCTGTACACCATACCATCTTGGCTGACACCTGAATGTACACCACACCATCTTGACTGACAAATAAAATTTTTCAATATATCTTGCCTGTCACCTGAATGTACACCATATCATCTTGACTGACATCCGTATGTATTATGTACACTACACCATCTTGACTGACATCTGAATGTACAACATACCATCTTGGCTGACACTTGAATGTCACAACCCAAGTAAAAAAGTTTACCAAATTATTTATTAAATAAATTTCTACTAACACACAACTAAAATTTTAGACTTTTCTATCAACCTGTTCATTGTTTCAATCACTCAAACTTTAACCTTACTGGTTTTAAACCTAAACTATTTTTCATTGCGTTTCGAAGAAATGTCACCATGTTGCTGTATGAAGGTGTTGCTCCACCAGATCATTTCCAAAAACTATTAATATAGTCTTTTTTTAATTACCCTTACCTGTCGTGGCATGAAGACTGAATGATAAAATGTAATACCTTAACCAGCTCATGCAAATGGACTGATGAGCTGAATGAATTACCATGACCCTGTCAGTACATATTAATGTCTTTCCAGTTTACTTGCTGATGCTGTCACAATCTAATTTCTACATTAATTTAAGTATTAACTTAAATTTTAAATAATTTTAATGACCTCTCTAGACAAAGGTTCAACTTGTGCATTCATTTCAAACATTACTAGACAATGATTCAACTTGTGCGTTCATTTCAAACATCACTAGAAAATGATTCAACTTAAACATTTATTTCAAACATTACTATACAAAGGACTAGCAAACAAATCACTAGTGATACATGACTAGACCATTGACTAACACAAATCACCAGTGACACATTACTGTAAAAGCTGCTAATAAACAAATTACTAGACAAGTGGCTAAGAATGTGTAAAACACTGCTTGGAAAGTATAAGAAAAGATTGTAATAAAATGAATTTAAATAGAAAATGTCCTAAGAACTATAACAATAGTTTTTATTGAATAGACAAGAGGGGGCTATGATTAAATAAATGAATTAACTATGAATCATAAGAATCATGTAGATTTTCAACTTTCTCTAGCAGTTTGGTTATGGATATAAGTGTGGTGGATTTGAAAAAAAAAGTGGGGTGGGGGAGGGATGTCCCATTGAAGTTATTAAATGCTTGTAAAAATATTCTCTCTTCAAAAGATTGATTTTTACAACTATTTGAAACAATTTTCAAAGAGCAAAATAAATTGCAAAAGTCTAATTAAAGCATGAAATTTATTTTCACCAAAAACAGTTTGTAGCAACTAAGCTTTTGATTCAGCAAGAGTCTTAGACTTTTTATTAGAATAACAAAATAATTGGATAATAATTTTTCCATTTCATAAGATGATCCATTAGGTAAAAAGAAATCCCATCGTTAGTGGATATAAGAACCAAGTGGAACACCATATAAGTATAAATTTAGAATTACAAAATTTACCATTATAGAAATGTTAAAATGAAATGAATTAAATTTGAATTTTCTATGAGAGTTTGATTGAATGAGTGCCAGCAAGGTAAGGTTAGGTACGCAATATTTCCCAAATCAAAGGCTAGTAATTGTTATTAATGCTAACATTATAAATAATAAAGTAACTTACTCTACTACTATTTTGAAATTAAAAAATAATAATTTAAAACAATCATAGGGACAAAACCTGTTAGGTACCGGTACCATAAATTTTAATATAATTTATACATATTTTTTTTGAAAAATCATTGACATAAAAATAAAAAGTGCATTACAATCAAATTTACAACAAATTTAAATTTATTATAATGTATGGGTTACCCCTGAAAAATTCTCTTTATTAGCATACAAGTAATAAAGTTCTATTAAAGTGTATATTAAAAAGTTATATATATATTTTTAAATACCCGGTAAGTAAAATTATTGTCTGAAATGGTCGCATTTTTTTTTCTGGATTTTGTGAAATTATGGTCAAAGGGAAGCAACAATTAAAATAAACTTATTTTTTTAAGACGAAAGCAATAACTTCCCATTATTCATAATTTTGATTTATACGGTTCAAGAAAGTTAACTCTTGCCACCTTGGTTCGAACTCCTATTAACTTGGTTGTCATTCCTTATTCTTTTATGAAAGTATGGGAACTAACTGCTGTCACCTTGATGGACAAAATAATTTTTGGAGTTGCCTCTAACTGAGAGCTCTTTTAAACCAAAGGTTTTGTAAAAAAAAACAACAACATAATTTTAATTAGCTGTTCTGAGTGTTCGTTGCTGCATCCATATACTGGCATCTGTGCAACGGTTGGGGGAAGCTATGTGGCTATTTTAACAGCTCATAGCAGATGCCAGAACAGCCTTGAAGCCTCAAGCCTTCAAACCCCTAGTGCATAATTTCCTCATCCCCACCAGTAACAGAAACATTGCAAATCCCATCTACATGCATAGGACTTAAGGGCCCACGATCAATTTATTGATCATTTTGGCTCCTATCATAGGAGCCAAAATGATCAATAAATTGATCGTGGGCCCTTAAGATATAGAAGAAGAAGAAGAAGACCGATGTCAAGTCCACAGCGGCTTTGTCCAGGTGGTTCCAAGCAATTATTGTGCGTGGGCCGTGGGAAGAATGCTGGTATATACAATACTGCACTGTGGTACACTAACTTACACGGAGGCACTGTGAAGCATTCGCTATTCTTTCAGGTGTAATTGTTTATGGGGTTGTCAGTGGTGAAATCAGTGTTCAGTGAGCGTTTGGCTCTGATGAATCGACCTAGCTTCTGTGGGGTGAGGTATGTGTTTGGCCTGGGATGGCCTACACTGTTGTCCCATGACCACTTAGAATATTAGGCCGAGCTTTTCTCCTCTGTCTTTAAGGATGGGATGTCAAATCTTTTTAAGAGGCCAGTGACGAAGCCAGAAGTGTTGGATTTGTAAACACGTATGATGACGATAAAGAATTCTTTTGCGTTTTGAATAACTTTGCCCACATTATTTAGCTTCAGTTTAAAGATAAGTATGTAAATAATTTTCAAGAAACAAAGCACAAATTGGCTGGTTGTTCTGTACAATGATTACAATGTTTTGAGGGTTTTGGATACTGGGTGACATCAAAGTATTCATGCTGCATATGCATACAATAGGTGATTGATAGTTACAGGCATAGGTGCCAAGGATTAATTAAATTATTTAAGCTATTTAGTTTTGTATAATTTAGTATAATGTAAAAAAATTTAATTTACTAACATGATATTTCACAATTTTTACCATTTTGAAGATCAAATCTTAACCTCCCAATTGCAAATGCAAGCCATTTATTTTTAGTTTGATTTGCATTACACAATCTTCAGACAGTGAGGAACAACTAGTTTACTACTAGTGTATATTATTAAATTACAATTAACTAGTAGTACATACCTGTTTTCCCTTTCGATTGTGCATGCGTTTTGGACTTTTTCATATTTTAAAAAATAAATCGTACTGTAATGCCTTGGAAGTTTTTTCGGTTCACATTTCAACATATTGAGAGGTAAGTAAAGTGTACACTAATTTTATTAAAGTCCATAATTATAATTATTCCAATGTAGTTTTTCTAGCTTTAATTGTTAAACAGCCATTTTAAATAGAAGAAAACTACCGATATGTGTCAATTATGAACAATGAAAATGGAGGCATTTTAATTTTGCACTATTATTAGTGAAATACAATTAAAATAATTTCATTAATAATAGTGCAAAATTAAAATGCCTCCATTTCAATTTTCATTGTTCATAATGTTCTTGATACCCCTTCTTCCGCACTTCATTGGCTCAGTCCAAAGTCACTGCATATGCATGTTTTAGTAGATCTACCATACTAATCTTGGTACAATAGTCTAAATGATATATGGGCCTAATAAGATAATATATTAATTCTTTTTGTTCTATATTCAGGGTTTAGGGTTTATAAAGTAAAGCCCAACAGCACCTTTAAACACTGATGATGGTAAGAAGAGCAACTAAGGTTGAACAATTCACCACTGCTACACTCGACTAGATTTATTGATATCAGGCATATTTGCAGGACGTCATGTGTCATATGGAGGCAGATATGTTTAAGTAAAGTCAATCTTCTTTACCACCCAACTCAGGCGTCCACTTCTGGAACTTCTCATTCAAGCTTTCAATATATGTGTCCCATACATGAAACCCTGATTACAGAGATTTTATAGACACTAAAGTGTGTTTTCTTTAACTATTTTCCTCACAAGTGTTAATTTTCCATGCAAGAAAAAGACTCTAGACTCCATATATGAAAAGATTTTTCTTCTTATAGTAGCTAAATACATGTTCTAGAATTCCACAGAGATACATTGCTAAAATTTTCACGACTTTGAAAATCAAGGTAATCATAAAATCTTTTTTAAGTAAACTTATGAAAAATGTGCGCTTTTGCTAGGAAATTAAATAAATATATAAAGATATACAACTTTATTGGTTAATTTTGTAATTTTGTTCTAGTTTTTTGTGTTTCAAACAATTGTTTTAAATTAACAAATTAATTGTTTCTAAATTACCAACATAAAAATTAAAAAACTGTTGTGTAGCAGTAGTCATGAATTTTGTGCTTGACTAAGGCCTTTTCTCAACCTTAAGAAGCAATTTGTAGAATTATATTTTTATCCTGTACATTCATTTGTTTTAGTTGAGAAGATTTCCTGACACAACTTGTATTTTGATTGAAAAAAACAATATAAAATTAAAATAAACATTTAGCTTCAATGTAGTACCTAACAGGACAGCAAGAGGAATTAAAAATATAACCTTTATATTAATATTAAACTTTTTATTTAAAAATTTAATTAAATGTGTAAAGTTTTTAAAGTATCTTTTTGTTTAGTAAGCCCTGTAATCTATTTTTAAAAAATAATCTGGCTTCTCTGGCTTCTTAAATTTGGTTGCCTAAAGGGAAATCTGCCCCCTTCAAAAATACGGAACCCACTATAGAAAACTAGACACAATGTTATAATTTCTCTATTAACCGATTGTTTCTATAAACACATTTGATGATTTGATGTGATCTGATTGAAAACAATTCCTCTTGATTTCTTGGTTCACTTGAACCAGGTATTGAATATCTATTAAGTAATAGACATTTCCAGTTTTTAGTTAAATTTATTTTTCATGAGATTAAATCAGTCTGTTTTTTATTGCTCACAAATGAAACTAAGTTTGAAAGAATGAGAAATTAAGATAATGACAAAAATATGTTATCATTAAAATATAGGAAACTTAAATAATTAATGAAATATTTTGATAATATTCTCAATTTTATTTGGTCATCAGAACTGAGATGAATCCACGATTGGATACCACTGAGATAATACATCCATGATTGTGTAGCACTGAGATACTACATCCATGCTGTGTAGCACTGAGATACTACATCCATGATTGTGTATAACTGAGAAACATCCATGATTGATTAAAACTGAGAATCATCCATGATTGGATAACGCCAACAGGTCATCCGAAACAGACAAAAATTCCTGAACAGGTAAGTCTTTATCTTTTATTTTATTAAGACACATATGACTTCCAAAATTTAAAATTCAACCACAGATAGTGCTTCTTTCCTAAAAATTTGACCATAATCATCACCAACTTCCTGAATATTTGACCACCATAAGGGCCAACTTCCTGGACATGTAACAATGGCTGCTTATTTCTCTATTTTATTGTAACTTTTTCTCCAGTACCCAATTTTTAATTATTTTTCTTTTTGCCAAAATCAGCAATGCTACTATACTGTTAACATGATGACTTTCATATAACTTTCTGGGCATAAAAAATCTAACCAACACTTGAATTGTAAAAAATTGGCTTATGCTATGTGACATTAAATCATACAAAGGTCTAAGAAGAATTCATTAAATTAAGCCATTTAGTTTTCCATAATGTAAAAATATATACATTTGCTAAAATCATATTTCACCATTTTAGTTGATTATTTTCTAGATCAAATCTTAAACTGCAAAATGCAATCAATTTTATAATAAGTTATTTCAGTAACAAAATCTTGAGACACTGCGAAACAATAATAAACTAAGCCTCTAGTACCAGTAATTATTACAAGTTACTTGTACGAGAGACAAAAAAGTAGTAGGCATACACATGATACTGAAAGATTAAACAACTACTTTTACTACTAATAACTAGTTTAATTTTTTAAGGCAGTTATTTACTGATTAAGTAGTCTATTTTCACTTATTAACATTTAGTACACTCTAGTCATTACGCCTTCTAATGTAAACATGAAATTAAATTAATGTTCAACATTAAATATTAGTTATTAATTTATTACTTAATACATTGCCACTCAAAAAAGCTGGGCTGTATGACTGGGTTAAATTGTTTCTTGACTTAAGCCTTAAGTGATAACCATAATTTCTATTAAAAAAATAGTAGGCCTAGAGATCAGAATCTTAATTTGATGAGAATATTGATTTATATTTGTTATTTAGTACTGCACTTAAAAATTCTCAAAACCAAGGCCTGTTGAAATGCTTTTATTTTGACAGTCTTTCTAAACATAAAATTCCAAACACAAGTCACTGATGAATTAAATATGCATAGACAACTATAAAAATTAATAAATAAATCCTTTAAAATATATTATGAATTGCTAAAGTTTTGCATTTCACATAATAAATATTTAGACCCTACAAAAATAAGGGAACATATTATGTGGGAAATATTGTTTTGGGTTCATTGAGAGGTACAATAGTCATGAGAAATATTGTTTTGGGTACATTGTAAGGCACGACATGTGGCAAATACATTGACCATTTTTTAAAATGGAGAATTGATTTCACGGGACTAGTTTTATACCTTGCTGTCTCACATATCTGACGTGATTTACTTAAGATAAACAAAACTTAGGAATGCAAATACAGGTAGAAATGCTTCGTAAACATCAGAATGTAGATGTATAATACAAGGACATGAGTTAAACCAAGTATGGGAAAATCTAAATAGGAAAATGAAAAGGAAGCAATAAAACATCTCAAGTGTTTGCAAGAAGCCTTTGTCAGCGAACAAATTACAATGACAGTAAAAACAAGACAAAATAAAAAATATGGCTTCAATGAAGCATCTGAGAAAACAGCAAGAGGAATTTGAAATAAATCCTTTGTTGTTAATGTTTGTAAAAGATCTAATTTTAATTTGTATAATTTTTAAAAGTATTTTTTTGTTTAGTAAGCATGTAATCTATAAAAAAAATAATCTATAAAATCTGGCTTCTAAAATTTGGTGGCCCAATAGATTATTGAGGCCATAGGCCTATGTCTGCTTGGCCTATAGAGCAATTGACCCTTTTAAAAATACAGAACACACTATATAAAAATAGACAAAAAAGTGTATAGTTACTCTATTAACAGATTGTTTCTATAAATAGATTTGATGATTTCTTCTAATATGTGATCTGATTCAAAACAATTTATCTTGATTTTTTGGTTTACTTGACCAAGATACTGAATATCTATGATGTAAATGTATTCTCAGTTTTTAGTTAGTTTTATTTTACATGAGATTTAGTCAACTAAGTTTGAAATATTGAGAAATAAAGACAAAAATATGTCATCATAATTTGTTGGAAATTTTAAAATATCCCAGTAAAATATGTTTGATAATATTTTCAATTTTAATTTGGTCATCAGAACTGAGATGCAGCCACGATTGGGTACCACAGAGATACTACATCCATGATTGGGTACAACTGAGAAAATAAATCCATGATTGGATACAAATGAGATGCATCCATGATTGGATACCACTAAGATACTACATCCACAATTGGATACAACTGAGAAACATCCATGATTGGATACCACTAAGATACAACATTCACAATTGGACACAACTGATATACTAAATCAACAATTGGATACAACTGAGATAATAAATTAATGATTGAGTACAACTGAGATACATCCATGATTGGATACCACATCCCTAATTGGAGACAACTGATATACTACATCCATAATTGGATACAACTGATATACTACATTTATGATTGGGTACCGTTAGACTTTTTCCCTTATAAGACTCTTACCCTTGTAAATGTGTTGTCTAATATCAGGATGTGTGATATTGTACATATTGCTGGTCATCAAATGATAAGACTCAAATTGTGCACAAAAAGAGTTTAATCATTTGGCAACCAACAATAAAATAGTACCAGGGGCAATGCAGAATTAGAATGTCAATTTCTCCTGAAATGAACATACAAATGTCTTTTGTACAAAAGCTTAACACCATCCATATGGAATATTTCATTGTAAAAATTTTCTTGTCAAGATCTTGAGATTGTTCTTTATAGAAAATGTTAAAAATATAATGGATTGATTTTGTGTTATAAGAAAAGTATGAAATCCAGGCATTCTATACCTTAACTTTTTATAAACATTTAAATTTAAGTACCCGGTACAAACCATTGATCAGATATAGAAATCTGGATTTCACACTTTGCCTGTAACATCTAATTGGAGGGCGGGCTTGGTGGAATAAGGTGGCTACATATTTTAGGTAGCTTGGATTTCACCAAGTCCTTAAGTTACAATCAATTTTACATGTTTCTTTAGATAATGGATTGATTTTGTATGTTATAGGAAAAGTATGAAATCCAGGCATTCCATACAAAACGTAGATAGAGGGCTATATGGAATGCCTGGATTTCACACTTTGCCTGTAACATGTAATTGGAGGGCTTGGTGGAATAAGGTGGCTACATTTTTTTAGGTAGCTTGGATTTCACAAAGTCCTTAAGTTACAAGTTTCTTTAGATAATGGTTTGATTTTGTATGTTATAGGAAAAGTGTGAAATCCAGGCATTCCATACAAAACGTAGATATCAGAGGGCTATATGGAATGCCTGGATTTCACACTTTGCCTGCCTGTAACATACAAAATCAAACCATTATCTAAAGAAACTGTAACATGTGTAATTGGAGGGCTTGGTGGAATAAGGTGCCTAATTTGTTAGGTAGCTTGGATTTCACCAAGTCCTTAAGTTACAAAACATGTCACCATCAATTTAACATGTGTTTCTATGTAAAGATAACTCACTGTATATCACCAGGAGTATTCATGTTTTCATCTCTTTGGAGATAGTCTCGCTGGGGATATTTTTGTTTTTCTCCCCCTAAAATAAAGAGCATTCATGTTTTCTTTTTATCATTCAATTAATAATAAAAGCTTCCAACATTTTGCTTTCAATTTTTTATTTTCTTCTTTAATACATCATCTTATTTATTTATTCATTTTCTTTCATACATTTTATTTTCTGATACATCTTTTTATTATATTTCTTTTATCCATCATTTCATTTTCTAATAAACACCATCGCATTCTTTGCCTTGATGTGCAGCACCACCATCTATCAGATGTTAACTCTTCAGATCATTTCCAACTTGAGATGCTTGTTGAGCACTATATAGCTGAGTCTTCCCTCGTATTCTTTGCCTTCAATTGTCGAGGTCCATCTGAAAATAAAAGAAATATTCTATTAACTAATATTTGTTACACCCAGCTCTACAGACTAGCGCTCATAAAACTGACACAATTTGACATTTATTAATACACATATATTACAATTTGATTTTCTTTCTGTCTGAAAATGGACGAATTTGGAAAGTTTACAGACTGGGGACAATGTCTACAAACAAAATTAAAGGACCCAAATTTTGTTCTATTTTTTCTTTGAACATACAGTACATCAAAACTGAATTCATCTACATGTGTAAAAATTGTATTTTAAGATGTTGAGACTTCGCAAGTACGGGTGGGAAGTAGCACAATATTCCGTCTATTATCCAGGTTACACCTGTTAGTATATTCTAGTTGTATTCATTTTATGACAATAAATATTGCTTCTTTTATATTTGATTTCTTTTGCTAAGTTCAGCTCAAGTTTTCATTGAAGATAAGTCAGCGGATAGTTACACTGTAAAACACTGAACATTTACTATTTATATACCCAGGTGGCCTAACACTAACATATCACACTCATTTCATAGTAAAATTTCACATACCTTATCTTGTCTAATAAATGTTCAGGAGTGGTTTCTCTTGACCTTTCCCTTTCATCCTGTGATTTATCTTGACCATTCCTGTTAAAGAATGATAACAGCTCAATGAAGAATGAATGCTTAATAAATTTGGCATCTGTATTTTACCCATCAAAATTTACTTCGCTTATACACTAGCAAAGTCATTCTCAAACTTATCGCCCCTCATGGGCATAGTCTATAGTAGCTGATTTATTATTTTCAATCTCTCTAACTACTTGCATTGGTCGAATCCTTTTTTGTTGACAAGCAGTTGCTAATTTCCTATGCTCAAGAGGGCATTGTCGGTGCTGTTGAACATGCTTTTACAACATGACTTGTGATGCAAAATAGATATTATTGTTACTCACTTTACTTTCCCCTAATTCTCAAAATATCGTATTCCTACTATATCAATTTCATTTATCTTGACCGAGCACCTGCTATTCTGAACTTAAAAAGCCTGTTTAGAGCAGCAGCCTAAGCCAATGTAATTATTATTAAGGCTGGCAAACACACAAGCCCGGGACCCGTTTGATTAGACAAGTTTTTTGGAAATATGGAGTCATGGGACCGACATATGTGCCTAGGCAATGACGACCACCACAAATATTTAAGAAAATTAAAGATGACATGGATTTCTTTAATTGATGCCTACAGCACAACTGACAGCATTTATTAGGAAACCTATCATCATTAGAGATAAGGAACTGATCACAAGACAAGATCTAAACTGGAAAGCTCAAATGACTGAGCAATCTCCCTACTTAAAGTAACCTACAAAATCATTACCAAATTAATAGCAAGAAAACTGGAAAGGTAAACTGAACATATTCTAGGTGACTATCAATGTGGATTCAGACATAACAGACCCAATAAAGCTTTATTGCAGTCCAACACTTTTTATAATTAGTTAACCAGACCCACCAGATATCATATCTTGACCACCGGATGTCTTCAGAAGAAAAACTAAGAATACAACATCGCTATACACCAACAAAAATGTGGACTACACAACAGCTTAGACGGGAAATATCTGTATGATGCACTCCAAAAAAGAATTAAAGTATAGGAAGAGTACTTAAGGGACTTTCATATTTATCAGGAGCACTCAGTCAAGGAGACTCACTAGTACTGAGTTATGAGAAACATACATGTGAGTACCAGTGGAACGATCACAAACAACTTACAGAACCCCAACCGTTGCAGTACCTGGAATTGCAGACAACATTGCTCTACCGTGCACAAGCAGCACTGATATAATTCGAGCATTCAATGAACTAAAACAGTGATCAGCAGCAGGACAATTAAAAATTTTTTGAGATCCACATTTCTTTTCATGAACCTGTCAAGAACCATGTTTTTCGGAGTCAAAACCTCTGAACTAGAAGATGCCTCAGTTACCTCTACACGTAGTAAATAAGCAAGCACAGAATGGTAACTTTCAAATATCCATGAGCCACCGTAAGTGAGCACAGAACGTAATAATGACAGAGTAAAAGAAAGGATAACAGCAGGCAACTGTTCTTATTTCAGCCTAAGAGGGCCCTATACACCAATTGTTTTCATTATAAGACCAGTGGTAATGCACACCAGCCAAACATACAGCAGTCCAGTGTTAGATCATGATGGATAGGGATGGATTTCTCCTGCTGGGGCTTTGCTTGACAAGTCTGTAGTGGCTTGCTGACTCAAGAGCTGCTGCCACCACCCCCCATGGTGGACATGCATGGTATCTGCAGAAAATTCAAACATCAACAGGACTAACAGCTGCTGAAAATGAAACGGCAGAAACAGGGTAGCTATTTAGACACCCACTGTAGAAATCCCTATTAAAGGGCGTCTGACGCTTCCCCGGGAAAGTCGACTGCTGGTATTCGATTGAGTGAGTGCAGGCGGTGATTTTCCAGGCAAAGACAGATCTCCATCATGCCACTTCCCGGCCTGATAACTCAACCTTGGGGAGGGCATAAATAGCTAATGTACTAGATTGGCGGCCACTGACGCCATTTCTTAATGTACATTTTCAATATCAATTGTTTGAAGACCCATCCATAGTTACTGCAACCAAAAGGTGCAGGCTGCGCTGGACAACAAACCTTGCAAGGACATTAAATTGTAGAGCTGCAAAAGTCATCTACAGACAGAAGCCAAGGGGTTAATGGCTCATCCATCAACCAAGACTGATATGTATTGAGATGTAGAGGACTTACATCAGCTGGGAGGATGGTGTAGAGTGTGCCAGGGCCCTACACAGCATGTACCGCCACTGATGTCTGAATGGACGGATGTGGTGGAGCAGGCCAGGGCCCTACATGGTCTGTACCGCCACTGATGATCATCAGCATTAATAATTTCTCTCATTTAGCTACATCTCATATATATATTTTGCTTGTGGTGTGACTGCTTCCTATTCCCAACCAGTCCTCCCCCAAATCAACATTTTATATTACATGAAAAGAAGTATGGTTCAATAGTGAGTTCAAGAGCGAGCAAAATATCATTTCCCGTAACTACAATAAACAATATTATTTTTGTTTGGTGCGTAATAATTTCTTTTCTTTTTGGAAAATGAAATCGCCTCAATTTAAATATGATGTAATAAATATTTGGTTTAAAAGTGTTTGGGACATGAGAATATTTAATATAGTTCATGGGGTGAAATAAAAAGTGTGTTGTGACGTATTATGGTGACTTCCTAGATGTTGTTTGAGCAGGATCAACGCATAACTAAGTCTAGACATGGCTACACATCAAATTTCAGCATTTACTATAGATACTCATTCACAAGCCTAGTTTTAAAAAAAATATATTTCAAGGGAATAAGTGGGAAGGTCGGCTTATAGAGTGGGTCACAGGAGGTTTTCTCCATGTACATTGATTCTATTACAATGGAGATTGTGTCTGTGCTTACGCCCTTTTCAGGGTTAACCTGACCAAAACTAATATGGTCAGCTAATGAGATGGTTACAAACTTGCCAGGGTTATCCTGACCAAAACTAATATGGTCAGCTAATGAGATGGTTACAAACTTGTCAGGGTTATCTGGACCAAAACTAATATGGTCAGCTAATGAGATTGTTACAAACTTGCCAGGGTTATCCTGACCAAAACTAATAAGGTCAGCTAACGAGCTGGTTACAAACTTTTCATGGTTTTTCCCAACCAAATCTAAGACGATCAGCTTATATTTCACTGGGAATAAATGTCCAAAATCCCTATAGTAATGATTAGTTACCTCAAGATTAATTCCCATTTTGATAAATCAAGCATTAAGTTTACTTGTAAAAAAAATGGGGGGGGGGGAAATGTGTCACAGGTAATGAAAAATAAATGGGATAAGACGGTATTTACCTGTGGTAAAATGTTGACCAGACATTGTTCTGACATGTCATGATTCCTCCTGCACATTCATCATAAGAGCAGCTGTTAAGTCTGGCAGTGTTGGGGGCCTTCAAGTGATTCTTGTGAAAACAACAACTTCAACCTGGAGGTAAAATAACACATGAATTAGTAGAGAGACAGAAACTCTACTCTATTAGGGCGCAAGACTGCATTTATATGAAGACAATATCCTATGAACAATTTTAACCTGAAAGTTACCATCATAATAAGTTATTTAAAAATTAATCACATACATGGTTTAATCATTGATCTTACATCAGCCATGTTTGCAAAAGATTCTTGTTATTCAAATGGAAAGTTAAATATTTAATCTATTAAATTGTAAAAGTCCACCCACAATTGGAATTGGTGAGTAAAATTCAAGCTCTTTAGGATTTAGGGAGGTTGGTGTTACATGAACAAAAGAAAGCCTTCAAAATGGTCAAGTCGAGCTCAATCCAAGACTTTAACTGCATTAGAGTAGAGACTCTTTAGCAAATGTAAATAAGATTTTTTTGTCACATATCAATTTAACTTTTACCTGCAAGATACTCTTAATTATTACTAATATGATATTAAGCAACAAAATAATGCTACAGACAAGATTGTGGAGCAGAGTTTTTGACAATGCTCCTCCACTGACAGATTTTGGTTAATTCCGGCTCTGCTCTAGCTACCGATTAAGTTGAAGAGAAGAAGCAATGAATCTAACACAACAGAAGGACTTGGTCAAACTGGGGCACGAAAAGGATTATCAAATAGGATTTTTTTCTATATAAAAAATCAATCTGTGGTCAAGATTGTAAATTAATGTTTATGTGAAAAGATTTAAAGTAAAACTTGAAATGCTTTTTAACATAAATATGTAAAGCACCTTCACAGGGTTAGTGTTTTCCATTACAAGAACTATTTATTTACATTCTTGAAGACTACAGTCATGAAAGCCCAACATTGGTTTTTTGGGCAACTTTCATCTCAATGCCTATATGATACGAAGTTTACAAAGACTAGGCACGTAAATTACATCCTTTGACCAGTTTTTATGAGGATGATGATAAAACAATGGACAAATGATCTTATTGAAGTTGTCCACAACAGACATTCATAAAATTATTCCTGGTCTAGTGTTATTATTATTAGTAAAATATTAGACATAGATAGGGGTGGACTGGGCCACTCAGACAAAGCCGTGTGGCCTGCAAGAGCTGGTGATAATAGGGAAAAATGCCTGTGCACTGCAAGAGCTGGTGATATTAGGGACTAATCTCTTTGGACTACAAGAGCTAGTAATATTAGGGACTAATCTCTGTGGACTACAAGAGCTGATAATATTAGGGACTAATCTCTGTGCACTACAAGAGCTAGTAATATTAGGGACTAATCTCTGTGGACTGCAAGAGCTAGTAATATTAGGGACTAATCTCTGTGGACTACAAGAGCTGGTGATATTAGGGACTAATCTCTGTGCACTACAAGAGCTAGTAATATTAGGGACTAATCTCTGTGGACTGCAAGAGCTAGTAATATTAGGGACTAATCTCTGTGCACTACAAGAGCTAGTAATATTAGGGACTAATCTCTATGGACTATAAGAGCTGGTGATATTGTAATAAAAATTATAACTCTAAATTCATAAAGAGCTAATGTACTAGCTCGGCCCGCTGACGCCATTTCCTAATGTACATTTTCATTATCAAATGCTCCAAGACCCATCCATT